>JBBPBQ010000002.1:36919026-37003706 GCA_037974755.1 Cicer yamashitae | reverse complement strand
CCCCCCCCCCCCTACCTCACCTCCCCTCATTTCCCCTCAACTAAAACCCCTTTCTTCCTCCCCCCTCTATTGAACGAAACACACCTTTAAATTTGTGATCAAAATACCAAACATATTCATAAGCGAGATTCATATTTCCAACACCAAAATACACATATTTCCTCATCAAGCATTAGTATACAAGAAAATTTAAATCTTTGTCTCCCTATCTTCAAAACAAGTCATAGCCATGATGAGTTTAAAAGGGAGGAATGTTAGAACCAAGTTGGTTGGGAGAACAATGACCCTTAATTCTTATTTTGATGTTTGCAAAATATGTCTGAGAACAAGTTATGCTTTAATATATTGTTTTCTAAGTGTGTAGTGATTGCCCAATATTTTCAATGTGCCTTATTTTCACTCCTCCAATATGCAACCGAGTCAAGACTCTGATTAACACGCCTTTTGGTGACTCTAATCAATGTGCCTTAACTATTAGAACCAATGTGGATTGAAGAACAATGACCTTTAATTATTTTGATGATAACACAATTGGTAGTGGGAATGAATGGACGACGGTACTTATCCCCCAAGTACCGGGTTTGATTCCCACGGAAGGCAAAAACTTGCTATTTCCAACGAGGGGAAAGGGGGGCGAGAAGGTCGTGATTAACAGTGCCAGTAACGGTAAGGGTCAGGCTATTACACTTGTCACGAACCTTAAAGACCTTACGCAAAACCTTCTCATGATTGGCAAAGATGAATAAGAAAAGGTTTAAATATGTTTTTGGTCCTTGTAATTATAACATTTTTTGATTTTGGTCCTCGTAAGATTTTTTGTTCGGTTTACATCCCTGCAAATTTAGTTTGATTTTAAAATAGTCATTCCGTCAAATTTCTGTTACAAAAACACTAACACCGTCAACATGTTTTTGGTTCCACCAAGTGATTGTGAGAATGTGTAACAGAAGTCCTTCTCCTCATTCAACATATCAACAACAATTCAATCTCCATCATCACCATCACCATCATCACCACCAAAAACAATTGGAAGGTACGGAGGAATTCTTTTGAAAGGTGGGTACAAAGTAATCTAAATACTCCGAATTATGAGACTCAAATTGAGTTTCATCAACTAACATAGGCCTGAAATTTGCAGGATAAGTAAAATCAACATGTTTCCTTTTAGATCCCATCCTTCGGTTTCTTAATGAAACCTTCTTTCCCAAATCTCTTCTCTGGAAATTTGTATCCTCAACAGCAGCCACATAAGAATTCATCATCCTTTGTTCCGTATCTTCCTCTTGAAAAATCACATTTTCCAGAGCAGGCACATACAAATTTTTTCTTCGTCTCATCTCTTTGTCAAGAAAATTCGTCTTTTCTGAAGCATCGGGCACATAGGAAGCCTCCTTTTGTCTCATTTCATCCACTTGAAAATCCATATAGACATTATCCGACACAATCGAATCAAACGAAGAATGCATACTAGCAGGCAAAGAGAATGATTAATCACCTTTATTTGCTTTGTTAAATTACTTTGTACCCACCTTTCAAAAGAATTCCTCTGTACCTTCCATTTTTTTTTTGGTGGTGATGGTGATAATGGAGATTAAATTGTTGTTGATATGTTGAATGAGGAGAAGGACTTCTGTTACACATTCTCACAAACACTTGGTGAACCAAAAACATGTTAACGGTGTTAGTGTTTTTGTAACAGAAATTTGACGGAATGACTATTTTAAAATCAAACTAAATTTGCAAGGATGTAAACCGAACAAAAAATCTTACGAGGACCAAAATCAAAAAATGTTATAATTGCAAGGACCAAAGACATATTTAAACCATAAGAAAAACAATGCAATGCTCTAGAAGATCTTTTAAAGTTGCGATTGTCTTTGATAAGTGCATTATCAACGTGCCTCTGATGAATCTGTTAATACAAGTTCAATATCATAATTAGGCATCTAATGAATATGGCAAACAGTTGACCGTTTGGTGAAAATGCCAAGTCAAAGCTCTACCAAAGTCAATGTTTCGATAAAAAGTCAACATCCCAAAATTCTCTACTCGCTAATTTGGATTTTTCATATGTCTAAAAAAGTGCATGACATAGTCTAAATATGTCATATTTTGGTCTTCCTGTCATTTCTATCGAGATATCTTAAATAAATTATGAAGACAAATTGGAACAAGTTTTTAATGTTGATTCAAGATCTCTGAAGATTTGATATGAGTCATTATGTTACACATTGATTTCATGCAAGCACAACAACGGTAAAAAAAAACCTAATGGCCTTGAAGTTTCTCTACAAAAAGACTTGTGATATTCACTACAAAAAACATATATACAAGAAACCTATTTCCGTCATATATATCAACCCTTGAATAACTTTGTATTATTTATGAGTTTTGAAAACATCAAATACATTATGAGAGCATACTTTGTAAACAGTCTCTTGTGAGAGTTATTGAGAAAACAATTTTAAGCTTTGTTTGTAATTTAGCCCAGTAGTGGTTGTTATCTTCAACGGCTTGATTGTACTAAGCTAGAGGGTTGAGAACACTTGAACACACACACATTGACTAATAGGTGTTTAGTGAACTTGTGGTACTGTTGATGATTAGTAGGGGTGTACGTGGGTTAGGTTGGGCCGGTTTTGACAAAATCCGATATCTGACCCGATCGATTATCTTTGGGTTGGGTTAAGTTCTAAACCCGTATTTTTTTCATTTAACCCGAATCGAACCGACCCAATCAAGAACGGGTTGGGTTGGATTGACGGGTTATACATAAATAATAACCTGTTTTTTATTTTACGGGAAAATATATTTAATATTTGAATGTCTCAAAAACTATAAAATTTCAACCACACCATTCAATTCTTTAAAAAAGCCAACAACCTCTCACACAAGAAAAAAAATCCAACAATCTTCAAATACATAAATAAATTCAAAAACAGTAAATTAATAAAATATGAAAATTCATCAATTCTAAACAATGTCAACTTCAAGTCCAAGCACTTAAGAAGTTCCTCAAATTATGGAAGAGAACAATTGGGAATATGCAAAAAGTTCAACCACTTCAAGCCCAAGCACTTAACAAGTTCATCATTACACATAACTCACCAACTATTTTAGTGTACTAAGCTACTATAATTTTTTAATAGTAGTTCTTCATTTGTTTATATTTAGAGTACTTACTATTTTCAAATACAATACTAAAAAAACTGTTTAATAGATTTAAATGTAAAAAATTTAAACTAAATTCATCATAAGCATAAGCTTTTGCATAAGCATCATTTTTGCTCATAAATAATATTTAACTCAAAAATTTTGTATTTAACAAATGTAAAAAATTTAAACTAAATTAATCATAAGCATAAGCTTTCAGTTTATACCTTCATTATGCAAAACTATAACAAAATATAACAATTAAATAAATATCAATTATGAGCACCTGCGGAACAAAAGAAAAATGTGGTGGCAACGCTGTGGACGTAGATATGGAACAGAAGAAGAAGGTGGACGTATGGAACAGAAGAAGAAGGTAGATGAAAGTTGCTGAAAATCTGAAGAAAACGAAGAGTAATGAAACCCTATTGGGCTGTCAAACAAAATTTTTAAAAAAAAAATTATAACTAGTTACCGACTCGGGTCGACACGTTCAAATTGTTGAACCCGTTACCCGAACCAAATATAAGCGAGTTTCAACGGGTTGGGTTGGGTCGGACCCGAAAGTGATCGGATACGGGTAAAAATTGGGTTGGGTGATCAGATTGACGGGTCGACCCGCGCCCATGTACACCCTTAATGATTAGTAGATTAAATGCTTTAGCGTAAAGGAATTGGACATAGCTACAAAGTTGGTGCTAAACCAGGATAAATTGACTTATGTTCTTCTCCTTATCTATTTTTGCTTTTAACATTTCCTGTTTTTTAATTTGTTTTAAATTATTTTTTTTTTAAAACAAAACACAATTCAAACCACGTTTTCTTGTATTCTTCTCTCTACAATTGGCATTAGAGCTCGGTCTCAATGCTGAGCACTTAACTGTGTTTGAGTAAATATTTTATTTTTTACTATGACTAACGCTGGTGATGAAGCTACAGGTTGAAATTTTAACATGCCTCCTTTGTTTGATGGGGAGAGATTTGAATACTAGAAGGACTTGTAGAGAGAAAAACACAAGAAATGGGAGTTTGACTTGTGTTTTGTTTAAAAAAATTTCACTATTAAAACAACTTGAAAACTAGTAATGTTGAAAGCAATAATAAGTAAAACGATAAGTAAAGAGATAAGAAGAGAAACACAAGTCAGTTTATCGTGTTTCACCACCAACACAGTAGCTACGTCGAGTCCCTTCACACTGAAATATTTAATCCACTAATCACCAAACATGTCACACATCCACTAAACACCTTATAGTCAAACTATATGTGTTCAAGTCTTCTCAATCTTCTATCTTAGTACGGTCAAGTTGTTGAGGGTAACAACCACTATTGGGCCAAGATACATCAATGTTTAAGATGGTTTTCTAACAAACTCTCACACAAGAGTGTTTACAAAGATTTCTCTTATAAAGTATTTTAGGTTTCTCAGCACTAAGAACTAATACAAGAGTTTTTACAAGTTTGTATCTGTGACGAAAAGGATTTTTTTCTTGCTTTTTTTTCTTCCTTGTAGTGATCACAAATTCTTTTATAGAGAAGCTTTGAGTCCATTAAGGTTTTTGACCATTGTGGCTACATGAAATGAGCTTGTGAAATAATAACTCGCATCAAATCTTTAGAGATCTTGAATTAGCATTAAAAACTTGTCTAAATATGTCCTCATAATTGATTCAACGTATCTTGATCGAAATGGCAAAAAGACCAGAGGATGACACTATTAGAGGATGTCATGTGTTTTTTCAGTCAGAGGATATGTCTACTATGATAAGCAAATGATGTCCGAATGTTGGCTATATTAGAGTGTTGACTTTATTAGAATGATGACTTCAAAGTGTTGTGTTTATCAGACGGTCAATTTGTATACGAAGGTTATTAGATGCAAAATCATCAAAGTGAGCTTTTATTAATAGATTCAACAGAGACGCGTTGAGAGTGCGTTTATCGGAGTTAGTTATATATCTTTTAGAGGATTGCCTTGATTTCCTTGTTTATCTCATATTTTCATCAGAAGATGCAATGTAAAGACTTTAAAGTATATGACAAGGATGTACACAGTTAAACAAATTTATTATCGCAATAAATTATTCCTACAAATTAATTTTTGCTATCATCAAAACAATAAAGGGTGATTGTTCTTCAAACCAACTTGGTTCTTACAATCTCCCCCTTTTTGATGATGACAAACTTCTATTTTTGTAAACAACTTTTCTTTATAATAAAATGATAAATGTAGAGTTGTTCAAAGTAAAGTAGTAAAGCTCCCCCTTAATATGAGCAAGTTTTCTAGAAAATAGTGGAGTACGAAATATTGCCAATGAGGGTTTGCTAAAACATAAGAAATTGTTCTCAAAAAGTATCAAAAATATATACTCCTCCTTTTGTTATTACACAAAAAAAGTTGTACAAAGACATAAATCATACACACAAAGATATAAGAGTTAGCTTAATGAAAAAAAATTGCATTAACGAGTGAAAAGTACAAAGTTGAGTGAAAACCAATACACAAAAGGAAGATAAAAAGGTAAACTAAGGGGTGAGATTGGTCAATCTAGATAAGATCAGTCCTAAGGTATTCTAAATTGATTTGTGATTCTTGGTTGTTGTTGAGACAAAATCCCAAATTAATGTTTTGATGATAACTAAACAAAAGCTAATTAAGACTTATAATTATGATTCTAAGTGTTTTGGTATTTAACATGTGTGTTTGAGTGTATTAATCAAAGATAGGATTCAAGCAAAGCAAAAATCGGAACAAACAAGAATGGAGAACGTTCTTGACAATTTCTGGAAAAACTGATAATGTTCTCCAGTTTCAAGAATGATCAAGTGAGCTTCAAGATCAATTAATCTCCACTGATTAAAAGAAGATATTTCTCCTAGCTTTAACACTCGTGTTATCAGTATTCTCCAAGGAACAAAAAGGATTTATTTCAGCCAAAGAAACAATCCAAAATACAAAGGAAATGAATCAGGCAAGATCAAACAAGACTGATCTTTCTCCAGATTGACTGCCAAGAACGTTGAACGATCTTGAGATATGTAAGACATCAGAGCACCCTCAAGAACAATTAGGAAAACGTCCAGAATGATCAAGATTAAATCTCCAGATCAATAGAAATATCTGAAGAATATAGGATCATTAAAACTCAAGAGAAGACTGTCAAGAATGAAGGAAGTCAATCCAGTCAACAGAACTCAGAATATTCAAAAGCTGGAACATTTTTTATGATATAATTTGGTCTTTGGTCAAGATTGACAAGAGCACTACCAATAACTCTTTTTGACCATCATTAAATGTCCTAAAAGCCTATAAAAGGAAGACCAATGCTCAACGAAAATGTAGAAGTTCAAGTGCTAACAAGTCTCATTAAATCATTCACATACTTGAAATTCCCATTTGCTCAAGAAGAATCAGTTTTCATTATATTTCAATCTTTTGTTATATTTGTACTAAATCTTTTATAAAGAATCTAATCTCAAACAAGAGTTGATACATCTCATATTCTATCAAAACAATCTTATCATTATTGTGTAAAACTCAAACTACAAGAGTTGAGTATAGTTTGAGTAGATTGTAAGAAATCCTTTTTATGGATAAAAGGTGAATTGTAAAATCCTATCTAAAGATTGATAGGTGATCTATTTGAACTCCTTTCTGGGTGGAAAGGTTTAACTTTGTAACAGATCAAGGTTGATCTAAACTGGTGGTGTAAAACCGAGATTGTTCTCCGTTTGAACACTTAGTGGAAAATCTCACAGTTGTGAGGACTGGACATAGCCCGAGTTGGGTGAACCAGGATATATCCTTGTGTGGTATCTCTTCCCTTATCTATTTATTTTTAGTCTATTTGATTATCAAGTTAAATAGATAAGTTAAGTTGTTGATTTTAACTAACCAATAACGTTCTCCGTTTTCTGGTCAAAACCAAGAATGTTTTCTGTTTTCTGTTTGCACAACCAAGATCAATCTTGAGTTATTTTCTTAAGTTTTTAACAGGAATTTTTAAAATGGTGAATTTACAATTCAAACACCTATTTCTTGTAAATTGACATTGCTACTTCAGTTGTTTGTTCCACTTACGTCTTAGTTTTAGCTTCCAGCCTATCAAAGTCTTATTTCTATACAAACTGAGATGGGTCAAATGTATATATAGAAGGAATTGCAAAAGGACCTTTTAGAGGCAGACTCTGTAGAAACTGAAGCAATAGTAGCAAGAACATCCAATGGAGCTGACTCGACATGTGGAATCATTAGAGGAAACTTCAATGGTACCAAAGGAACAACCAATGGTGATTCCATGAACATATCTCAAGGGAAAGTTATCTTTCACTCGATGGACCTTATGATGTAGTACTCAGTTGCTTCCTAGTCTGGTCTCCATGAACTTTTTCTACCAATGCAAGACCCAAAGATGGATCTCAGTAGTATGTTTGAAAGCACTAGAGTTATGAGTGACTAGATGAATTCCATGCTCCATGTTTTCCCTAATCCAAATTATGACAAAGGAAAGAACACTGTCCCACTATTTTGATACTTCATTGGGATCCAAACTCTGAACATTCGAACTCCTAATCATGTTAATTTTAGTAGTGAAAGATAAGCTCTAAGGAAGGGAAGGAATAAGAGGGACTAGGTATAGGGTTATGGATGTATCACGTTCAGATTGAAGTTTGGTGGAGGTGGAAGTAGGTGAGTCATTTGAGGTTGTTTCAAATACTATGTCAATTTTAACCTGAGATGTTATATCAGTCATTGTGTGGATAAGATTCACAAGCATATGTGAGTGAGGGTTAGAAACATGTGTGGAAGGGGTTGGTAAGGTTTGATTGGTGGTTTTGTTGAGACAAAATCTCAATTTAATGTTTTGATGAAAACAAACAAAAAGTTAATTAAGAATGTTAATTATGATTCTGAATGACATGTTAATTTAACTTGTGCTTTTGAGTGAAATAATCCAAGGTAGGTACAAAGCAAATACAAGAGAAATCAGTTTAAAGAAAGAGCTAAAAATGAACAAAACTAAACCAAAAACGTTCTTGACATAATCTGGAAAACCAAGAACGTTCTCCACGTTTTTGTCATTTTCAACAAGCAAGATCAAATCAGTTTTTAATACAAGGAAACCTCCTGCATATGAGCAAAAGAATCACTCAAAAGGATCAAAGATTAAAGAGCACAACTTAAAGCAAAAGTGACAAATGATCATTCTGGACAGCAGTCTATAAAACGAAGATCGTTCTTGACATATGCTAGAAAAACGAAGAACATTCTTCACTTCTGTCATAAATAAGAATGATCAGTTTTGTTGAGAAAGATTGAATCCTGGAAGCTTTATTCATCTCATATCTTCATCAAGAATAAAGCATGGATAAATCTAATTCAGAATGATTCCAGAATTCGAAGGATCAAAGACATACTTCATGAAAAGTATAAAGCAAGATCATAGTTCATGCAAGGCAAATGCAAGTACATATGTATAAGCTGTAAAGCACATTGCAGTTGTACTTTCAATCAAGACCTGCACACTTGACATAAAGCTAGCTAATCATCTCAGAAAACTGATAGGATCAAGTACAAGTCAGCTCATCGCCAACCAATTCGAAGAACGATCATGGATCTCAAGAACGTTCCTGCTTTCAGCATGAACTCTCTTGTTTTTTGGCTGATCTTATCCATACACTTTCTCATGACAGCTGGCCTTCTTCCAACGGTTAAATGAGCTGTCATAATCCCCCTTGAAGCCTATAAATACAGCTTCACGATGAAGAACAAATCAGAGCTTCAAGTACTAAGAAAATTCATTACTCATTTCAATCACACTTGAATTTCTCTCACTCACATACATTGAATCAGTTCTAATTTTTCCCATTCGTTTCATAGAATCATTCTCATATATTTCTCTGTCAAAGAATCAGATCTCAAACAAGAGTTGAGACATCTCATATTCTAACAAAACAATCTCATTATTATTGTAAAACTCAAACTATAAGAGTTTAGTCTAGTTTGGGTAGATTGTAAGAAATCCTATCAAGGTTGATAGGTGACCTCATTGAACTCCTTTCTGGGTGGAAAGGTTTCAACTTTGTAACAGATCAAAGTTGATCTGAGCTAGGTGTTGTAAAACCAAGAAGGTTCTTTGTTTTGAACATTTAGTGGAAAATCTCCCGGTTGTGAGGACTGGACGTAACCCGGGTTGGGTGAACCAGGATATATGCTTGTGTGATCTCTCTATCTCTATCTCTATTTATTATATGCTTTACAATTAGCTTTTATATTGATAAAATTGATATTGTTGTTTTTTCACTAACCAAGATCGTTCTTCGTTATAACCAAGATCAATCTTGAGTAAAACTTTTAGTTTTAAACAGGAATTTTTAAAAAAGGGCAATTATAATTCAAAACCCCTTCCTTATAATTGACATTGTTACTTCAGGTTTGGGTAGGTTTTTGTGGAGGATTAGTGTAGGAAGGTGATGGTGTAAAGGTGGGAAATTCAATATTAAGAGGATAGGGGTTTGATCTATACCTATAGGATGCAAGCTTTTCAGTTAGGGTTGCCTAAAACATCTCGTTTGAGGTATCTGTACCTGAATCCGAGCTACAAGAAACAATGATGGTTTTAGGGGTGGATATGGTTGAGGAGATAGGAGTAGGAGTTGTGTTTAGTGAGGGGTTCAAATGGTGTTGTAGTAGTTTCAGATTCAATTATTTCATTATCACTACCACTACCGAAATCAATAAGAGAGTGAATAAGTTTAGTAGATGGATTTATCTTTTATCTCTTCTTCAAGTTGAGGCTAGTTTCACCTTCATTGGTGTTTTCATCATCTTCTCCTTCCCCTAGTGTGGAATATACCTTAGCTACCCTTTTCCTTTTCTTCTCAAATTCCTGGGATGCTCCTAGTAGAGGGAAGAATGCAAGAGGTATCTTTTGATCAGAATGGTACATCCTTAGATACTCTTGAATGACCTTTTTACTTTCTTCCTCAAAAATTGGTGTGAACGAATCTCCAACCATGAAGGTAATGTCTTGAGTTTTTATTACCCCAATTTTGTATTGCTAATTAACATTTTTTTACCAAAAAAAGAATATTATGTTTGATTTTTTTTTCTATCAAATTTTAAACTTCTTACAAGTATCTAAAACATCAAATAAGAAGTCCATTTACTAAGTCCATTGGTTTGGCCCATCAATAACTTTTTCTCATTAAAATTCATAATTTTTCTTTTAAAAAAAATATAAATAAAAAACTCTAGCTTGCAAAATTCAAATTCTAGACAAAATATGCATTGAAAAAAAATGTTTTTATTATTGTTGAGATACCATTTTCCCCTTGATTGAGTATTCGCTTTACTAAGTTTTGGTTTTTTCTTTGGCTAGCTAGAAATTTTAACCTAATTTTTAGTATAAATAGAAAACCCAAACTAGAGTGGAAAGGAGGGGTTTTCTTTGGTGTTTTAATGACTAAGAATAAAAAAATAAAGAAACATAGAAGTGTGAAAAGCAGAGGAGAAACAATGTAGAAAATGGTAGAGAAAAATTAAAGGAAGAAGAAAATACAAGACACAAATGCATTTGAACTCTGGTATTCTAAATCTCTTTAATATTAATGTCCTATATATAATTTATTTTTGCTGTTACATACAAATAAAAAACCTATGCTCGTGATCTTCATACATTTTTTTGTCATGCTTATTGTTATTTTTCCTTAATCCTTCAACATTAGAAACTATAAACCCAAAAGAAATGAATAAGAATGAAAAGATCATAGAAAAATTAAGAGAAATTCAAAGGGAAACAAACAAGAAGTAAAGCAAACCAAAAAGAGAAAAAATGGGCCTAAGCCGCTGCCTTCATTAGAACGACAACCATCCCTTCGACCGCCGCCACTAGGTGGCCAGCATCCCGCACCTCATTTCCTCTCTGCCTTTTCCTTTCCTTTCCTTTCTTCTTTTTCTTTTCTTTGCAACTTTTTCTCTTTTGTCTCTGAAAATGCAACCTCCCATCTCTCTTCTTTTTCTTTAATTGTTTTCTGCCCTTTAGATAGTTTTAGGATTTTCTATTGTTTATTGTTTAGTTTTTTTAGTTAAGTTTAGATTTGGATTCAAGCCTATTTGCACTTTTTTTGTCCCTATTTATTTAATTTTAAGTCATTCTTTTGGTTGCATTGGGATCCAAAGCATTGAATTCGAGTTAACCCTCGAAATGTTAGTCTACGATAACTGACGACTCCACTAAGTACCCTTAAGAGAGTCAAGCCTAAAATAGTTAATTGTGCAAAAAAAGGTTAACTTCATCTATATTTATTTCTTCTACATTTTATTTTATTTTATGTATTTACTGTACATAAATATGTTTTATGCTTTTACTTAAATTTAAATTTATGCTTGTAGATCATTTATCATTTTGTAGATATATGTTAATTGTTTTGTAGAATTTATTATATTATGCTTCCCTTCACACAATACATTGTCACTTTTTTACACACTTATGATTGTGACTCTATATTCGAATTTGAGTAAAAGTTAAGGTTAGTTAGAGGTTGTGTAATGTTAGTCTTGTGGATGTACATCTAGTTTGGTTAGCATGAAAATCTTACCTAGAGTTTGATGTCTTTTGAAAATATTGTTATTTCTAATAATTTAACTATTGTTGTTGGCAATATTTCAAAATAAGATCATTGGCTCTATAAAACATATTTTGATCCATAGAGCTACTTTGAGAGAAGTTCACAAAATAGAAAAACCTCATATAACTTTCAAATATAAGCAAAACATATGTAGGTCAAAATGAGAGCATTTTTCTTTTCCTTGCTATATTCATGTCATCATCATCATTTGTTGGAAGAGTTCAAGATTGAAAAAATTGTGAAACAATAAATCTCCTTTTCCTTTTCCTTTAATAAATCTCCGTTTCCCTTATTCTATCATCAAAATAAATGTGATCTCAAATGACTCATCGTATTAGAATCATTTAAAAAAAAAAAAATCAAATTTGATGTGTGTCATGTCTCATTCTTGCATTTTTCACAAGAAAATTCACTTTTCAAAAGACTCCAAGTCAAATGCATGTTTGAATCATGATTCATGTCAAAAAAAAATAATAATGCCTCACACTTAGGTATAGCATTCTGTTGTATATATTTTACATTCCATGTGTCATTTTGTCAACATAGTATTCTTCCATTCTCATGCATGCATGTCTACAAGATTGTTCTATTTTCTTCATGGATAACATTCACATGCATTCATAAATTTTCATCTAAACAAAATCATTTTTCCTTTCAAAAATTTAGTGCACAATAAAAAAACTAGTACTAAGTTTTGATTACATCTTGCATTGTCATTCATTTTTATTTGAAATAATGTAAATCATCTTAAAAAGTGTAAATATTTAAACAAGTTAGTCAACTACTCATGAACCATTGCTTATGTTGACACCTAATTTTGTCCGCTTTTTATTTATTTATCTATTTATTTATTTTTTACTTTTTATTAAAAAAAGGGAAATAATAATAATAAATGTATAGAAATATAAAAATAAAAATAAATAATTAGGCTTTAAACTTTAAACAATCACATATGTTCCCAGTTTTTGTTTGCCTCTAATTCCTATTTAGACTCTTTTCTAAAAAAAATATATAAAAATATATAAAAATAATAATAAAAAAAAATATAAAAAAATAATAACAAATAAATAAAGGTACATAATTGAATGAAAGAAACCGAAAAGAAATGGATTGATGGTCATAAAAATCGGTATAATGAGGATCAATTGGATTGATTGATGGTCATAAAAATCGATATAATGAGAATCTATTGAATGAAAAGAAACCAGAAAGAAAGAGATTAATAGTAATAAAATGGTGATCAATTGGCAATTATTCCCTTGTCTTTTGTAACCTACACCCGAAAAGCCTATAAATAATCGATAGTAAGAGTAGAGGAGGGAGCACATTTTGAGAGCACAAAAAATAGAAAGGTATAACTTTCTTATTGCTTCTTTAATTTCTCCTTATTAGTCTTTGCTTGTATTGCATCCCTTTAAAAAATATTCTTTTTTTTCTTTCTCTTTTTCTGTTTATGCAAATATAAACTCATATGTTAAGCTTTCATTTTTCTAAAGTTGCCTGTTCCTAAAATTGTTTTCTTTGCAACACGAAATACTAAAAAATATAACTAATTGATGTTTATAAACCAATCACCAAGAAAACAAATTTCACCATATTGTAATATAACAAAAAACTCATATCACGTCTTTATCAAATAACTCAAAAAAATCATAACAACGAATAAATAGTTTTTTCCCTTAGGATTAGAATTAATGGTCGCTGCCGCTGGATGAAATTCATCCACGCTCTCCGCGCCACATCACCCACCTCCAATTGTTGGTGGCCTTTGTGTCGCGACAGATCCGATAACGCACGAGCAAATCCTTTAATAGGCTGTTTCATTGTCGTGTTCATTTGTTTCGTTCATATACCGCCGCGTCACGTTGTTTTTCTAACAAAAATTAATTTTTCTTTACTTTAAAACAAAAATAAAAAGATAAAATTCGTTAACAGACATATCACCTCTTTTTTCGTTATTATTACATTTTCGTTACTTTTTTTTCTAACAAAAAATCAATTTTCTTTAAAAATAAAAATAAAAAGATACAATCTGTGAACAGACATCTCACCTCTTTTTTTGTCGTTATTATTATTATTATTATTGTTATTATTATTATTACATTTTTATTTTTAGATACGTATATAATAATTATTATAATAAAAAAATAATTAAAATAGAGTAATAATAAAAATCGGACTACACATAAATATTTTCTACCCAAGAACTACGTGTGTTTTGATTTCCCCATTGCACCTGGGGATACGTAGGAGCAAGGTTTTTTCCTTGTCAAACCAAATTAATAAAAAAATATTTTTCATTCTTTTATTAATGTAAATAATTTATTTATTTTTTAGTATTCTTTTTGGGGTAAAAATAAATGAATAAATAAATAAATAGTTTGTATACAATTCATTATAGGGTAACCGTTTTAACGGATGTTGTAGGGTGGTAATACTTTCCCTACTCGTAATCGACTCCGGAATCCGAATTTTTGGTTCAAAAATCATTATTTTAGGTTTTATCTAATTTTTCCTTTAAATAAAATAAAATTGGTGGCGACTCCTTTTTCGAAGACAAACCGGACGCGACAGCTGGCGACTCCACTGGGGACTTTTGAGAGTCAAGTCCAATCTAATTAATTGTATATAATTATTTATTATTTTATTTATATTACCCTTATTGTTTTATTTGTTTTGTTATATTGTGAATATAATTATATGTGTCTTGTTAATTTATTTTCATTGTGACGAATTTTTATTTTATTTTATTTATTTTTCTATACACGACTCACACACTTATGAGTGGGCTCTATACCCGGGCTGAGTGCAACCTAAGATAAGTTAGAGACTGTGTAATCATAATCTTCTTGATGTACATCCTGTTTGGTTGTCATGAAAGTCTCACCTAGAGTTGACCTTTTCTAGAATATTTCCATTTTAATAGTTTACCTATTAATTGGTTTAATATTTTAGAATTGAGTTGTGTGCTCTATGAACCAATTTAGAACTATAGAGCCACTCATGGTAAAGGTTCACATTAAAAAAAATCATCAAATAAGAAAAGAACCATTAAGGATACATGTATATATGAAAAAAAAACCTACCCTATCTATATCTCATATTCATCATAATGCATTGCATAATCATGCATGTTTCGTCTTTTATTTCATTTTACAACATGTTGTTTTTCTTTTTCTCCTCATTTTTTAAGAAAAATTAATTGCATATTAGGAGGTAGTAAAATGTTTCAATTAAATGCACAATAATTGCATTCATTTTTTTTTTACATTCTCATAACATTTTCCTTCAAGAAAAAATAAAAATAAAAAAGCAAAAAAAAAAAAGGAAAGCAAAAAAAAAGAGTATCATGATACTCTTACCGAACATGTTCTCGAGCTAAAATCACGGATGAATTGAAGCGTACAAAGATTATCTGAATCAACTGAAAGACCCTATGGCTAAAAATTTGGAAATCTTGCAAACCCTTGATACTTGAAATCGTGGGAATACTTCATAGAAAAAAGTATACCACGAAGAACTCATGTTTACCCCTTGATTTCATAAGTCTAACAATTTTTACCTTTTAGTCTACTTTTTAGTCTACCTCAAGTCACTTGTCCACAAGATTTGAACCTGATACTAATGAGATTAATCTTCATCCTCCACCCCTACTTATGGGTAATGGACATACTTTTTTGGCTTTTCGCCGCAGGTGAACTTCTGGATGTTGGGTCGTCTATGTTGAACTTTCATCAGTATCGCTTATTACTTTGATGCCATGAAAAAATTCATCAATCTAAACAAAAATGTCAAAATCTTGCATGAACCTTTAAGGCCAATTGAAAAAAAACCTCGACTAGACATTATGTTGAAGACATTGACGATGTTGCATATAGTTTCTAAGTTTATCCAAGGGGCAAAGTCAATAATCAAGATATTATCAAGTTCTCTCAATTTTATTCTGAAGCATTGATAATATTGCTAAGTATAAAGTCTTACGATACTTTATTATATTGACACATTCTTGTTTCCTTAATATTATGAATATCAATAAATGCATTTTGTTTTCTCTTCCTTTCTACCCCTCATATATTTAACCATTTTCTTACCCAAGATTTTATGCCTTTCTTTTATTCTAACCATGTACCATACATATTTGGAAGTAGTTCATTCATAATAAGATTTCATTACATAATTTCAGTCATGCTATTAATTCCACTAAAGGGGATGAGAACGATAAAAATAAAATCCCTTACTTGGATGGACCTCAATATGTTGGGACATGTAGTTAACGTCATGTTAATCCCTTAGAAATGTCGTTTTATCTTTATCATTATCTAATTGTGCTTTGAATATACCAATCACGTGGAGGAATTTGAAGTTTGTACCATGACGATTCTAGCCGCCTACAAATCAAAAGTGAAATGTCGAAAGCATATGGGGATTTGACCTAATCATCAACTAGTTGAATCAAGAATGTAAAATTTGGGATAAGAAGATGATCATTTATATGTACATATCAAACAAATGTCTAAAAATTTGAAGTCATTTTCTATCATGTTCTTCAACAATATAATCAATTTGCTGGTGTTCTAGTTGCTTTATCTTCAATGTTTAAAGTAAGTCGTGATGAAGAATAGTCACTCACAAGAATGAAAGTCTTGACCATCTTGCTTACTATCAAATGTAGAAGAAAAACAAGATAGAAAATTCTCGTACCAAATATTACTTCGTAACTGTCGAATACCTTCCCTGAGTATCAGACTATAACTGGGGCACCCCTTTATTCCTTATTATATACAATAAAGGCAGTGCGACTCACTCAAACAAAAATCCCCCTATCAAGAGTAATGATCTGTGTTGATCAACTGAATTCAATTTAAGAAAAATGTTGACTACCTCGTGTCAAGGACAATTATTTCAAAAGATCTTAAAAGAAGAACATATAAACTTCAGAGCTTCAAAAGAAAGAATTAGCGCTCAAGAAGATTTTACATATCTAAAATGACTAGAATGACAAGTGGACTCCCAACTATATGAGCTCCAATACCATAAAAAAAAAAAAAATTCAAGTGTGGCTTTGATCCACACCCATATAGATCGAGAAGACTTATCACTACTTGCACACATTGATGCTTCGAAAAGTATTACATCTAAGTGAAGACCCGCTAGGTTGAAAATCCAAAAGGACGACCTAAGCAAAAATTAGGGTATAAAAAATAAAATAATAATAATAATAAATACCCGCTAGGTTGAAAATCTGAAAGGGCAACCTAGGAAAAAATTAGGGTACAAAAAATAATAAATACCCACTAGGTTGAAAACCTGAAAGGGCAACCTAGGCAAAAATTAGGGTAAAAAGTGGAATATAGACCCGTTAGGTCGAAAACCCGAAAGGGCGACCTAGGCAAAAATTAGGGTGCAAAATTGAATGACTCTGATAAGTCGAAAACCCAAAAGGGTGGTTTATGCAAAAGTTAGCAGAAAAGCCCGTTAGGTTGAAAACCCAAAAGGGCAATCTAAGCAAAAATTAGGGCCACAAGAAAAATAGAATGAAGAAGTTATAAAGGAAAATAAGCAAATAATATGGCTTACACAGATCAAAGTCGAAGCAATATATTTAGAAAGGTTGTGAAGATAAATTGGGGCAAATCATATCCTCCAAAGTGGGTTAATAACGCGATTGAAATTATGGTATGATTTATTAGCACACTTTTTTTTATGAAATACTACTAATCGGGTCATTTACCCATATGATATCACCTTATCTTCTTCTCTTCCTATGAATCATTCTTTTTTTGTACCATAGATTTTCTCACTAAATATCATCGTCTAAACTAATTTCTTGAGTTATGAATCTTGTTGTCAAAATGCACTTTTATGATAATCATATGTTGGGGCACAAGATATGTGAATATCAAGAGGCCAAAACTAGTATGATGTCTTTAGATATAAGGTAGTGGCAACTAGAGATCAAGTCGAAGATGTAACAAAAATCTCTTTAAAGATCAAAAGGACAATCTCCACTATTTATTCAAAGTTGTGCATATTCTTCGTCCATGAATCCAAGAATCATGTTCGTAAGGAGGTGAAAGAAATAAAAAAAAAAATTGTATAAAAGTTGATTGAAAAAATTGAAAAAAGAAAGATGAAAATGAAGGAAAATGTTCATTCATCAAATGCATTCATGACATTTCATATTTTCAATAGTATATAAATTTAAAGTCGGGACTACTGACTCGAGCACTCTAATTTAAAGTTGGGATGACTAACCTGCACCCTCTAATTTAAATCCCAAGGTGATTCCGCGTTGCCTCACGTCGATATTCTGGTTGACAATGTGGTCTACAATTCGTTCTTCTCTTTTATGAATGTTTTTCTGGGTATAATCAAATTAAGATGGCAGCCGAAGATATGGAAAAAAAATGACTTTCATCACCCCTTGGGGAACATCTTGTTACAAAGTAATGCCTTTTGGTCTGAAGAATGCTGGGACGACCTACCAAAGAGCTATGGTAACCCTATTCCATGGCATGGTTCATAAAGACGTAAAAGTTTATATAGATGACATGATCTAAAGAAACTCTTCGAAAGGCTTAGAAAGTTTAAGCTAAAGCTTAATCCTTCCAAGTGCACTTTCGGCGTAAGGTCGGGAAAATTATTGGGATTTGTGGTTAGTCAGAAAGGAATATAAGTTGACCCCGATAAGGTTAATGCCATTTTAGAAATGCCTCCCCCAAGTACAGAAAGAGAAGTTCACGTTTTTTCGGATACTAAATTATATTTCCAGATTTATATCACAACAAACCGCCACTTGTGAACTAGTCTTTAAATTTTTACGGAAAAATCAAATAGTTGTGAGGAACGAAGATTGCCAAAACGCATTTGAGAAAATCCGACAGTACTTGCAGAAGCCTCCAATTCTAGTTCCCCTAGTTCTGAGCCGACCCTTGATTATGTTCCTCGACATACCCATGGGATGTGTGTTGGGGCAACACAATGAAACAGGAAAGAAATAGCGTCATTTTCTATTTGAGTAAAAAATTTATATATGTTAGAACATACTTGTTGTGCCTTAGCCTGGGAGGCCCATCGCTTAAGGCAATACATGGTTTGCCATACGACCTGCTTGATATCCAAGATGGATCCAATCAAGTACATTTTCGAAAAGTCTACTCTCACAGAGTGAATTGCTCGTTGGCAGGTGATGTTATTAGAATATGATATTACCTATGTTACTCAGAAAGCCATCAAAGGGAGTGCCTTAGCAGATTATCTAGCTAATCAACCTGTGGATGATTATAAGTCAATCTAATGCGAATTCCCAGACGAAAGCATCATGGTTATGTTTGAAGAATGCGATAATGGAAAATGGACCTTGTTGTTCGACGGAGCCTCAAACATAATGGGTCATGGGATTGGGGTTGTCTTAATATCTCCCAAAAAACTGTTCATACCTATCACAGCGCACTTGTGCTTTGATTCTACCAATAATATGGCAGAATATGAAGCTTGTGCCATGGGGATTTTGGCGGCTTTGGAATCAAAAGCGAAAGTGCTGGAAGTGTGTGGAGATTCAGCTCTGGTCATTAATCAGCTTAACCAAGAATGGGAAACTCGAGATAAGAAGTTAGTACCTTATTTTACCTACATAAAAGAATTGTCTTTACAATTTGACAAAATCACCTTTCACCATGTCCCTCGAGAAAACAATTAATTGGCTAATGCTTAGGCTACTTTATCCTCGATGTTCCAAATAAGTCGAAACGATGTAATCCCATCCATTAAATTGGAAAGTCGAGATCGTCCTGCCTACTGCCACGTAATGGAAGAAGAAACTGATGGCAAACTGTGGTATCACGACATCAAACATTATCTTATAAATAGAGAATATCCTCCCGGAATATCGGAGAGTGAGAAAAAGAACTCTGAGACGGTTAACCGCGAGCTTTTTCTTGAACAAAATTTTTTATATAAAAAGAGTCATGATATGGTACTCCTCAGAGGCGTCGATGTCAATGAGGCGAAATAAATTCTACACGGTGTCCACGATGGCTCTTATGGGATCCATATGAACTGATACGCCGTGTCTAAAAAGATTCTTCGGGCCGGGTATTACTGGCTCACCCTAGAAAAAGATAGCTTTAATTATGTAAAGAAATAAATAAGTGTCAAATATATGCTGACAATACCCACGCCCACCAATTCAACGCCCTGGCCGTTCTCAATGTGGGGCATAGGCGTCATCGAAATGATCGAACCGAAAGCATCAAATGGACATCACTTCATCCTGGTGGCAATCGATTACTTTACCAAATGGGTAGGGGCCGCTTCGTACGCCAATGTAACCAGAAATGTGGTAGTCAAATTCATAAAAAGAGAGTTAATTTGTCGTTATGGCCTACCAAGCAAGATCATTACCGACAATGCCACAAATCTGAATAACGAAATGATGGATGATATGTGTGCCACCTTTAAAATTCAACACCACAACTCATCCCCGTACAGACCAAAAATGAATGGTGCAGTTGAAGCAGTAAATAAAAATATCAAAAAAATTATTCAGAAAATGGTTGTAACATACAAAGATTGACATGAGATGTTGCCGTTTGCACTACACGGGTATCACACTTCGATACGCACTTCAACTGGGGAAACCCCTTTTTCCCTAGTATATGGGATGGAGGCTGTGCTACCCATTGAAGTTGAAATCCCCTCACTAAGAGTATTAATGGAGGCCAAACTAGAGGAGTCGAAATGGGTGCCACGGGCAATTATATCAGAAAAGATTGAAAAAAGCGTACGAGAAAAAAGTAAGTCCTCGAGAATTCCGGGAGGGAGACTTGGTGCTAAAAAAGATCTTACCCATTTTAAAAGGATTATCATGGGAAATGGACGCCTAACTATAAAGGCCCATACGTCGTGAAGAAAGCTTTCTCAGGTGGAGCTTTGATCCTCACGAATATGGATGGAAAAGATTTAGTCCTCCCTTGTAAACTCAGATGCCGTAAAAAAGTATCATACTTAAATAATGAATACCCGCTAGGTTGAAAACCTGAAAAGGCAACCTAGACAAAAATTAGGGTACAAAAATAATAATGAATACCCGTTAGGTTGAAAACCTGAAAGGGCGACTTAAGCAACAATTAGGGTACACAAAAGATTGCCCACTAGGTTGAAAACCTGAAAGGGCAACCTAGGCAAAATTAGGGTACACAAAAAAAAAATAAAAAAATAATACCCGTTAGGTTGAAAACCTGAAAAGGCGATCTAGGCAAAAATTAGGGTACAAAAAATATATAATAAATACCTGCTGGGTCGAAAACCTAAAAGGACGACCTAGGCAAAAATTAGGGTACAAAAAAAATAAATAAATACCTATTGGGTTGAAAACTTTAAAGATATCAAGTTCAAGAAAAATGTATAAGTGTCTTTTTCATCCATGAATTTAATGGTCGTGTCCAATAAAAATATTAATAAAAACCAACATATTCATTCATTCATTGATTCATTCATTGATTCATGACATTACATAAATTTAAAGCCGAGAAAACGACCCGCATGTTGAAGCCGGGAAAACGACTCGCACCTAAAGCCGAGAAAACGACCTGCATGTTGAAGCCGGGAAACGACTCGCACTCGAAGCCGAGAAAACGACCCGCATGTTGAAGCCGGGAAAACGACTCGCACCTAAAGCTGAGAAAACGACTCGCACCCGAAGCTGAGAAAACGACCCGCATGTTGAAGCCAGGAAAAGGACTCGCACCTAAAGCCGAGAAAACGACCCGCATGTTGAAGCCGGGAAAACGACTCGCACCCGAAGCCGAGAAAACGACCCGTATGTTGAAGCCGGGAAAACGACTTGCACCTAAAGCCGAGAAAACGACCCGCATGTTTAAGCCGGGAAAATGACTCGCACCCGACGCCGAGAAAACGACCAGCATCTTGAAGTTGGGAAAACGACTCGCACCCTTCTAAAAAATTCTTTTCGGACAAAATTAGAGTTGTCATCTTTACTTATCTTTTACTTTGATTCTCAAGTAAATTCTAAGTAAAGAGGGGCAGCTGTTGACACCTAATTTTGTCCGCTTTTTATTTATTTATCTATTTATTTATTTTTTACTTTTTATTAAAAAAAGGGAAATAATAATAATAAATGTATAGAAATATAAAAATAAAAATAAATAATTAGGGCTTTAACCTTTAAACAATCACATATGTTCCTAGTTTTTGTTTTCCTCTAATTCCTGTTTAGACTCTTTTCTAAAAAAAATATATAAAAATATATAAAAAAATAATAAAAAAAATAAAAAAAAATAAAAAAAAATAATAACAAATAAATAAAGGTACATAATTGAATGAAAGAAACCAAAAACAAATGGATCGATGGTCATAAAAATCGGTATAATGAGGATCAATTGAATTGATTGATGGTCATAAAAATTGATATAATGAGAATCAATTGAATGAAAAGAAACCAAAAAGAAAGAGATTAATAGTAATAAAATGGTGATCAATTGGCAATTATTCCCTTGTCTTTTGTAACCTACACCCGAAAAACCTATAAATAATCGATAGTAAGAGTAGAAGAGGGAGCACATTTTGAGAGCACATAAAATAGAAAGAAGAGAGAATAATAGGCAAAAGAGGAGCAAAGAATCTGGTCTTGGAAAATCAGTCCAACAAAAAATCATAGTAAGGTATCACTTTCTTATTGCTTCTTTAATTTCTCCTTATTAGTCTTTGTTTGTATTGCATCCCTTTAAAAAATATTCTTTTTTTTCTTTCTCTTTTTCTATTTATGCATAAATAAACTCATATGTTAAGCTTTCATTTTTCTAAAGTTGTCTGTTCCTAAAATTGTTTTCTTTGCAACACGAAATACTAAAAAAAATATAACTAATTGATGTTTATAAACCAATCACCAAGAAAACAAATATCACCATATTGTAATATAACAGAAAACTCATATCACGTCTTTATCAAATAACTCAAAAAAAATCATAACAACGAATAAATAGTTTTTTCCCTTAGGATTAGAATTAATGGTTGCTGCCGCCGGATGAAATTCATCCACGCTCGCCGCGCCACATCACCCACCTCCAATTGTTGGTGGCCTTTGTGTCGCGACAAATCCGATAACGCACGAGCAAATCCTTTAATAGGTTGCTTCACTGTCGTGTCCATCTGTTTCGTTCATATACCGCCGCGTCACGTTGTTTTTCTAACAAAAATTAAATTTTCTTTACTTTAAAACAAAAATAAAAAAATAAAATTCGTTAACAGACATCTCACCTCTTTTTTCGTTATTATTATATTTTCGTTACTTTTTTTTCTAACAAAAAATCAATTTTCTTTAAAAATAAAAATAAAAAGATACAATCCATGAACAAACATCTCACCTCTTTTTTTGTCGTTATTATTATTATTATTATGACATTTTTATTTTTAGATACGTATATAATAATTATGATAATAAAAAAAAAATTAAAATAGAGTAATAATAAAAATCGGATAATACATAAATATTTTCTACCCAAGAACTACGTGTGTTTTGATTTCCCCATTGCACCTGGGGATACGTAGGAGCAAGGTTTTTTCCTTGTCAAACCAAATTAATAAAAAAATATTCTTCATTCTTTTATTAATGTAAATAATTTATTTATTTTTTAGTATTCTTTTTGGGGTAAAAATAAATGAATAAATAAATAAATAGTTTGTATACAATTCATTATAGGGTAACCGTTTTAACGGACGTTGTAGGGTGGTAATACTTTCCTTACTCGTAATCGACTCCCGAATCCGAATTTTTGGTTCAAAAATCATTATTTTAGGTTTTATCTAATTTTTCCTTTGAATAAAATAAAATTGGTAGCGACTCATTTTTCGCGGACAAACCGGATGCGACAGCTTAATCAATAAACACTTATATGATAGTCTTATATGCATGTTCATCATTTTTAACATGTAATTTTTTTATCTCCAATAAAGCGCAAAAAAAAAATAGAGATGATGTTGCATTCCCATAAACTTTTGAATTACTTTTGTGCTTAAAATGATGCTTCTTTTGAATTGATCACTCCTTGAAAATGAAACTTTTGCAAATCATAAATAGACTTAAAATAAATTAAGACTCTTTAAGGAACACCTCGTAGTTTTTCATTGGCAAAAACTTCTAAATTTAATGGTGAAATTAGTTAAGTGATGTGATTGACATTTTTTTTTTATGTTGAAAACTGATGTTATTTTTCTTTGAAGCACTCATTTAATTAATTTGCATGGTACGCGTCTCTTTTTTTTTTTTTTTTTAATCAGTCAGTGTCATCATTGATGCATCTTTTTTTCTCCTCTCATTCTTCTTCCATTTCTAATTCGCCTCAATAACTATGAGAAAATTGATCTCATAAGTAGAAATTGAATAAACCAATTGCTTGATTCTCCTTAATGAAATCACACAAATTCACTTTGAAAGTATCAAATTGGGGTAATTTTGTTGGTTTTTAACGGTCACCAAAATATTTGAACACTTGGTGCAAGTCCTTTTGAAAAAAGAAAAAAAAAATGAAACCAAAAAAATCACAAAAAGATTGTGAAAAGGAAAACTGTTTAAGACAATCTAAGCAAAAGTTAGAGTAAAAAAAAAAAAAAAAAAAAGCAAAAGTTAGGGTAAGCAACCATGATTTGAAATGAACTTTGACCATTTTTCATATTTTTTTTATTCATCTCTTGCATCACTTTTGTACTAGCCATAATGTAAAAAAAAAACCATCAAAATGCATGGAATAAAGACTTGAAATTAAAAAGAAAAAATTTAGAAAAAAATATTGTACAAATTTCTATATCAATACCACATAAAGTGCAATGATCCTTTGTCTAGTAGTCCTTGCATAACCATTTACACCTCATACGTCATTTCTTTCATAAGCCCATGAATCACATTAAAAACTTAAGAAGTCCATTATGATCAATGATTGATTGCATATTTTTTGAATATTTAATTTTTAATTCTGAGGTAAAATAATGTTCTTCAATATACTCACAAAAAATATTCTTAAGGTTTGCACGCCCAATATCATTTCAAAAAAGAAAAATATTGGTGATCAACAATGAAATTTTTGTCATCATATCTATCAACTCTTGAGAATCTTTTAAAAGATTGATTAAAACTTGGGCAACAACTCTATTGTCTGGCTCATATACTATGCATCCCAAAATCCTAACTTGGTGCAATCCTTGCTGTAGAACGAGACACACTAGAAAAATGGGAGGATATGAATTGTGTTTTATTTTAAAATCGTTTTAACAACATAAAACCAAAGTGATGAAAACAAAGCGGATAAAACAAAAACACATAACAACACAACCAATTTATCCTAGTTTACCATCAACACGGTAGATACGCCCAGTCTCTTCAAACTGAAGGCTTTAATCCACTAATTCACCAAATGAATCACACTTCCCTAATCCGGGAACTGCACACTTAAACAGAATATTAGTACTTTAAATTGTTCCCACAAAATTATTTCGTTATCATCAATTTCCCCCATTTTTATGTTGACAAACATTTATTTTTATGAATAATTTTCAATTTTAATGGAGTAAAAAAAAAATAAAATATCACAGCAAGGCTCCCCTTAATATATGCATGTTTAAAAGTAAGAGTGATGACAGATATTATAACGAGATAGTTGATAAGCATTAATATTAGTAATTGAAATTAATTGAAATCTTCATTAAACTTGTTCTCAAAACATAGTCTCCCCTTTTTGTTATCAGAAAGAAGAAGAAAAAAAAAAGAGTTGAGTAACAAAACAACAAAGGGAACAAAAAAAATAGAAATAGAGAAACAACAACAAAAGTACAGGGAACTAAAGATTTGGGTTGGTGAGCCTAGAAAGATTATACTTATGGTAGTTTGAATGTTCTTTTTATTCTTGGTTGTTTGTTCCATGAATGCCTCAGTCTTAGCTTCCAAGCGATCAAAGTCTTCCTTTTTGACATACTGGGAAGGCTCAAACACAACGCTAGAAGAAGTGGCAAAGTTACTTTTGGAGGCAGATTTTGTAAATCCTGAAGCAGTAGTAGGAACATCCAAGGAAGGTATCTCAACTTGTGGAATGATCACAATAAACTGCAATGGTGCTAAAGGAACAACCATTAGGAGTTCCAGATGAACACCACTAGAGGGAGATAGGTCATCCCTTGATGAGCCTTCTGATGTGGCTGTCAATAGCTTTCTAGACTGATTGCTTTAGGATTTCTGAAGATGTAAGACCCACAGGTAGAAAATCTCAATTGTTTGTCTGAAAACAGCAGAATTATGGGAGGCCAATTGCATGCCATACTCCATATTGTCCCTTATCTAGTTGGTGACAAAAAAGAGGACTTTGTTCAACTAGTGTGAAACGTCATTAGGGTCCAAACTTTGAGCATTCCTATTTCGTATTAAAGTTATTTTGGCAATAAAAGAAGTAATAAATGAATCAAGGTTTGGAAAGCCACGTGGAATCAAATGTGTGAATGGAGTGAGGTCTAGAGGAATGGTGGAAATGGTAGGTTCAGAGTGAAAAGGAGGTGAGGCAGGAGAGATGAGTTTTCTAAAGATGTATGAGAGAATAAATCAATGACAACTTGAGTTGCTATCTCAACTACTTGGTGAAAGGGATTCACAAGTGTGGCTGAGGTAGGGTTAGAGGCAGGTGTGGAGAGGGTAGGTGTTTATGGAATGGTAGAAAGGCTTGGTGTTTGTGGAGTGTTAGTGTGTGTAACTGGGGGCGTTTGGTTTGGAGTGTTGGTCTTGAGAGGGAGATGTTGTGATTTTGGGTAGAGGGTGTGAGAGGTTCTGGTGCAAGTTGTTCATTACTGCGAGTATTACCAAAATTTGCATAATAGTTTGCGCATAGTTTGATATTACCTTATGTTTCTTCCTCAGAATAAGGTTTGCTTCTTCTTCATTGGTATCTGTTTCTTCTTCCTCAACCATATTGGAGACATCTCTTGGTCAGACTGGCACATCCTTAGATATTCCATAACCACTTATTTATTGTCTTCCTCAAAGATAGAAGCACAAGAATCTTTGACCACAAAGGGATGTCCTAAGAGCCATTAGTTTGAACGGATATTCTTTTGACATCACCACTTGGTTGGATGCAGTCTTTAGGAGATATCAGACTCATCTTGATGACATTGGAGATGTTGAACATTGGTGCAATTGATTAAAGCAAGTGTTCCTCTCGCATAGCTCCTCCGACTTCCTCTAGGGCTTCAATGAGGGGAGTTCTCATTTGTACTACAATGATGAGTTTAGGGTAGCAGATTGTTCTGATTTCCTAAACTAGAGTTGATAACACATGACCTTATGTGTTCCAAAATCAAGTTTGGAAGATTGGTTTTGATCCTCTGGGAGATATTCCACATAAGACCCTTGTGGTCTTTGCTAACATGGTCCACAAACCCACATTTGGGTACCACACACCCAATCAAAATCTTGAAGAGCACCCTATACTAAGGTTTCAAGTGAACTGATTTGGAATTTACCTTAGGATCTTCAAACAATTCCTTATTGATCTTAAAAGAGCCAACCCTTGACTCATAACCATGTTCAATCAACATTCCTTCATTTGGACATCTTATAAAAGTAGTTAGGGATTGTTAAGTGATCTTGATAGAAAGCCCTAACACGGTACTTGACACTTTTCCGTCTTTGTTTCCTTCGGCAAATCTCCATAATTCCTTGACTAGAACGTCCAAAGCCATATCATGTTAAGTATTCGCACAACCAACACCAGCAAAATCCTCAATAAAATCAAATCCATTTTCAGCGAGGTTTGCGAGTTTACTTGCAGTTCATGAAGAAATTTCAATTGATCAAGGTTGTAGGTCATGGTAGGAACAAAAGAGACGTTATCGAGTGTAGGGTTTAAGGATGAACTTGAAGCCATTGAAGCCGAAGAGATTCAAAGAGTTTTTTCCTGGAAGTTTCAAAGGTTTGAAAGAGAAAGAAATGGAGGTGCAAACACGAGAAGATGGTTGAATTGTGTTTGACTAAGTTGATAACTTTTTCATTATTTGATTAAACTGGTTCAGACTTGATGATTTACTTGGAGTAGAAGCAATAACAAAACTAGGGAGTGTAGGAATAAAGTGACACAAGTAATTTATCCTGGTTCAATACTAACTTTGCTACATCCAGTCCCTTCACTCATAAGGATTTAATCCACTAATTCAACAACTTAACTTAAAAAGCACCTGACCCTCCAAGCCAGTCTTCTGAAACAGCCTGACAACCCTAGACTTTTGAGGAACACACACATCTTGACTCTACCAGCAAAGTCTCCACACAACGTGACAACCCCAAATTGTTGAAAGCACACTAACACCACTATCATTAGGAACTTGAGTAGTTTCTTCGAACTAGCTAATTATAACAATGACTATCACACTCTAAGAAGAACACTTATAAAATATTTCAAATTTGAACAAGTGTTTATCTCTTTGAACTCTAAGATGAATTTGGAATTTTGAGTTTAAGCTCTTCTACTCTTTTCTGATTTTTTGATGATCTTCTTCTTCTTCATCCTTCAGTATCCATTTATAGATAAAATTAAGGCTTCAATTTAGTCCTTGTTTAATTTTGAATTGTATCTTCATTCTTAGCTTGGTCAACAATGATCTTATTCAAAAATAATTCTAAACAAGATGCTTTTTGATAATATGTTCGTTAGTCAATTCTTTATTTATGAATCCAATCTGAATAGTTCTTCTAGATTGATTATGTTCGTATTTTGTTCATATTGAGTTTGTAAATTCTTTAGATTGACATTGTTCGTATTTTGGTAAGATTGAGTTTGTAAATTGTTCAGATTGATATTGTTTGTATTTTGTTGAGATTGATTTTGAAAATTCTTCAGATTGATATTGTTCATATTTTGTTAAGATTGTGTTTGTAAATTCTCCAGATGAAACTTCTTTCCTATTGCTTGCTTAGATATGGGCGGGAACATAGTGTTAGACCGGTTCATGAACTTTCACAAGTAGGAATATGACTAACCTCAATTCAGTATTTTCCTTTGTCAAAATCTTAATCATATCTTTTCAAATAATAAATGTATCTTCTTGTGAATGTCTCTTCTTGTAAACAATTCTTGATAATATCTTCTTGTAAATAATTCATATCTTCTTGTAGTAAATATTGATCAAATCTTCTTGTAAATAATTCATATCTTCTTGTGATAAATCTTGATAAAATCTTCTTGTAAATAATTCATATCTTCTTGTAGATAAATCTTGATCAAATCTTCTTATAAATAATTCATATCTTCTTGTAGATAAATCTTGATCAAATCTTCTTCAAATCTTGACCATATCTTCTTTTCAACTAGGTCAAAGATTTTCTTTAATTATTAATCTGAATCAAATCTTATTTTAGATTATCTTCAAAAACATGAATCTTCTTTCATACTCTGTGAAGTCAAATATATTGTTCTCATAAAATACTTTTGTTAACATCAAAACTCTAAGTATAAAACCAACTTGGGTCCAAAAAGTAAAAGTGTCGGAATACATGAGGGATATGAGTGATGCTGAGTGGTTTATGAAAACATTTAGGTTTCTAAAGCCATAACTAATGTGCACATGTAAACACGTGTAAACAACACTGTTAGAGTATCACAAATCATGCAAAACTTACAAGAATATTGTTCATATTAAAAATTAATTGAATTTTGATTGACCAGAGGCACAAACAAATTTGATTTCATCATAGGCAAAGCATATATACATTTAACCACTTACTATGTTTTAGAGGCAAAAATACAAAGACTTCACATCATTCCTTTATAAACAAAAGACTTACAGATAGAGGATCTCAGCTATTTGTCTGAAAGTAGCATAATTCTGGGAGGCCAATTGCATTCCATGCTCCATATTATCCCTTATCCGGTTGGTGGCAAACAAGAGGACTTTGTTCCACTAGTTTGAAACGTCATTAGGGTCAAAATTATGAGCATTTCTATTGCATGTTGAAGTTATTTTGACAATAAGGGAACAATTTTGAAATATAGTGAGAGAAAAAATGTGTAAATTTACACATGATGCAAAAAAAATTGTCCCCATAAATATTTTACGAGACATTTCCACGTAGTTGCGGAAAAAAAAAATTGGCAATAGACATAAAATGTTGTTTGGTCTACTTTTAGGCAACAATTTACACATGATGCTAAAAAAAGTGTTGCTAGCGACAAAAAATGTTTATGTGTGAAATGATTGTTATTGAAGATGCATGTTCGAAAATAATGAAAATTGTTTTTTTTTTTTATATTTTTTTTTTATATAAATAATAGATAATTGATTACTTCAAAAGTCTCTTACCTCTCTAGAATATACAAGTAAAATTAATACAAATTTTTATAAATTAAAATAGAAAATATTTTTACGGTCCCTAATAACCCAACTGTTAATATTTTATGTCAAAATACTCACTTATTTTATGTCTAGCAATAAAGAAACCAAAATATGGACTCAAAGGTACTTAGATACTACAAAAGTAGTCTATTACATAAGTTTTAGATTCAAATATTTTATATGTTTTTATCTTTCTTTAATTATTATTTTTTCTGGCTATGCAGAAGATAAAAGTAAAACAAAAGAGATTGAAATGCGTAATATGACATCTTTCAATGAGTCTTATGGTATTAAAGATCTTGAAGATGATTTCAATGGACGTGATATAAAAGTGTTTAACTATACATCAAATTTAGAAACAACCGTGAATTTTTCCCTTGAAAATAAGTTAGGGCAAGGAGGATACGGACCCGTTTATAAGGTTATTTTAAATTATTTTAAATTTAAATTAATATAATTCAGTTTGTTTAAAAGCATGTCATAAACTACTATTACAATTGTGACACAATATTCATGTTACAATCAAATGCCTCTAATTATATCATAATATGAATATTTGGAGATCTTTTAAACATTGAAATTGTATTCACATTTAAAAATAAAAATAAAAAACTTGTTTTAGATTATTGATTATTTCTCTCTTACCACTTCAAGGAATCTTGCCAACAACATGGCAATAAGTTGTTGTAAAAATACTTTCAAAAACTTATGAACAAGGAGTTATAAAATTCAAAAATTAATTGGCACTTATATGAACACTACAACATTTTTGAGTTGTGGCAACAATAAAAAAAAGTGTGGCGTAAATCAAAAAAACCGTGGCCAAAAGATTTGGCAACGGTTTACAAAGTGTGGTGTAAGTGGTCGTGGCCTATTATTTAAGACAACGGTTTTTTACTTTTGCCTACGAATTCTAAAAAACCGTTGTTGAAGACACTCAATGAGGCCACGGTTTTTTTGAATGTTTCAGGCCACGGTTTTATGAATTGGTTTTGCCAATACTTCATAAATGTTGCATATACAGTTAGGCCGCAGTTTTGTGTACATTATTTCCGTTTCATGCAACACATATATAACGCTATCAAAAGCATAGACAATATTTTTTGGTCTAAGGCAATAGATTTGTATGTGTTGCATATAACTTTATACCACGTTATCAAAGCGTGGGTAACACGTTTAGCCCACACTTTTTTAGATGTTACCTATTTGTTTAGGCCACGGTGATGAAAATCGTTTAAACCACACTTTCTGTGTGTTGTCTATACTTTTCGACCACAAACATTCAAATGTTGCATACTTCTTTAGTCTAGATTTTTCTATGTGTTGCCTATACCTTTTGGCCACGATCATGCACTCTCATCATTTAGGCAAACATTGATAATTAATCATTATTGCTTGTAGCCCATAATTGAACGTTAAATAATCGTTATTGAACAAAACACAAAAGAGTTAAACATAATCAAGTCTTAATTAAAGTATATGTTACCGAGGAAAATAATGGTATAAATATGTCTTTGGTCCCTGCAAATATATCACTTTTTGATTTTAGTCCCTGTAAGTTTTTTTGTTTGGATTTAGTCCCCGTAAAATTCAAGACAATCGGTTTTGGTCCCTAACGTCAAATCAACGTTACAAAAAAAGAGCTGACAAACCACCATGACATGTGGCTCTATAAATGCACACCAACACATCATCATTTATGATATATTAAAAATTAAAATGTTTTATATTATTAATTAATAAATTTATTTATTTATCATTTAATAATTTGTGTTATTTTATAAAGAAAGTATGAATAGAAATTAAAAGAGGGGTTTAAGGGTTTTTGGAAAACTCGTCTTTCTTTTAATGCTGATTTGACGTTAGGGACCAAAGTCAATCGTCTCTGATTTTACAGGGACTAAATCCAAACAAAAAACTTACAGAGACTAAAATCAAAAAGTGGTATATTTGTAGAGACCAAATACATATTTAAACCGAAAATAATTGTCTTATCAAAATATTTTGACACCAATATTACTAGGCATCCGAAAAAAGACCAATACATGATTAGATCAATCGTTATCATAGTTGTAAAAACCAACAAGTTTTTTATTATTAAAATGCAGCCACCAAAATTTGCATTGCCAAAAAACAACCAAGTCTTTGATACATTCCACTAGCTTCATGTATCTTGGTGATGGTCTTCAAGTCCAACTTGAAAAGTTATTATATTAATTATATTAATATAAATAAAGGGAAAATATACAATTATAGTTATGAATATTAAAAAAATGAATCACAATTTTTCATCGCAACAACAAAACTGGTGTTTTAACACAAAGGAATTAAGATTTCAGAATGTTTGATATATATTCATTCTAGGAGAAATCAACTATGCATTATCTAAACTTACTTTATTTTGGTATGTTAAACTACCTATAGCATGAAAAGACTAGCAACATATCACAAGTACTAAATACCAACAAGTTATAAGTCTACAAGATACCTAATCATAGCAATAAATCAATTTATCTAATCTCATAGTTAAGTAAGTCAAGCTAATATAAGGAATTTATCAATTTATCTACAAGAAAGAAGTTCTTAGATTGGAAAAGGCGCTTGAACGTAATAGAAGGAATTTCTCGAGGATTACTTTATCTTCATAAGTACTCAAGATTCAAAGTTATTCATAGAGACTCGAAGGGTAGCAACATACTTCTTGATTAGAATATGAACCCAAAAATTTCTAATTTTGGTATGACAAGAATGTTCACACAACAAGAATCCACGGTAAATATATGCATATAAAATGTCAATTTATCTAATCTCATAGTTAAGTAAGTCAAGCTAATATAAGGAATTTATCAATTTATCTACAAGAAAGAAGTTCTTAGATTGGAAAAGGCGCTTGAACGTAATAGAAGGAATTTCTCGAGGATTACTTTATCTTCATAAGTACTCAAGATTCAAAGTTATTCATAGAGACTCGAAGGGTAGCAACATACTTCTTGATTAGAATATGAACCCAAAAATTTCTAATTTTGGTATGACAAGAATGTTGACACAACAAGAATCCACAGTAAATACCAATAGAATTGTTGGGACATAGGGGTCAATGACCTAAGAATAATAAGTAATTTCAGAATAAGGAATAATAAATGATATTAAAAAAGACAAAGGTGTTGTGAGAGAGAGAAATAATTGAAGAAGAAATAAAGACATTGACCACAAAATGAAAATGAAATTACTTTGTAAACTCGAACCAATAATCTTTTTCAATGAAGTCTTCAAAATTTCATGCTAGAATAATTAAATATTTATGATAATAATGGAAGAAGAAATAAAGTAAATGAATGTCAAATGAAAAATCAGAAAGAAAAAAAAATCCTTTTACACTTGCAAAATGAAATCACACTAGTAAATATATTTGGAATATAAAGTATATATTTTTGATTAAGGAGAAGAAAGTGATAGATGTAGAGATAATTTTTTTATTTATGTTAAGAGATAATTTTGAAAAAAAATAATGAATGATGAAAGAAGTGATACATGAGCAGAGAAAAAAGTGATAAAAGAAAAAGACAATAGTATTGGAAAGTGTAACAACCCCAAACTTTCCAAATTAAATTTTAGCATATTTATTATTCAACATAGATGTATATTTTGTTTTACTTCAATTTTATCCAAATATCATATTTTCTTTATACGATTTTAGCAAATTGTAAAGTTGTCTATGACCTGGTTGTTTGATTTAATATTAGTACAAATAGAATTTTAAAAGAGCAGCGTAAAATATGGATGGATCTTTTTGGTCCGGCTCATTTAGTTAACATAAAAATAGGGTCGAGTTGGACTGACTCATTAAAATTAAAAATTGGTAATTTATAAATAAAAAATAGGTTTAAATATATTATTAGTTTCTAAAATTACGTTTTTTTTTATTTCTTGTAAATTTTTTTGTTAGATTTTTGTCTCTATAAATATATTTTTGTTTATTTTTAATCATTGCTCTTTTGTTTTAGTCTCTATAAAATTATTTTTTATTAGAATGAATCCATGCAATATAAATAATATTTGATTTTAGTCCCTCACTTATTAGAGATATAAGGTGTTGTAACGACCAATTTCAATAAAAAAAAACAATTTTGCAGCGACTAAAACAAAAGGGAAATAACCAAAAATAATACAAATATTTACAAGGACAAAAATCAAACAAAAAAACTTACATAGATTAAAAAAAAAACACATATTTTACAAGGACCAATTATATATTTAACAAAAAGATATTTTAAGCAAATTTAGGCTCATTCAAATAATGACATTTTTATTTTTACTACTTTTGGATTGACTTTAAAAATGGTGTTTTGAGTTGGTTTTAATAAACAAAAGTAACAGATCCATAATTTAAGAAACAAAACCTTACTTACTCATACAATCAAGAAAATGTATTTTACTAAAAGTCAAAAACAACGTAGCAGTATATATTATTGTGCTTTTATCACAGACAAAGGCTAAAACTATGATCTAGCACATTTGTCGATTCAGTTTCATTCGCAACTGTTGACCAAAATTAGCATCAATTATGCCTCACCTTCCAACTACAAACACTGAACGCAACTAAATTCAATATGGTGTTAAGTGTTATAATTTTATTTTATTATTTCTAGTATGGTGAGTAATTGAGAGTGTTTTTGTGGTATAATTTCGTTTGGTATTTTTTATTTTTTGAAACACGGTTTTGATTATATTAAGACAAAATAATTTGTTAACCACAATTCCCTCTTAATTTCCCTCATAGTCCCGCCCTACATCATTTGTGCCTTCCTAATTTCCCTCCTAAATGCTTCATAACCCTATTGTAGCATGTTTATTTGCACATGTTAAATATTCATTTTCATAATTAATGCAGCGCACATAATGATGCATTTGCTGCATCTTTCATCTTTCAATTTTCAATAAGCCAATTTGTGAAGTCTTCTCCGCCTATTTTCATGCTATACACACAATATTTATTATTGGAGTTCGGAGTATTTTTTTTAATTTTCTTTCTTGGTCCTATAATGAGTGGTTAATATGTATAAATAAGAGTTAAATAAATTTTTAATCTCTAAAATTTTATTTTTAATAAAAAAATTTAAATTTATAGATATTAAATTTTTTTATTCACTTTTAAATTCTATTTTTTAAAAAATTGTCTAAAAAAATAATACTCTTAATCCTTTAAAAAAATCACTATAAAATCAAAATAGAAACTAAAAGTGAATAAATATTTTTTAGAAACTAAAAATATTTTAAATCCTAAAAACAAATTTCCAAAATGAATGATATTTCTTTAATTTATAATGTAATAGTAATTACTTTTATCTAATTCTACTTCTAAATACACTACTTCATATTCAATGTTTTTTACATTGCAGTGGTAATAGTTAAGGCACCAATACTTGTTAGTATATATGAAAAGACAATGGAGGTTTATAATTATGGATAGATGAAGTAAACAAAAAAACAAGACTAACTAAAAGCTTAAAAATTATATTTTCTTTATTTTTGTTAACAAGAAGTTTTTTTTAAAGATATCAAAATTCGATTGTTAGGTCTATTTTTCTTTATTTGTATTTTGAGTTTATAGCATTTAAAAATTAATATTTAATTTATCACATGTTAAAAAAATTATTTTGAATTTTTATGGAGAAACTTTTTATAATGTTCTAAATACATTTCCAAAAAATCATTCCAAAATATATGTTGAGATTTCAACAATAACTGTTTGCATGATAATTTTGTAGGGATTAAAAAAATGATTTTTTACAAAGACCAACAATTTTTTTTCTTAAGTTATACAAGAACTAAAACTTTATTTAACTATATATATTATTTTTAAATTGTTTTGCTTCAATTGCAACTAAAATAATAAATTGTTAATAATTTTATTTAGTCTACAAGAGTACCAACACTAGTTAATTAAAATAAGAAAATATTAGAAGAAAAATAGGTCGAGCCATTGGCCTCTATAGGTCGAGAAATATTTATTTACGTTACGAATAATTTATTACCGGACTGTTTTGTTAAAAATATCTCTTGTTGCTGAAAATTTTACCTGTCAATTGAGTTGCGACGAGAGTAGATATTTTTATCAAAATAGTTGAGATGTGAGTGAAATGATGTGGGTATGTGTATGTTGATATTTGTTGGTTTGGTTTATAATATATATATTATTTAATAAGTAAATTAATGCTATATATATATATATATATATGAAGCCACGAGAGGAAAGGAAAAACATTTCAGCCTCGCCTCCCTCATTTGTTCTTTTTCTTTCTGTTCCCGAGAAAAAGACATCGTGTTGGTGGTTTTCAAAACCGCCAAACACAAACCTCCACATTTCTTCGACTTCCGAGCTTCATCTCGCGAAGTGACAGAAGGGAAAGTTACTCACCCCCACGCTATGGTGCTAGTGAGCCAACTTTGGAAGCGTCGTGCGAAGCAAAGTTTTACCGGAATTTAATCGCGGTGCCGTAATCTTCCGTTAAAGCTACAACGAACGTAAGGGCTCCTTCCAAATTTTTAGCTTGCATATAAGACTCTATATGTGTATTTGTGGAGTTAATTTTGATGGGGTTTATGTGTGAATTTGGGGAAAAGGAATTTAATGGGTTTTATGTGAGTTGTGGAAAAGAAATTTGGTGGTTTATGTTTAAAGATTTTGAGTTTTGATTTAGTGTATTATGGTTGAAAAATTTTGGAAAATAAATTTGGTGGGTTTAAGGTGTAATGTTGTAGGAAATGAATTTAATGCATTTTGTGGGTGAAATGGTGAGATTGAATTTAATGAGTTTTGAGGTGTGGGTGGTGGTATTTTTGTTTGGTATGGTTGATGTGTTTATGGGTGATATTATGAATGTGGAGATTTGCTTTATGTTTGAAGATGTGGGGTTTTGAATAAATACAATTTATGGGTGGAATTTGATTTGGTGTGAAATGAATTGATGAGATTGGGTATATGGTGATTTGAATTCAATTTTATGTGATTTGAGGATTATATGCGTTGAGTATGCTCTGTCTTGAATTTGAAAATCATTAGTGTTAAATGAGCATTAAAAATGGAGAATCTTTTAATAGCTGCATTTACTTAATGATTATGGTGTCGAGAGTCAGAGTATGTTCATGCATTTCATAGTACATGGTGACCAGATGGGCCATGGTGATAGTGGTGACCGGATGGGCCACGAGATAATGCATTTCATAGTACATGGTAACCGGATGGGCCATGGTGATAATGGTGACCGGATGGACCACGAGATAATGCATTTCATAGTACATGGTGACCGGATGTGTAAGACCCTTAGTTTTAAATTTTAATTTATGCAATTTTAGTATTTTTTTTGTGTTGAATTAGGAGGCTTTTTAGCCAATTTTAATGGTATTTTGTGTGTTAAATGCCAATGATATTTTTATGAGACCCATTTAAAATTATTTGGCGAGAAATAATTTAATTACGTTGCGGAAAATTTATTACTGGACTATTTTGTTAAAAATATCTCTAATTGCTAAAAATTTTACTTGTCAATTGAATTGCAATGAGAATAGATATTTTTATCAAAATAGTTGAGGTGTGTGTAAAAATATTTAGTTATTGATTGATTTGGTTTAATTATAATATATATATATATACATATATATAATATTATAATATTATGTTAATAAGTAATATATATGTATATAAGTTAGTATAAGTTAGTTAGTTATATATATATATTATTATTATTAAATTAATAGTATACATATATGTGAGAAACTGAGAAAGAAAGGAACAACATAACCAACGCCTTCTTGCTTCTCGCGCTCGCACTGCTTCCTTTTCTTTCTTTCTTTTTCTCCAGCTTTCAAACCAAAACCAAAAGAAATTCAAAACTCATAAATACAAAATCTCCATTTCCTTCTAGATCTAAGCTTCCATTCGAGAAGTGACAGAAGGGAAAGTTGCTCACCTCCACGCTGCAGTGCTAGTGAGCTAGTTTTCGAAGTGACGTGCGAACAAAATATTTTACCAGAATTTATCGCGGTACCGTAATCGGCTGTTAAAGCTATCATTAAGGTAAGGGCTCCTTCCAAACTTTTAGTTTGCATTTAAGACATTATATGTGATTTTATGGTAAAGAAATTTGGTGTATTTGAGGTGTAAAATGGTGAAAATGAATTTAATTCGTTTATGCGTGAATTAGCGGAATTTAAAATTGACGCAGTTGAGATGTAGTTTGATGTGAATTGTGTGCGATTTGCTGAGATTGAATTAATGTGATTAATGTGGTCGATTTTGTTAGTAATGGTTAACAAAAAAAAAGAAATTGATTTTGAAGTGTTTGAGTTACGAAATGAGTTATTTTCAAATAAAAGAGTTTGAACTAAAGTTGAAATTTTAAAAAGAAAAAGTTTAGAGTATTTTATTAACTCAAAATTTTGGTGCTTTAATAGTCGAGTGTGCGTACGTGTGATTTGGACAATATTTGTTTTATTTAATTTTAACTAAATAATGTAGATTATTTGGTTGTAAAAGTTTGGTGTGTGAAAAAGATATAATTTTAGAATTTTGTTGTGGTTGGATAAACTTTAGTTGTGAACAAATTGTTACAAATATTTATGTTTATGTAGTTAGCTCCTTGAGTCTCGAAAAGGAATCGAGGCTGTTGGCACCGAGTTAGCGGTGGGGAGAACTCTGAGATATTAATGTTGTTGTGGTGATTCATGTTTGGTGTGATTGATGTGTTCATAATTAATATTATGAATTTTGAGATGTATTTTATGTGTAGATTAGAGGAAAATGAATTTAATGTGTTTATGGGTGAAATTGTGGAAGTTGAATTTAATGTGTTTGAAATGTGGATTTGTGGAATTTGGATTGTTGTATTTAATGTGGTTTGTAGATTGAATTTGATGTGTTTGAGGAGTGATTTGAGGAAATAAATTTGGTGCAAATGCATGTTTGCAATTATGGAAATTAATGGGTGTATTGTGGTTGAAATATGACGAATTTTGAAAATGAGTAATTTGTAGTGATTTGGTGTAGATTTGTGGAATTTGGATTGTTGTATTTAATGTGGTTTGTAGATTGAATTTGATGTGGATTTGTTGGATTATGAATTAATATGTCTGAGTATGCTCTGTGAAAAGTTTTGAAAAATCATTAGTGTTAAATGAGTATTAAAAAGGGGGAATCTTTTAATAGCTGCATTTACTTAATGGTTGTGGTGAAAAGAGTTAGAGTATGCTCATGCATTTCATAGTACATGGTGACCGTGATGGGCCATAGTGATAGTGGTAACTGTGATGGGCCACGAGATGATGCCATGTGAATAGTTGGTTCATCTTATCCTTGTGGGGATTTTCGCGTCGTGCTGATCTGTGAGAGATTGCACTCTTGTAAGTCGTGCTGATCTGTGAGCGATTGCACGCATAGAAAATTAGTACTGGTCTGTGAGAGGCTGTACGATAGTAAATTGTGCTGATCCGTGAGAGATTGCACCTTGATAATTAGTACTGGTCTGTGAGAGACTGTACAATTATGATTTACGCCCTTTCGAGGAGGGTTTTGGTTTGGAATTCCGGAATCATGTGCATTGGCATATACGCATTTCATTAGGGTGCTTGGCACGCGAGTCATGTTTGATATACTGTGATGGTTGTATATACATACTCGATTGTGGTTTGTAATTGTGCCGTATTTGATGAGTGTTATTGATTGACTTTATGTGGTAAGCGTTGAATGATATCGAAACATTTTCAAAACTGAAAATTATGCCATTTTCACAATTGTATTCGGATACAAGGATGCTGTATTCGAATACGACAGTGCAGTTTGTTAAAAATTTCATTTTTCAACTTTGATTATGCATGTGAGGCATACGAAAACCCTTTATAGATGTATGTTAAGTTGAAAGGTTATTTTGTGCATTTAAAATTTAAATGCTATGTGATGTTCGTTAATTTCGGTTGGTGACCTTTACAATTATTGTGGAAATCTGGGCTTTGCCCTCAGATGGGAATCAGGATCGTCCTACCAGTTAGTACTCTGGAGATGGGAACAGAGTTAGACTTACCTGACCACTGCTGTGTCAGAAGGATTTCTGCGGGGCGCGTGGAGATCACTTGGGTTATAGTTTTTTTTGTAGCATGATCAGATTAGATGGCTGTATAGGGGCTAGATGTCTATCTGTTGTGGTTGTATTTATTTCATTCTGGAAGACTATACATATACCCTGTATTATCAGCCTGACTTTTATTTTGATGGGTCCTTGTACCACTTTTTGATGTGACGTGGGGAAGTTAAAATTCTTGGGGCAGTGCTTTTGTACAGGTGTCTGCCGAGAATACCCCAGGGGTATGAGCTACGTTGGATAGGTCTCACAGCCCCGATGTATTTTCTGTTTTAAATATTTTGGATTTTCATTTCAAAACCGTTTCCACTGTTTGTAATTATTGTTGACTTTTGTCGTTGTGATACGACTTAAATATTTTATCCAAAGGTATTTATCTCTTTATTATGAATTTGAATTTGTTTTAAAAAAAAAAATCGGGTTGTTACAAGATGGGCCATGGTGATAGTGGTGACCGGATGGGCCACGAGATAATGTATTTCATAGTATATGGTGACCGGATGGGCCATGGTGATGGTGGTGACCGGATGGGCCACGTAACGATGTCATATGCATTGGTATACACGCATTGCATTAGGGTGTTTGGCACGCGAGTCATGTTTGATATATTGTGATGGTTGAATATGCGTACTTAATTGTGGTGTGTGAATTGTGTTGTATTTGGTGTTGTGATTGATTGATTGGATGTTGAAAGTGTTTGAATGACTTTGGTGTGTTTCAAAACTGAAAATCTGTCATTTTTATAGATGTGTTCGAATACAACATGGTTGTAGTCGAATACAGTTGAGTTGTTTTTGCCTCTGACTTGCATTTTCGAAAGTGTATTCGACTACAAGGAGGTTGTAGTCGAATACAGTTGAATGGATTTTGTTACTGACTTCGCAATTGTATTCGAATACATGGGGGCTGTAATCGAATACAAAATCTGTAGGATTTTTCACTGTTTTCGCAAGTGTATTCGACTACATGGAGGCTGTAGTCGAATACAGTTGTGCTGTTTGTGTTGTTTTGCTATTTTTGCTATTTTTCTGCTATTTTCGCATCTGTATTCGAATACAGATATGCTGTATTCGACTACAACAGTGCAATTTTGTCCGAAACTTCATTTTTCAACCTTGTTTATGCATGTTTAGCATATGCAAACCCTTTCTAGATGCATGCTAAGTTAAAAGGTGATTTTGTGCATTTAAAAATTAAATGTTATGTGGTATTTGTTAATTTCGGTTGGTGACCATTTACAATTTTGTGGAAATCTGGGCTTTGCCCTTAGATGAGAAACAGGGTCGATCTAACGCGTGGGACAGCAACAGGGTGGTTTTGTAACCGAAAGTAGTGGGTCTTGTTGCCACTCGTGGATTTTCAGTACCCAGTCACCCTCAGATAGATTAATGATCAGCTTAGGGTTCTATTTAAGAATTTTATTTATTTCCCTTTCTTATTTCAAGTTTGTCGTTGTAAAAATGGAACTTATGTATTTGAAACAGATTATTTTAGTCGATGTATTTTATATTTGGATACTTTGGATTTTTGTTCAAAACCATTTACGTTGTTTGTAATTAATGCTAACCTTTGTCGTCGTGTTACGACTCAAATATTTTATCCAAGAGCATTTTCTTCATTTATGGAGTTAACTTGGTGTTTTTATCAATTTATTTTGAAAAAAAAATACACTCGCTCTTTTAAAAATCAGGGTGTTACAACTGATATACATATATAATGATGACTATTGTGAAGTCAAACTTAAACTTATTGAGTTGTGGTGGTCGAGTAAGTCTGAGATATGTGTTGTAGATGTTGGAGTTAATATTATTTTGTCATCATATAGGGAGGGTCTGACAAACCTAGTGATTATGGGGAAGTACAACTGAATGAGCCTGATCGTGGAGGGCTAGTCGAACTATAACGTAAGACTGATAGACCTTGGGGGTATCTCTGGTGGGGAATTCCTAAGTGGATTAGTGGGTAATTCCCTAAGGCCGGGAGCTACCATGCAACACAAGAGTACCCCGACCGTCGCGTATATGTGTCTCGGGTTGAGTTGAGGGGATCTATGAGGACTTGGCTATTCATGAATTGTCCGTCTACTCTTGTAGTGGCATAGTATTAGACCTCCTAACCAAGTACTTTAGAGAAGAATGGTACCAAATGATGAAGTATAGAGTATAGGACATGCATAGCATTTCATCCTTGTAACTGTTTTATTGTTACTGAATTAGATTAACCTTTGATATTATGTTATTGAATGTTCTCTTTATTTGTGATGTTTTGACTAATTGTGTGTTCTCCTCGTGTATTTTATACTGTTACATAATTTCAAAACTCACCCCTCGTTGTTTGTGTTTGGCGTTTGCGATAGACGCAGACGTGCTGCAAGCTGCAGGTGAAGACTAATACTCTCAAAGTGTAGGAAGTCGTCTTATCGTGAAGACTTTTGTTATCTGCCTTTTTGTTAACGTCATATTTGAACGTCTTTTATTTTGGGAACTCCTGATCTGATAGTGACATCGGGTTGGGACTACATTTACAATTATCGTTAAACTTATGTATGTGTGCTTCAAAAAGGATTTTGTTGATTACTGTTATGATTTCAAGTTGTTGAGTTGATGGAAATTTTGGATTGATGTGACATGTTCATGATAACGTGATACCCTTTGCCTTAAAGAAAATTTTTGAAAGTTTATATATTTATTTATTAAAAAAAATTTCATTGTTTTAAAAATAAGAAGAAAACAAATAATAATATTAATTTGGGGTTTAGGGTGTCACATTAGTGGTATCAGAGCTGGTCAGTCCAATTAGACCGTGAATGTGTTATGTGTTCGCTATGTTTCGTTGTGTGCTCTGCTATTTGTGTGTTGTTGTTAGGGTCATTATTGTGTTAGTGGTGTAGAACTAAGTTAGTTTCTCACTTCCCTAAGTGTCTCACTATATTCGATTGGCTTATCTGATTGATGTAGGTAGTGATGGCTGGTGGAAGGAATGACGTTGCGGTTGTTGAGGCTTTAAAGTCCATGGCAGGAGTTATAGTGCAGGCTCTCCAAGCTTTGGCTGAGTCTCAAGCTACTGCACAAGCCTCTGCGCAAGCTGCTACTCAAGCTATACAGGTTGCTACTCAAGCTGTTGCTCAAGCTACTACCTACAGTAATGTAAGACCCTTAGTTTTAAATTCTAATTTATGAAATTTTAGTATATTTTTGGTGTTGAATTCTAAAGCTTTTAGCCAATTTTAATGGTATTTTGTGTGTTAAATGCCACAAAAATTTTATGAGACCCGTTTAAAATTATTTGGCGAGAAATAATTTAATTACGTTGCGGAAAATTTATTATCGGACTATTTTGTTAAAAATATCTATAGTTGCTAAAAAAATTTATCTGTCAATTGAGTTGCGACGAGAGTAGATATTTTTATCAAAATAATTTGAGTTATGAGTGAAATGATGTGTGTAGGAGTGTTAGATGTTATAATCATCATTTAGTAATATACCTAGTTATTTAATTATACTAATTTGTTTTGTTTGTAAGTTAAAAATAAAATTAAAAAAATTCCATCCCCTTTTTAAGTAGGACCCGTGACCTCTGTCTGCAACACAACACCATCACTTTCTTTTTCCTCTTCTCCATCTTCTCTCAAATACTCAAAAACCCTAACCATTCCTCCATTGATTGAGCTCCAACAAAGCTTCAAAGCCAAAAAGCTTCAACCGTAAAAGTGCACTACTGCCCAAGGGAAATCCATTTAACTAATTAACTCAAGGTACAAAAACAAATCAGTTTATCTCCCTTTCTTTCTTTATATGCAGGTGTGTGTTTAAGGGGGGGAATATGATTTTTTTAGTGTTGTTTGCTTGACCCTTCTTGTTTGTTGTTTTTGGTTTTATTGATGCTTGTATTAATGAAAAATAAAACCTTTCGCTCCTTTTTTCCTCTCAAACCCGCTAGCTCAACCAATAGAGGGATGTGATTTTTTTTTTTATGATTTTTGTTTGTGTGCTTTGGGTAATATGAAATTGATGTTGTGTGTTACTTTAAAAACTAGAGAAATAAACTGTTGTCGGTGTAGAGTGCTTAGTGAAAAGATCTGCATTAATTAGGATGTGTGAAGTATGTCTGATGTGCTCCATGATTCTTTGGTGTATATAATATTATGATGCAATGCCTATTATAATATTGGTATAAGAGAATCAATTAGGATGGCATGTCATACAGCTTGGCCCTTCTATTTCGTATGCCAATTATTGATCTTGGCAGAGGATTGGTTTAAATGGTGGAACAAAATAGGTGAAATGTGAATTGAATTTTAAAGGTTGACTAGTTGCATTTTAGAAAGAAACAATGTAGAGAATTTTGTCTTTAACAAATTGCTTTGTACTACAACCTAAGAATATTTAATATATTTTGAAATGACTTAAACTATTTCAAAGAGTTATGACTTTGAAATTAGAAAAATATTTATTGATATTTTTGGTGTGTGGTTATGAGGTAAATACTTCGATTGAATATTTAATATTTAAAAATGTAGTGGATCAAACTTGTAGTTATAAAAAAAAAAATGAGTTATGGCAAATTGGAGAAAAAAAAAAAACTTTGTGGTTGTGTGAAAATTTTTGAGAAAAATAATTTAAAACGTTTCGAATAATTGTTAGTGAATTCTCGGAAAAATTGAAAAATGTTGATTTCTAAAAATATATTTTTATACATTGAAAGTGTGTATTGTGAATAATAATACTATTAATCCTTACTCGTTTTAAACTCTTTAGTAAATATACTCTAAGGGGATTAGGAGTGAGAAAGGGTTTGTAAGGTAGTTAAAGTCTCAAGGACTAATTTGACAAAGTCAAACTATTTGATTGAAGGTGTCGGCACGAGTGATATTTTTCGTTGTGTTGGTTTGTGGTAGTGAAACGGTTGAAAAAGCTATAATTAAGGTAAGGGCTCCTTCCAAACTTTTAGTTTGCATTTAGGACCTTATTTGTAAATTTGTGGAATTTAAGGTGTTTTATGTGGAGTTGAGGAAATTAAGTTGTTATAAATATTCATGTTTATGTAGTTAGCTCCTTGAGTCTCAAAAAAGAATCGAGACCGTTGGCACCGAGTTAGCGGTGGGGAGAACTCTGATATATTAATGTTGTTGTAGTGATTCAAGTTTGGTGTGGTTTATGTGTTCATGCATAATTAATCTTATGAATTTTTGAGATGTGTTTTATGTGTGGATTGTGTGGAAACATGAATTAATGCGGTTTGCTGTGAATTGCGGGATTATGAGTAAATATGTTTGAGTATGCTCTGTGTTGAATTTTGAAAAATCATTAGTGTTAAATGAGCATTAAAAATGGGGAATCTTTTAATAGCTTCATTTACTTAATGGTTGTGTTGAAAAGAGTCAGAGTGTGCTCATGCATTCATAGTACATGGTGACCGCGATGGTGCCTTGGTGATAGTGGTAACCGTGATGGGCCACGAGATGATGCCATGTGAATAGTTGGTTCATCTTATTCTTGCGGGGATTTTCGCGTCGTGCTGATCTGTTAGAGATTGCACTCTTGTAAGTCGTGCTGATCTGTGAGCGATTGCACGCATAGAAAATTATTACTGGTCTGTGAGAGGTTGTACGATAGTAAATTGTGCTGATCCGTGAGAGATTGCACCTTGATAATTAGTACTGGTCTGTGAGAGGCTGTACAATTATGATTTACGCTCATTCGATGAGGGTTTTGGTTTGGAATTCTGGAATCATGTGCATTGGCATATACGCATTGCATTAGGGTGCTTGGCATGCGAGTCATGTTTGATATACTGTGATGGTTGTATATACATACTCGGTTGTTGTTTGTAATTGTGCCGTAATTGATGAGTGTGATTGATTGATTTTGTGTGGTAAGTGTTGAATGATTGCGAAACATTTTCAAAACTGAAGTCTGCAAATTTTAGCAGTTGTATTCGGCTACAAGCAGTGTGTAGTCGAATACAGATATTCAATTTTGCTACTGACTTGTGAAATAGCACTGTATTCGAATACAACGGTGCAGTTTTGTCCAAAACTTCATTTTGTAACTTTGATTATGCATGTTTGGCATATGAAAACCCTTTCTAGATGTATGCTAAGTTGAAAGGTTATTTTGTGCATTTAAAATTTAAATGTTATGTGATATTTGTTAATTTCGGTTGGTGACCTTTACAATTATTGTGGAAACCTGGGATTTGCCCTCAGATGAGAATCAGGATCGTCCTACAGTTAGTACTCTGGATATCGAAACGGAGTTAGACTTACCTGACCACTGCTGTGTCAGAAGGATTTCTGCGGGGCGAGTGGAGATCACTTGGGTTATAGTTTTTTGTAGCATGATCAGATTAGATGGCTGTATAGGGACTAGATGTCTATCTGTTGTGGTTGTATTTATTTCATTTTGAAAAACTGTACCTATACCATATATTGTCAGCCTGACTTTTATTTTAATGGGTCCTTGTACCACTTTTTGATGTGACGTGGGAAAGTTAAAATTCTTGGGGCAGTGCTTTTGTACAGGTGTCTACCGAGAATACCCCAGGGGTATGAGCTACGTTGGATAGGTCTCATAACCCCGGTGTATTTTTCTGTTTTAAATATTTTGGATTTTCATTTCAAAACTGTTTCCGCTGTTTGTAATTATTGTTGACTTTTGTCGTTGTGATACGACTTAAATATTTTATCCAAAGGTATTTATCTCTTTATTATGAATTTGAATTTGTTTAAAAAAAAAAAAAATCGGGCTGTTACAGTGGTGGTCAAGGAAATGTGCAAATAAATGAGTTCATGGAGATGGATCGATTCCATAAGGCTAACCCTCCATCGTTTGAAGGTCACTATAATCCTGATGGAGCTTAGAAGTGGTTGCAAGAGGTTGAGAAAATTTTCAGAGGAGTGGCATTGGTGGGATTATGCGCGCCAGTGTTTAGATAATGCAGGGACTGCGATTACTTGGGCTGTATTCAAAAACATGTTCCTAGTCAAGTATTTCCCTGAAGACATCCGCAATAGGAAAGAATTGGAACAAGAGAATATGTTAGTAGCGGAGTATGCCGCTAAGTTTGAGGAGTTATCCAGGTACTATCCACTCTATGTTGGAGAGGCAGGAGAAAATTCTAAGTGCATCATGTTTGAAATGGGACTTAGGCTAGAGATCAAGAAGCAGGTTGGAATTGAAGAGATCCGTGACTTTCCTACCCTAGTGAATAAGAGTAGGATTTATAATGAAGATAGTCGTGCTGAAAAGGCACATTACTGGAACACTGGAACCATGAAGGACAAGAGGCCTATGCATCATAATAGAGGAAAACCTTACTCTTTTCCTCCTAGTAAATCTGGAAGTCGTTTGAATTATCAACAATACAATTTTTCACCTGGAAAAGGAAATAGTAGTGGCAACGGAAAAGGAAATGGAAACAGTTATAGTTATGGGGGTGGTAGAGGAAACCCCAATGGATGAGGAGTTAGTAACGGAAATGGTAACAGGAGTCAAGTCTCGAGCAACAACAATGGTAATAATGGTGATCCGACTACTCCTATCCGATGTCACAAGTGTGGTAAGCAAGGTCACATGGCATATGAATGTAGAGATGCTGGAATTACTTGTTTTAATTTTCAACAACAGGGCCACATCAGCACCACATGCCCCTACCCAAGAAAGACTCCACATCTTGGAAACCAGAATTCCCAAGCCAGCCGACCTAAATCCAATGGAAGAGTCTTTGCCCTCAGTGGTGCAGGAGCGTCTGAGAAAGACAACTTGATCCAAGGTACGTGTCTCATAAGTGATACTCTTTTATTTGTGCTATTTGATTGTGGTGCCACTCATTCCTTTGTGACTCTTGTTTGTGTTAGACGTTTAGGACTACCTGTGTCTCGTTTGCAATATGATTTGATTGTGAATACCCCAGCTAGTAATTTCGTTGATACCTCTAGTGTTTGTCTTGACATTTCTATCCATGTGTGTGGAAGGGACTTCCGAGTTGACTTAGTGTGTTTACTTTTGCGTCTGGTCGATGTGATTCTTGGTATGGATTGGCTATCTGCCAACCGTGTCCGCATAGATTTTTTTAGTAAGACCATTGAATTCATGGAGTCAGAAGAGAGGGAGAAGCCTAGCTATATATCCGCCAACCAAGTGAAGACACTTTTGAAAGAAGATGCCCAGTTATACATGATCCTAGCCTCATTGGAATTTGAAGAAAACGTGGTAATACGAGATGTTCCTATTGTGTGTGAATTCCCTGAACTGTTCCCTGAAGATGTTAGTAGTTTACCACCAGAGCGTGAGATTGAGTTTAGCATTGACCTTGTACCAGGTACTGGACCCATATCCATGGCATCGTATAGGATGTCTTCCTTAGAATTGTCCGAGATTAACAAGCAATTGGAAGAGCTTTTAGATAAACAATTTATAAGGCCTAGTGTGTCACCATGGGGTGCACCTATGTTGTTGGTTAAGAAGAAGGATGGCTCTATGAGGTTGTGTGTGGATTACCGCCAGCTTAATAAAGTGACAATCAAGAATAAGTATCCGCTACCTATGATAGATGACCTTATGGACCAATTGAGAGGATCCTGTGTGTTTAGTAAGATCGACTTGAGATCAAGTTACCATCAGATTCGAGTGAAGTCTTCTGATATCCCTAAAACCGCCTTTAGGACCCGCCATTATGAGTATTTGGTTATGCCTTTTGGTGTGACTAATGCACCAGCAGTGTTTATGGATTTCATGAATCGGATCTTTCATCCTTACCTAGACTCATTTGTGGTTGTATTTATAAATGATATCTTAGTGTACTCTAAGACTAAGGAGGACCATGGTGAACATTTAAGGATAGTCTTGCAAACCCTTAAGGAGAAACAATTATTTGCCAAGTTGTCTAAGTGTGAATTTTGGTTAGAGGAAGTAAGTTTCCTAGGACATGTAATTTCACAAGGTGGAATAGCTGTTGATCCTACTAAGGTAGAGAGTGTCTTAGAATGGAAAGCACCTAAGTCAGTGACTGAGATTAGGAGTTTCCTAGGATTGGCAGGTTATTATCGTAGGTTCATAGAAGGATTCTCCAAGTTGGCCTTACCTTTAACTAAGTTGACCCGAAAAGGAGAATTGTTCGTGTGGCACACCCATTGTGAGAATAGTTTCCAAGAGCTTAAGAAACGATTGACCTCTGCACCGATCTTAGTGTTACCTAACCCGAGTGAACCCTTTGTAGTATATTGTGACGCGTGTGGGTCAGGATTAGGTGGAGTACTTATGCAGGATGGGAAGGTTTTAGCGTATGCTTCTAGGCAACTGAAGATTCATGAGAGGAACTATCCTACCCACGACCTAAACTAGCAGCAATTGTCTTTGTACTTAAGATGTGGAGACATTATTTGTATGGATCTAGATTTGAGGTTTTCAGTGACCATAAGAGCCTTAAGTACCTTTTTGACCAAAAGGAGTTGAATATGAGACAACGTAGGTGGATGGAATTTCTTAAGGATTTTGATTTCGAGCTTAACTATCATCTTGGAAAGGCCAATGTAGTGGCCGGTGCCTTGAGTAGGAAGACTTTGAGTGTGTCCGCTTTAATGGTTAAGCATAGTGAGTTGTTGGAACAGTTTAGAGACCTTAGTTTAGTTTGTGAAGTGACACCAGAAAGTATTAAATTGGGAATGTTGAAGGTAACTAGTGGACTATTAGAAGAGATCAAAAAGAGTCAGAAGTTGGATTTACACCTTTTAGATAAGTTAGAGTTGATTGACCAAAGGGGAGAACCCGAATTTAAAATTGGTGTGGATGAAATTTTGAGATTTAAGGATAGAATTTGTGTACCCGATGTAGATGAGTTAAGGAATTTAATCTTGGAGGAAGGACATAGGAGTTGTCTAAGTATTCACCCTGGAGCCACTAAGATGTATAAAGACCTGAAGAATATATTTTGGTGGCCTAGAATGAAAAAAGATGTTGTTGAGTTCGTTTACGCTTGTTTGACCTGTCAAAAGTCTAAGGTAGAACACCATAAACCTTCAGGCTTGATGCAACCTTTGAGTATCCCCGAATGGAAGTGGGATAGCATCTCTATGGACTTTGTTGTAGGCTTACCTCGAACTCCAAAAAGGTATGATAGTATTTGGGTTATTGTGGATAGATTAACTAAATCTGCTCACTTTATTCCGATAAACATAACTTATTCTATGGAAAGGTTAGCTGAAATATACATAAAGGAAATTGTGAAGTTGCATGGAATCCCATCAAGTATAGTGTCAGATAGAGACCCTAGGTTTACCTCTAAGTTTTGCGAAGGTTTACAAAGCGCTTTAGGTACAAACCTTAGGATGAGTTCAGCCTACCACCCACAAACAAATGGTCAGACTGAACGAACCAATCAATCCCTAGAAGACTTGTTGAGACCTTGTGTGTTGGAACAAAATGGAAGTTGGGATAGCTTTTTGCCACTTATAGAGTTTACCTATAACAATAGTTTCCACTCCAGTATTGGAATGACCCCTTTTGAGGCGTTGTATGGAAAGAGGTGTAGGACCCCTCTGTGTTGGTTTGAGACGGGCGATAACCTTGTGTTAGGACCTAAGATTGTTCAACAGACTACTGATAAAGTAAAAATGATTCAGGAAAAGATGGGAGCGTCTCAAAGTAGGCAAAAGAGTTACCATGAAAAAAGAAGGAAAAATCTCGAATATCAAAAAGGTGATCATGTATTTCTGAGAGTTACTCCAACAACTAGAGTTGGTCGGGCATTAAAAATGCGAAAGCTTACTCCTCGATTTATAGGACCTTACCAAATCCTTAAACGTGTCGGTAACGTAGCATATCAGATCGGGTTGCCTCCGTCTCTTTCTAATCTTCATAGTGTCTTTCATGTGTCTCAACTTCGTAAATACATTCCCGATCCCTCACATGTGATCGAGTCAGACAAGGTCCAAATAAAAGAGAATCTAACTTTTGAGACCTTACCGCTACGAGTTGAGGACCGAAAGGTCAAAGAATTAAGGGGTAAGACGATTTCATTGGTTAAGGTTGTCTGGGGAGGTGCTACGTGGGAAGTCGAAAGCCAGATGCACGATTCTTATCCAGAGCTGTTTCCGTCAGGTAAATTTCGAGGACGAAATTTTCTTCAACAGGGGGAGAAATGTAACACCCTAATTTCTCATTACCTTATTTTAATAGTATAACGATACACTACTATTATTATATGAGTGTTAATATGTGTTCTAATTTCTTTATGTGTGTCTTGTGTGTTTGCCTTAGTAATTGATTTAAATCATTAATATTAACTATATTTAACTTACAAAAATAAAATATATATATATATATATATATATATATATATATATATATTTAAATAAAATAATACAAGGAGTGAATTTGTGTTGTTACATTAATTGTTACCTTTAACACTAATAGAATGGGTTTATAATAATAATAATAATAATAATAATAATAATAATAATAATAATAATGCGAATGAAGTATTGCTATATGACCAGCCCGTATTTAGAATCAGGCCTGGTAACAAACCTAAGTACCAAGATATATATATATATATATATATATATATAAATGATAGACTAAAGGTCAACGTATTGCTGCACTAAGTCTGTACCTTCCGTTCGCGAAAAAATTTACGTGCTGCACATCATATATCCTACAAATCCCCAGAAGAACAAAAAAAAGAGAAGGATCGGTTGCTGCCCTGTTGACTCCAGTCGTGTCTCTTAATACCAAAACCATATATTGATTTCAAACACCACGTACACTTTCTTAATTCCATCAATTCGATGCACTTTGGTCTAATTAAAAAAAAAAAGACATATGTTCCTAATTCCATCAATTTGATACACTTTTCCAATTCCATCAATTATATCAATATAGGGTTGTTGACCAAAGTATATTAATGTTGGATAGTATATATGTAGTCTTACTTACTAGATCGAATTATATGAGTACAGAACATATATGCCTTTATTTCAATTTTTAGTAACATCTAGGCGTATGATCAGATCATTGTAACACTAGGCATGTGTTCCTTTATTTCAATTTTTAGGCATGGACATATGGCTGAATTATATCACTGAATATATATATTCAAAATTAATCTACATCTAAGAATTCATTTTATTTAGCTATAATTAAGAGTGGTCTACAACATGCTTCAATTTAAATAAATACTATCAATTTTATTACATATATGCTACGTGATTCTATTTTATTTTAATTAAAATTAAATATTTATGTTATGTTATTATACTTATAAGTACGTTTTGTATTAAAATGTATTTTTGAGTTATATTATGTATAGCAGATAATTTATTTAATTAATTTTAATAAATAATTTATTTATCTACTAGAGTAAGTAATTAACTTGTATTTGGTTTTCTGCGTTGATTTATTTTCTTTCGCGGACCGTTAGAGACGGTGGTTGGCGAAGACGCCACACATTAAATCAGAGGATCGGCTTCGTTGGAAAAAAATCTTCACCTAAGGTAAGGGGTGAGAAGAGGTTCGACTTTATGAGTGTAAAATAACGCGGGATGAACGAGAATACCGTAATTCCCAGATATTCATCCGGGGTTTACTACGTACGGTTGAGCCCTATTGAGTAATAATAATTAACCAATAATATATGAATGATAATAGTGAGGACTAAAATATAATTTAACAACCTATAGAATTGTCGTGAATCTATTTATATCAAGATTGCATGTTGTCTGATTTTATGAAATGTTATGTTGATTGTTACTGTATGAATGATATGTACTGGAGTGTTCTTGCTACTTGATTGAAATTGTGATATCACTTCAATGTGCCACCTGTTTGATTTTTTTATTTTGTGATTGATAAGACTGGATTATGCATTGTGAGTAGTGTAAACCAAATATTGAGATTTTATTGTGATTGACTGAAATACATATATAATGATGAATATTGTGAAGTCAAACTGAAACTTATTGAGTTGTGGTGGTCAAGTAAGTCTGAGATATGTGTTGTAGATTTTGGAGTTAGGGTTATTTTGTCATCATATAGGGAAGGACTGACAAACCTAGTGATTATGGGGAAGTACAACTGAATGAGCCTGATCGTGGAGGGCTACAGTCGAACTGTAAGGTAAGACTGATAGACCTTGGGGGTATCTCTGGTGGGGAATTCCTAAGTGGATTAGTGGGTAATTCCCTAAGGTCGGGAGCTACCATGCAACACAAGAGTACCCCGACCGTCGCGTATATGTGTCTCGGGTTGAGTTGAGGGGATCTATGACGACTTGGCCATTCATGAATTGTCCGTCCACTCTTGTAGTGGCATAGTATCAAGCCTCCTAACCAAATACTTCAGAGTAGAATGGTACCAAATGATGAAGTATAGAGTATAGGACATGCATAGCATTTCATCCTTGTAACTGTTTTATTGTGATTGAATTAGATTAACCTTTGATATTATGTTATTGAATGTTCTCTTTATTTATGTTGTTTGGACTAATTATGTGTTCTCCTCGTGTATTTTATACTGTTACATAATTTCGAAACTCACCCCTCGTTGTTTGTGTTTGGCGTTTGCGATGGACGCAGACGTGCTGCAAGCTGCAGGTAAAGATTAATACTCTCAAAGTGTAGGAAGTCGTCTTATCGTGAAGACTTTTGTTATCTGCCTTTTTGTTAACGTCATATTTGAACGTTTTTTATTTTGGGAACTCCTACTCTGATAGTGACATCGGGTTGGGACTACATTTACAATTATCATTAAACTTATGTATGCTTCAAAAAGGATTTTTTTTTATTACTGTTATGATTTCAAGTTGTTGAGTTAATGAAAATTTTGGATTAATGTGACATGTTCATGATTACGTGATACCCTTTGCCTTAAAGAAAATGTTTGAAAATTTGTATATTTATTTATTAAAAAAAATTCATTGTTTTAAAAATAAGAAGAAATCAAATAATAATATTAATTTGGGGTTTAGGGTGTCACATTAGTGGTATCAGAGTTGGTCTGTCCAATCAGACCGTGAATGTGTTATGTGTTCGCTATCTTTTGTTGTGTGCTCTATTATTTGTGTGTTGTTGTTATGGTCATTATTGTGTTAGTGGTGTAGAACTAAGTTAGTTTCTCACTTCCCTAAGTGTCTCACTATATTCGATTGGATTACCTGATTGATGTAGGTAGTGATGGCTGGTGGAAGGAATGACGTTGCGATTGCTGAGGCTGTAGAGTCCATGGCAGGAGTTACAGTGCAGGGTCTCCAAGCTTTGACTGAATCTCAAGCTACTACACAAGCCTCTGCGCAAGTTACTACTCAAGCTGCACAGGTTGCTGCTCAAGCTATTGCTCAAGCTACTACCTACAGTGGTGGTCAAGGAAATGTGCAAATAAATGAGTTCATGGCGATGGATCGATTCCATAAGGTTAACCCTCCATCGTTTGAAGGTCACTATAATCCTGATGGAGCAAGAGTACCAACACTAGTTAATTAAAATAAGAAAATATTGGAAGAAAAATGGGTCAAGCCATTGGCCTCTATAGCCTAAATTGGACGGTTCATTCTTGATAAATTGGAGTCCAATAAAAATGTAGGTTGGGCCGATTTAGCTCGTTCATGTGGTCAAGCCTTTAAGGTCATGTTTTTCCATTTGACAACTTTAACTAATTGCGTAAAAGAAATACATGAGTTACTTTTGATTATGGGTATACTAGAAAGTTTATTTTAGTAGACTTGTCATTAGTTAGAATAGGAGGGACATGGTTGGAATTCTTACTTAACCTCTATCCAATTAAATCACATGCACCCCATCCCACTCCTTATTCCTTATTACTCAAATAAAAGGGGGAAAATATAATATAGGAGAAAGAGAGAGAAAGTTGAATGTGAGAAGAAGAAAGAAGAAAATGAAGAAAGAAATAGGGGGAAAAGGAAAAACCATTCATCCCTTCAATGGATGTTCTTCCTTCCTTCCACTATCTTTCATCTTCTTGAAGGATGGAAAAGTTCAATAAAGCAGGGTTTGAATTGTGTTTAACACTTTATAGTTTTTAAAATATTTTCTCTAATACTTTTAAAAAAAATGAAAGCTTTGAAATTAAGAAGATTAAGTAAAGAAAATTTACACAAGCAATTAATCTTGGTTCACCACCAACCTGATAGTTACGTCTAGTCCTTTCACTCAAAAGGATTTATCCACTAAAATCAAACAGATTTTTCTTATACCACTAGAACATACTATTGTCAAACTAACTATGATATAGTCTTCTCGAATTTCTAGCTTAGTACAGTCATGCTTTTGAGAAACACAACCGTTTTTGGGCCAAGGTACAAGGGGTTAAGGTTTTTGTGTGAAAATAAAATTTAACTTTGTATTTAGTGAATATAAATAATGTAGGGGCAACCAATCATAGGCACTCGAAGAGTTTAAGATTTGTGGACTCGTTCACTCAATCAGACTTGCAAATCTGAAGACATAAGACTAGGAGCTTTTACGACTTGTGGACTCGTCCACTTAATTATACTTGAAGATTTGAAGACTTGTGCACTCCTTCACGCAGTCACACTTGAAGCTTTGAAGATCCAATAGAGTATCTAAGAAAGAGAGGACAAACATTGACAAAAAATAAAAGTGTTTGGATTGGGGTCACAAGACTCTAGAAGAATGGAACCTAACACAGAGAATGAGATGACACTCAATTCAAATAAGTCAGCTTTGTATGGATGACAAGGTGGCGTGATTGTGCACTCGTACATATTATCAGGTAGAACTCCCATACACCCAGTCATCCCTAAGACAGGGTGGCGCATTCGTACACCTGTACAGATGACCAGGTGGTGCGTTAGTGCACTCGGTCAATCCTAAAGCAATTGGAGCATCATTAGGGCTAGAGGCTGGACTAAATGATCCTAGACAAGGGAGACCCATTTCCCAAGGAAGATCTAACTATAAAAGGAAAAGTGATAACTTGGATTAGCATCTTCTAGGGTTTTGTACTAATGTATTTCTTGTTTACATATGTGAACAATCAATAGTCAATGTTTCCTTATTGTATACTTTATATGCCACAGAGCATTCGTAGTATCCCAAAATGACACTATTGATATCTTGAATCAAACTTTCTTAGATTTTCCTTGGTACAAAAAACTTTTTCATTTTGCACTTGTTTGCAGAAGGTATAAAATATTTTATGTGACTCATTGTGTCTTAGGAATTTAACTCATGTCCATCTGGAATAGTCATCAACAATTATTAATCCATACTTTTTACCACTGACAGATGTTATCCTTACAGGACCAAATAAATCAATGTGCAAAAGTTCAAGTGTTATAGAAGTGGGAACAACATTTTTGAAGAAAATGACGTTTTAATTTGCTACGCTTTTTGATTGTCTCACAAAAGAGCATTTGATTTATATTTCAAATTTGGTAATCCTCTAACCAGATTGAGTTTTTTTAACTTTTTAACATGGCCCAATCTTCTTTGTCCAACCAATTTTTCATCGTTCATTTACATAAGACACTTTACTTTTTTTCCTGTATCCATTAAATAATTTGATTTTGTAAGTATTCTTTTTCCTGTATCCATCAAATAATATGGATCTATCTTTTTGACTAATTCCCTTACATGTTCTTTTTTTTTGAAGATGACATCATAGACATTGTTGCTTAATTGACTTATGCTCATAAGGTTATGCATTACCTAATATAACATTTTTCTCGATAAGGACATTACCTAATATACATGTACTAATTATATTTCACTTTTGATTTCCTCCATATCCTACATATTATCCTTCCTTGAGGGTAGGCTTTGGAATATACACCTTTCTCTCGTCATGTGTCGTGAGCACCCACTGCCCAAGTACCATAATTGGTGTTTCAACTTTGTTGATAAGCACATCTCTAACATAAATTATTTTGACCATAGGTTCCCAAATCTGTTTGGGTCCTGACTTATTAGTTTTGAAAGGTTTCTTGTATCTCCATGTTTTGATTATAGAAAAAGTTTGTTTATCATGACATATCTTTAAACAGTAGGAACATAAAACATTAACTTTGTTAAGTTTAGGGATTTGCTATATTTTTGAAAACCATGTCAATCTTTGTTATTTCTACTAACACCATATATCATAGAGGCATGTTTGCTTCTATCAATTCCATTTGCAAGAAACTCTTGAAAAATCTTGCCATACTTAACAGAGTTACATCAATTTCCTCTAATGATTATATAACATATTCTTTAGAATCTGATTTTCCCTTTTTAGTGTTTCAAAATTCTTTTCAAAACGGGGTTTATATTCCTCTATTAAGATATATTGTACCTTCTTTAGGTTTTTATGTTTGGAAGACATTATATGACTTTTGCTCAAAAACTCATTCATCATTGTAATTTATTCATCCAGAGTAACATAAAAAAAATATTGCAATCTCATCTTCTTCTGTGGGCTCACTTTTAGATCAAAGTAAACGTTATCCATTAGAGTCATGTATCATATTCGTAGCAAATGGTCTACTTCTTGTGTGAATTCTCCTTTCTCTCTCTAGTATCTCTAGAGTGTCTGAAGTCCTTTATGGAAAAAAGTTTATCCCTTTTGTTCCACAGGCATTGAGTTCTCTTTGAAATGAAGAACAACTCATCATTGTTTGAATCTTTACTCTAGTCACCAGAGTCATTTTCCTTTGATTCTTCTTTAACTTATAGAGCCTTAGAAGTAGCTTTCTTGCCTTTAGACTTTAAGGCAATGGATTTAGATTTCTTCTTCGGCTCATACTCATTCAACTCAATCTCATGATATTTGAGTGAACTCATAAGTTCTCTACAGGAAGCTTGTTGAGATCCTTAGTTTCTTGAATAACAATAACCTTTTGTCTCCATTTACTTGGAAGACTTATCATGATCTTTTTTACATGATTAACTAGTGTATAGCTTTTATTGATAACTTTCAACTTAGAGACTAGAGTTAGAAATCTTGAAAATATTTTCTTAATGTCTTCATCTTCTTCCATCTGAAATAGTTCATACTGTCTTACCAACATATTTGCCTTTGATACCTTCACTTGCTTATTTCTTTCATATTTAAGGCATAAAGCATCAAAGATACTTTTAGCGGTCTCTTTTTTACTATACTTATCAAAGTCATGTAAGGTAATAACATTCCTCAGAAAGTTTATGGCTTTATGATGCAACTTGTAATGCTTCTATTTATCATCATCAAGTTTCTTTCTAGGTATTTCAACACCATTTACATCTAAAGGAGAAACATAGCCATATTCAACCATATCCCATAATTCAGAACTATGTGAAATAAAGAAACTTCTTAGTCTATCTTTCTAATACTCAAATCTCTCTCCATCAAACAGTAGAGGTTTGTTGATGTGGCCACCCAAAACTTCATCACTAGAGTTAGAGATTTTCTTGAGCAAGATCTTAGGATCTTTTCTCAAACACGATTAATTGCTCAATTAATAGACTGAGCTCTCATGCCAATTAAAGGTTGGAACAACACAAGAAATAAGGTTGAATTGTGTAAGACCCTTAATTTATTTATAACAAGAATTAGGGCTTACTGTCTAATTACCCCTTCTGTTGTTTATTACTTTGTCTATTTACCGTTTTCATTGTCTGTTGTTTGTAAAATTCTTGTAAGTGTCTGGCTTACAAATTAATCTATGAAAAATTATTCAGATGTTTCCTTAATGTTTAATGACTATGTGAATGTCTTGGCATTGTTGAAATTTCAAAAATAATTTTCTATTGAGTTTTTTGAAAACGGGCAAAGAGATAATGATCACTCCTTCCTCCCTTTTATTTCAAAATTTTCTTCTTCTCTTTTCTTCCATTTTTGAGCTTAAAGGAAGCTTCCAATCACAAAACCTCAAACTACAAAGTTGTTTCACTACTTGAAGGGATTGCCAAGAGATAATGATCACTAGCTGAGGTGGCCATTTCTCCCATCTTTTCTCTCAAACCCGTAAGAATGCATATATAAAGGGGAAAAGTGATTTTTTTTTTTATGTTTTGAGCTTTAATCTTGCTTGTTTATCACTACTATGGTTGTTATTAATGTTTAGGAAGTTAAAGGAAACATTTTCAACTCTTTTTCTTTCAAAAATCAAAAACCCTAAGTAAGAGAGTAAAAGGAATTTGTTTTTTTTTTTTTTTTTGCTTTGGCGCTTTGTTAATATTGAAATTAGACGAGTTAATAACTTGAGTAACAAAAAATGAAACCAAACTCCCAAAAAATTTAGTAAGAGCAAATATGGTGTGTCATAATGTGAAAATTTGATTTTTGTATGTGTTTGAGTAACATAATGAGTTTTCTTTTCAAATATATGAGTTTGAACTGACAATAGAAATTTTATTAGAGGATTTAAGTTAGTAAAGTTAAGAAGACTTTTGCAAGTGTGTTTGGTTATGTTTTTTTAATTAAAATGCCAACTAGATGTTAAGGTATTTGAGGACCAAAGTGATGTGTTTTACAAAAAAAACCTCAAAGTTGTGAAATGAGGATTTTAAAGTAAGTGAGTAATTGATAAAAAAAGAAATTGATTAGTTTTCTTGAGTAATGTAACTTTGAAGTAAATTTTATAATTTCCTATGTTTATGCAGTTGGCTCCTTGAGTCTCGAAAATGAATTGAGATTGTTGACACCGAGTTAGCAGTACGGAGGACTCTGAATTTTTTCTGTTTGTTGGGTTGAAATTTTTAAGGAAAAGAGATAGGAACAAAAAGGTCATGGCAAATTTTTTGGAATAAGTTTTGAAATAAAGTGTTAAATGAATTGTTGTGGTTTATTTTAATTCAAAAGTATTTGAGTGGTAGAAATTTTATGGAATTTAAAGAAGTTAGGAAGATATTCTCTTGTGATTTTTAATGGTGGTATAAATTAAAATTTAGAGTCGTTTAAAGTTTGAAATCATATGAGTTGTTGTCCTTGATTATTTAAGGAGTTTTAAACTAGATTTGGATTTGGAATTTTTTTGAAAGATTTTGATGAGTAAAATGGATTTTATCCGAGTGGTATATATATAGAAAGAGAGTTCAAAATTTTGTTTAAATGTTGGTTTTAATTTTACTTTGTTATTAAGGTGTTAAAGGTTTTATCCTTGGGGTTTTTGTGAAAACAAGGTTTCCTCCTTTATAGATTGAACTAAAAAGTTTTAGTCATTAATATTAAATTTTTTATTTTTATGAAGAAATTTAACTTTGAGAAACAAAGTCTCAAACTTCAAGACTTTGAGAATAGTTCATATAAAAAAAATAAGGGTTCAAACTTTGTATATCAAAAAGGTTTGAAAGAGAAATATTCAATTTATGAACAAAGTTTCAATCTTAAGTTTTTGATTTTTATAGTATAGATGTCAACTTTATGCTAAAATTTGAGGTTGAAGAAGTATTTAAGTGTTTTGAAAAACAATGATTGATTATAATTTTGGGTTTTGATATGTGGTTTTATTAGGAATGAAGATTTTAGTTGGGGACTTAAAAGAAAATTGTGAACTTGGGAGTTATTTTGTGTTGATGAGAAAATGTGATTTTTGTGTGAAAGTTTATATACAAACCATAATTAATAAAGATTAAGGTTTGAAAATGTCAAATTGGAAGAATCATAATTTTGAATGGTTAGAATATTGGAACTCTTAGTATTTGAGTTTTTTATAAGATTTTTTGATACAAACCTTCTACTAGTTTTTCAAATATTAAAGTGTTCAAATTTATGAAGTTGATTGATGATTTAATCAAAATTTCAAACCGTGTGAATATGTTTGTCTTTGATTGATTTTGTTAAAAAAAATATTTTGTCCTAGTTGTTAAAGACAAATATTTAAGTTAAACTTCAATAAGTTTGGAAAACAATTTTGAGATTTTCAAAGTGTGGCATAAATTTTGAAATTCGCTTTCGTCAAAGTACTTAAACCAAAGTCTTTTTGAAGTTAGGGAACCTAAGAGAAAAGTCAAACCCAAATTGGTTTAGATAGTGGCGAACCTGGGGTTCATTTGGGGGTTGGTTTAGAAACTTTTATTGATTAATTTAATTGATTGGTTTAAGGTACAAGGAAATTGAGAGGTGTCGTTGGAATCATCAAATAGGTTATGCTGGTGTAGCATAAGTTGCTTGTGTAATAAAGCAATGTCAAGGTAAGAGCACTTTCTAACGGTATTACATATGGTTGAATGCAGAGTGTGTCTGTATAAATGTTCTTTGTGCTCGTGGTGAATAAATGTGCACACGATTGTTTATGTATTTGATGTGATTACATATTCGTAATTGATAACATATGCATTATGAATTTTATGGATGAGAATATGTCTTGAGTATGCTCTATGAAAAAGTATTAAAAATTATTAGTGTTTAATGAGTATTAAAAGAAGAGTATTTTAATAGTTGCATTTACATAATGATTGATGTGAAAGAGCCAGAGTATGCTCATGCATTTCATAGTGTGTGGTGACCGTGTCCGTGATGGGCCATGGGATGGTTCCATGAGTTGATTATTCAACCTTATCCTTATGGGGATTTTTGAGTCGTGTAGGTATGTGATAGAGTGCAATTTGATAAATCTTGTTGATGTGTGATAGGTGTTGGAACCAAGTTCATTTTATACTTAGAGTTTTTATGATTAAAAAGTATTTTATGAGAATAATATCTTTGACTTCAAAGTGTATAAAAAAAGATATGGTCAAAATTTGTAGAAGATTTGAAGAACATTTGATCAATATTTATCTACAACAAAATATGAACTAAATCAATCTGAAGAATTTACAAACGTAATCTGAACAAAATACGAACATAATCAATCTGAAGAATTTACAATATCAATCTAAACAAAAAATGAACATAATCAATTAGAAGCAACTACTCAAGTTCCAATCTTTTGTATCCAACCTGATATTAGTTTAGTTCCTTCTTCAATCTGGGGTTGTCAAGGTGGTTAGTTCCTCAAAAGTATGGGGTTGTCATGCTGTTTGGGAAGACTGGCTTGGAGGGTCAGGTGCTTTTTAATACAAGGTATTTGAATTAGTGGATTAAAGCTTTTCTAAATGAGGGGATTGGATGTATCCAAGTTAATGGTGAACCAGGATAACTCTATGTGTCAAATTATTTATGCTTTCATTGTTTGCTGTCTCTGAATCTGATTGCTTCTACTCCAAGTAAGTCACCAAAACCGAACTAGTTTTTTATTTATTTATAAATTATAAAAAAAGTTATCAACTTTGGCAAACACAATTCAACCCCCCTTCTCGTGTCTGCGCCTTCAGGTGGCACCTCGATAATTAGTACTAATCAGTGAGAGGTGGTACATTTATAATTTACACCTCTCGAGGAGGGTGTGAAAATTCCGGAATCATGTGCACTAACATATAAACATTGTATTAGGGTGCTTTGTCACACGAATCATGTTTTTATATGATGATATTTATATTCCATGCCTTGTTTATATATGATGTTTTTAGATCGTGACCCTCTACTATGATTGTGGACCGAGCTTACGCCTCAGTTTCTTAGAGTTTTGAGTCGTGCAGGAATTGCAACGACGTCGAAACGTGACAGAGCGATGATTTTGGATTGGTGATCGAAAGCAGTTAGGCTTGATGCCACCCGTGGATCCTCAGTACCCAATCACCGTCAATTAGAGTTCAAGATCAAGTTATGATTTTATTTAAGGGTTTTATTTATTCTCCCTTCCTTATTGCAATGTTGTTGTCGCAATGAAATTTATATATCTGAAACAATTGTAATTTTTTTTGGGACAATGTGAATTGTTTAGTTGTAAGTAAGTCAATTGTGTCGAAACCATTTTATATAATGCAACAATGATTCTGATCGTCATTTTTGGAAAATAATTTTACAATTAAATATTTTACTTTGATTTAAATTAAAGTACGATTATGAATATTTTATCCAGAAGTGTTTAGTTGTTTTAAAAAAAAATTACACTCATTGTTAAGAATTGGGGTCTTACAAATTATGTTTAAAACTTTTTCTTTTTAGAAAAATGAAAGCTTTGATATAAAAGAAATTAAGTAAAGAAATTGACACAAGCAATTTATCTTGGTTCATCACCAACCTGATAGTTACGTCTAGTTCCTTCACTCATAAGGATTTATCCACTAAAATCAAATTGATTTTCCCTACACCAATAGAACATACTACTATCAAACTAACAATGATCTAGTCTTCTCAAACTTTTAGCTTAGTACAATCAAGTTTTTGAGGAAGACATCCGCTTTTGGGCCAAGGTACAAAGGATTAAGTTTTTTGGGTGAAAATACAACGTAACTCTGCATTCATAGAAAATAACAATTAGGCTCAAAAAACCAAGTGAATACTTTCTCTTTAAAGAGTAATGGAAATTAGGTCACTTGATATTTTTGCAATACAGCGGCTCAAATAATTTTTTGATTTTTCACTTATTTGCTTGTGTTATTTGTTTTTTTTTTCAACGAATATTGATTGTCTTTTTATAGTACATAAATTAATCCGTTAATTTTCTGACCATTGCAGAGAATGTTGTGCATATATTGTACGAATTGTACTATCAAGACAATTGGCATGAATTTCGAAAAAAATTATCTCGTCTTTTTTTGGGCTTCAGAAGTTCTTCCAAAAAATATCTTGTTAATTTTCCACATCAGATGAAGAATATCAGAGTGAACAAAAGAAGTGAACATTTGAAGAAAAGAGAAAGAGAGAAGCCATGTAAAGAGAAGAAAGGGATGTCATGGAGGAGGAATAAGTAAGGATTTCTTCAAGAAGAGGAGAAACTCATGAGCAAGTTTAGTGACGTTTATCATCAAGAGGAAAATCAAGTATAATTTAGAAAGACTCATTCATTTCTCCATCTAAAGTTTGAGGTATCATAAAAGACCCCAACTTAAATCCTTTCTAGAGCGTGCATAGCTTTTATTGAGTTATATGATTAATAGAAATAAATTATAATTTGTTTTCCCTTATTGCGTGTTAGGAAAAATTAGGGATTAAATGATAATTTTTCTTTAAAGTTGGTTTTGTCATCTTAAAATGATGTTGTAATTATTGTTATAACTTTTATGCTAAAATGGTTGTGTTGTTGATATTGTGAGATGTTAGTGCTAAAGGTTGATTTTGTATGTTCTTTATGCTCGTTCCTTATTGATTATTATGTTATTAAGTAACTATTTTAAGTTGTTCGATGTATCAAACCCATATGGACATATGTTCAATATTTTACTCAAAACTCTTTCCCCATACCTCTGTTTTAAAAAATTATTATTTTGTTGAAAATTAGATATCTTAAGATTTTCCAATGAATGGCTGGCCTTTCACTCAAATCTAATATCGTTTGGTATTTTATCAAAATTGTCAAAGTTGACATACAACTATTGAAAAATTCGGCATTTTATCAAACTCGTTGAGTGAATTTGTCCAATTTGTGAATGAGTTCTTTTCTATTTCAGATTCCTTGAGCGAATCTGATTTTCACTGAGCAAATTTTACTCAGTATGAAACTAAAATTGTAAGTGCTTCTTGATTGTTTTTGTTTAGTTTTATTCACTCATATTAGAATGTTAGTATAATTAAAAGGTTAAATTGCAGTTTTAGTCCCCCTATTTTTATCAATTCATGAAATCGGTCCTCCTATTTTAAAATCAAATAGTTTTGGTCCCTCATTCTGATTTTTAAACTAAAAAAATGACGATGTGATATGCTTTAAATAACATGACATATGATACGATGATGTAAAATGATTAACACCCAAGAAATCGCAATAAAACCATCTAAAAACTTAACTTACAACTTCATTATTTTTTTTTTGAAATTTAATTAGTGATATTTGAATAATTAATGTATCTAGATAGTTCTGTGTCATAAAATCGTATGCACATCCTTTAAAATATGTCAAATCATCATTTTTTTAGTTAAAAAAATATGAAGAAGAGACAAACTGTCGACTTTTAAAATAGGAGGATCAATTATGTGAATTGGTGAAAATAGAGAGACAAAAAATGCAAATAAGCTTAATAAAATAACCTCTACATTGTTATTGATTGATAATTAAATATTGAGTTTTTTAATGTGGATGAAGTTTAGTTTGATGAATACATGATGATTTTAAGTTAATGTAAAATATGAGTTCAAGGATGGTTTGGTAACCTCTTAGTGAAGACGGATTTTATTATATTTATTGATATAAGTATATAAGTGTGTGTATATATATAAAAAATATTTTGATGAATCGTATAAATACTTTGTCAGATTTTCTCAATAAAGGAAAACAAATATTTTTATGGTGAGTTGATTGAATTTTTTAAATAAAGAAAAATTAGTAAGGGAAGAGCAAATAAAAAGTTTATTGCCTTCATAACGTATAACCTATCTCACTATTGACTTGTATCTTTCTTGTGATTCTTGGTTGAACGATCAAGTATACGAGTTTTTAAAAGATTCTAAATTACTATTATATATATATATATATATAATTCATTTTATTTGAATAACTACAAAACGAGCCTTAATCCTATTATATTATAATTAAGCTTTAAGAATTATTGATCAGATGACTGTTCCATACTTAACAAACCAAGTATAGTTGAGAATATCTAAAAATAATTTTTTTAATTCTATTTTATTATGTTTTATAACTCACTACGTTGTTTGGGTGATCCTTCTAAGTATTTAACTTTGAAAAATTTAAGAGTATATTCGAATTGCTCATCAATTTTTAATTTAGAGTGAAATCATGAGATCTTGACATTAAATCATAGTTAAAGTCTTAATCTTAAAGATTTATTATATTTTCATGACTTTGTAATTCTTATGTACTTTAGTTATTATTGTATTAAAGTTGTTGGTCAATTAAAATGCTCTCTCTTGTCATTTATTTCTCTTTAAAAGCCTTCATTGAATTTTGAAAATTTTAGTTATATGTTTGTTAATATCTTCTTTATAATTTAGAGATTACATAAAATGCGGCAAATATTGAAAAATAATATAATAATAAATAAAATATAATTTTAATAGAAAGATAATTATTTATTTGCCCTCGAATAAATTAATAGTAATTTTGATGTAGCATATTTTACTTCTAAAAATATCTTTTATTATTTTACTCTTATTATTTTATTGTCCACACTAAACAATAATCATACGGTAATTTTCTTTTCTTTTATTTCCTCACAGTGTGTAAAAGTAAATAATAATTGTAACCGTATAAGAACGTCAACTACATTAATATGTATTTTTAATTTTTATAATTATTTATTTAGCCAATTTCATGAGCCTTTTTTATACAATTAATTTTGTAAAAACAATCACTTCTTTTTAAATAATCACTTTTGAAAATTTTACTCTGTTTTTACAACTATTTTAAATAAATGATAATTTAAAAAAAATCTAAAAATTATTTTATTTAATATTTTTAAATTAATTAAATCGCTAATTTTATTAATATTTAATTAATTTAACGACTATTAATTATAAGCTATTAGTTATCAACTAATTTTAACATGAAAGAGTCTTGATCTCAAAATGTACAAAAATGCTACGTACACCCCTCATTGTACTTCCCAGAACCCCCATTTAAAAGAAAAAAGAAAATACCCAAAATGCCCTTTCCAATATTCCTCATTTATAATATTCTTTAACTCTCCCATTTATCCCTTCATCACCATTCTTAACCTTACAACTCACATCTCACAAAATCATCCATAACTCACCCATCATAACTCATTATCATTTGAAACTCACATCAGTTACTCATAAGTTACACCCCCATCAGTTTCCTTTTCACATTGTGTTTAAAGTGACACAAGAAGGTATGTTTTTTGTTCTGTTATTGAGTTCGTATTTTTTTTTTTTTAAATTTGGGGATTGTACGTAAACTCAGTTCACGTAGGTTTTAACTTTATGTGAACTGCATTCACGTATGTTATAGAAGTGAAAAATTCTCAAGCCATACGTAAACTTAAATCACGTAAACTTATGTGATTTAAGATTACGTACAACAATGGTGGTTAAGGCTCACAGGGAGGGTACGTGAACTCAAATCACGTATGCTTGCGTGAAATGAATTCACGTATGATTGCGTGAATTCAATTCACGTAAACCTACGTGAATTGAGTTCATGTACGAGTCATATTAGTGAATCCTTTGTAAGCTACGTTAACTGCTGAGTTCACGTAGGTTAACTTGATTTCAATTCACGTAAGCATACGTGAATTCATTTTACATAGGAGTATTGCATGTTCCTGATTTTTTATATGTTCCTTTTTGGATGCAGATAAATGCCAAGGGGAAGACAATAGTGACGAAATGTATGAAGGTTTGGAACCTGAGTTTGAGGAAAATGCATGATGGTTTGGAACGTCATTTTGACGAAATGTATGATGGTTTGGAGCGTGATTTTGACGAAATGTATGATGGTGTTGAACCCGAAATTGAAGACGCTGTGAACGACGGAGGTGAACCTGTTATGGTTGATTTGATTGATATGTTATAACACCGACATGATGTTTGATAGGCGAGATGATTTATTGAAATGAGCTAGAAATGTTGGAAGGGAAAATGGAATTGTCGTTGTCATTTTTAAATTTGAAACTACGATAGCACAACCAATAACAAGGACAAAATTAATTCTTGGTTGTGAAAGAAGCGGTAAATATAGACCCTGGAAGAATCTTAAACCTATAAGGAGTACTTGGACTAGAAAATGTGAATGCCCATTTAGATTGAGAGGAACACCATCAAGTGTTGGTGAGGGATGGTATCTGCGTGTAATATGTTGTGTCCATAACCACAAATTGGCCAAAAAACTGACTGGTCATTCTTTCTTAGGCTGATTGTCTTATGAAGAGAAAAATGTACTTGGTGATATGACGAAGAACGTGGTAAAACCAAAAAACATATTGATGACACTAAAGGATCTTAATGTTGAAAGTTTGACGACAATAAAACAAGTTTACAATACACGTCAAGCATATCGTTCATCACTCAGAGGTAATAGAACAGAAATGCAACATCTTTTGACATTGATCAAACGCGACAAATACGTCTATCGATATAGGAAGGTAGAGGGTTCAGATGAGTTGAGGGACATATTTTGGGCCCATCCAGACGCTATCACTCTTGTAAATAATTTTCACATAATATTGATTATTGATAGCACATACAAGACATGTAGGTATCGAATGCCATTACTTGAGATTATTGGTGTTACATCTACTAAAATGACATTTTGCGTCAGATTTGCATATCTACAGTCTGAGCATGCTGATAATTTTGCGTGGACACTACAAATGTTGAAAGAACAAATTACAAGGTTTGAAGTTCAAGTCATTGTTACTGATAGAGACCTTGCTCTGATGAACGCAGTTCTATATTTTTTTTTCCAAAGCAGTCAATTTATTATGCTTGTTTCATGTATGCAAAAATTTCAAAGCGAAGTGCAAGATGACTGTGTTTCCAAAAAAGAAGCAGGTGCAAATAATGGAGGCATGGGAGGCAAAAGTAAAATATCAAAAAGAGATAAATCAACCAAGCGTGATCCATCTTCGTGGGAGTATGTGGATGCAAGTGTTCGATATAGTGGCATAAGTGCATGTAGCACTGTAACATCTAATAAAGTATAGCAACCTCGATCATTAGTCAAAAAGCTCACACCTCGACCATCAGTCAGCAAGGTTCAACAACCAAGGGTTATTCTCCTCAACGATTGGTTGCTGGTTGAAATTCATAAATTCATAGATGACATTATTGATGTCGGCGATGATGGTAATTGTGGATATCGTGTAGTTGCTGGTTTACTTGGAATGGGTGAGAACTGTTGGGCATTCATTCGTCAAGATTTTGTGGTAGAGCTTCAAGAGTTCAGATCTCATTACGAGAGAATATATGATGGATTAAATTTTGTTCAACAACTTATACACAATGTATATGTTGAACAAGTCGCAACTATGAATAATTGGATAACACTTCCAGAAATGAGATATATGATTGCTTCGAAATTTAACGTGGTTTTCATCGCATTATCATTTAATCAATCGCAAACATTTTTTCCACTTAGAAGTCAAGAACTGTCATTTCGTGCAGGTATTAATTGTGATATTTAAGAACTGTCAATTGTTAAGAACTATCATTTATTAATCGTGCATGTATATTTTTAAAATGTTTAATAAATTTTTGATTTTAACAGGTTTACTTAAAGTCAAATTCTCCTATACCACCAGCAAGTAATTTGTGGAAAAAATATTGCACTGAAGAAACACGACAGTGGGAGTTTATTTACAATGGTCTCATGCGACATTGGTTGCAAATATTTCCTTGCACTATAAATGAACATATTGTAAACTGAATAGTTGATATTTAATATTGTCTGAATTAAAACTGTCCAATACTGTCAAATATTTCCATGTACTATAAATGAACATGTTGTTGTAAACCGTCAAATATGCCAAAATATTACATAGCCTAAGTCCCTCTATTTCTCCTACAATATGGTACTAAGTTTGTCCAATCTCTACCACCACCCCTCTGAGTTCGCAACATCAAAATTAACTCATTTACGAGTGCGAAGCCATCAGGTAACACTAGTTGACGACGTAGAAGCTCTTCAACAATTTGTATTGCTCAACGTTGCATTAAAAATTACATTAAATAATTTAGTTAAAATAATAGATGACTAATTAATTTTGTTATGTAATAAATTGGAATTAATATACCGTTATGTCAACTGGTGCATCGACGACATCATCAGCATCAGCGGCAGGTTCTGCATCTGAATGATCTACATGAACTGGTTATGAATGATGTATGGATGTGATATTATGCGAAATCACTTCATGTAATCGTTCGAGCAGTCTGCAGGTCCATGTACAACTACGCCAGCATCCATTACATGCACAGCGTACTGCGTAAACATGATGTACATTTCATCTGGTGTGGTCGTCTAACCCACTATATCTAATAGTGAGCCAGGAATGATTTCAACATGACCATATTGACGCAGTACCCTATCTGGCAGATGAGCGTACATCTTCGGACCCCAGCGCATCCACCCTCTAAATAAAGAAACCTCCTCAAATGGTCTCTTCACTCGATGCTCCTCATAGGGTGTCCAGCAAACCTGATCAACATCAATATCATCAAGAGTTTTCCTAAATGGAAGAACCAAACCCTTATCCCTTTTTGGCTTCCATTTAAGTGCTCTAGGGTAGTCTTCAACATAATTGGGAGAAAGTCTACAACAATCTCCACATAATGTAGGAAAATGCTCATAGACCCACACCTACATATATATAATAACATATAATTAGTTTAGAATCATTAATAATAGAAATTATTAACACAATAAACAACCATAGAGTTTACCTGTAACAGTGTCAGATACCCTGAAACCGTTCTAGTCTGATGCATGCTCGCTTCTCAAAGATTGTCATATAGGTAAGCAAGAGCAACACCCCAGGCATATCCCCACAAGCATTGAGGTCTCAGAAGCAGTCAAGATAGGCAACGCTAACTGCAAATGCACTCTTGTCGCTGAACAGGGTGCAACCGACCAAAAACAAAAGAAATGCCCTTGCAGCCATCTGCCAATGCTGGTCACGACAACGATGATGGTATACCTCAAGTAACCAACTAAACCGAAATGTGGCTGTCCGCGTGACATTAAATTCAGCATAAGCAACGACGTGACTAACTTCGAGAAGCTCAGCCAATATATCTGCACCGTTATCCTTGTTAAATACATTAACAGTGAAGAATGCGCTGGTGATGGGTATATGCAGTAGAGAGGAGACATCGTCCTAAGTAATCGTCATCTCCCCAATTGGAAGATGGAAGCTATTTGTGTCACGATGCCACTTGTTTACGAATGCTGAAATGATGCCTTTGTCGATCATTTCGTAGCTGCATTTTACCGATGAATATAATCCCAAGCTTTTAACCAGTTTCTCAACCTCTTCATCTTCAATCACAGCCTCTTTTAATTTTTTACCGTTGCTAAACACCCTTAATTCTCCGCCATCCTGAAATTAATTAAGCGAAAAAATATAAGTTAAAACACATTACTACAACAACTATTAAAAATTTAATTTGATTGAGAAAATTACCACGCCATCCTAGAGTTGAGTCGCCACATGATCGCTGAATGTCCTAAGGATAGAACTGTCAACCGGACCACTAGGATATCCATTATCCTGTGGAGGTTCATCTGTGTCCTCTGGTTGGACTTCGGGTTGGGCTTATTTCTGATGGGCCTGTTGTGCTTCTTGCCGCTGTAGTCGTCGTTGGGCCCTTGCGGAAGCAGTTGGCCTAACACGACGACCCTCCTGAAGTACCCTCGTTAATTATAACACAACCCTCTCTATCAGTAAACATTATGCGCACCATATCTGCATAACCAAATCATAATCAAAATCAAAACAATAAATCCTACGTCTTAGTAAACATGGTACATGAACTCAGTAAACAATAAACAAAAATGCTACCTACATGAACTCAGTGACAAAACCTAGAAACTTAAATGATCACAGTTCACGTACGTGAACTCATTTTCAAAAACTCTGTAACTTACGTGAACTCAGTTGCTCTACGTGAACTCAGATCACGTATACCCTACGTGAACTCATTTCGCGAACATACGTGAACTCATTTCATGAACATACGTGAACTCATTTCACGAACACGATACGTGAACTCAGTTCACGAACATGATACGTGAACTTAGTTCATGTATGTTTCTGGGTTTTTGAAAATGGGTTCACGTAAGGAGTTCACGTTCTGGGTTTGCAGCAATGTCCAAACATGATTTCTGGGTTTAGGGTTTCTAGCCTTGCTTGCGTAATCATAAACAGAAATAACAACAATAATGTACAAAAACAACATTGATGCTTACTAGATTGAAGATGATGAAGATGTTGAAGAAGATGAAAATGATAAAGATGATGGAGATAATGAAGATGTTGAAGATGATGGAGATAATGAAGATGTTGAAGATGATGGAGATAATGAAGATGTTGAAGATGATTGATGATGATTGAAGAAGATGATGAAGATAAAATGAAGAAGATGATGAAGATAAAATGAAGATGGTTTAGGTTAATGAAGAGGAATAAGATTGAAATAGAGAGGGAAGGGCAATTTGAGAATTTTAGTTTTAAAATAAATTTGAGGGGTGTGGGAAGTAAAATAGGGGGTGTTGGTAGCAAAATTGCAAAATGTATTTTTATTTTTTAAGCATTAAGTTTATTTTCCGTATTCGAAAAACCCTTGTTCCCGCTTGCGTCAAATTTCTAAAATAGAGAAACAACCACCAACATTAGACGCGGCAAATGATCCATCTCCTATCCCAATGGAACACGAAAAGACGTTTCCGCTAGCAGACCTCCTTCACTTCCCTCGTCCTCTCACCTCCGCCGCCTCTCTCCCCTTTCAATCCACACCTCCTCCTCCGCATCCTCAACATCCCACTGACCACCGCATTCTCAACACCCTCAACTGCCCAACCGTCATCGTCGGTACCCTAACTCTCCCCACTCACACAACTCCTTGTTCTTGCTCCTGCTTCAAATTCTCTGATGGTTCCACCACAGTCTGCTGCGATATCCTCTCCTTCCGCCTCGCAGCTGTCGGCAAGCAAATCCGCGTCACCGCCTGGAATTTCATCCCGTTCAAACACCCCGGCGATTTCGGACGCCGAACCGGCTTCTTGGAGATTATCAAATGGTGCTTTACCGATCCCAACGATGAATCAAACCTTCCGGATTTCCTTCCTCTTAAGCCGAATTGTTCCGGAACCGGTTGCAATAATGGCGGTCAGAATTTCAGGGGTGTCCATGGAGTAGTGGAGTCAGTTGGCCCTATTTCAATTGTCCCGTGCATCACACCTCCGAGTGGGGACTGTGATTGGAATTCGAGTTCTAAGGTGAACTTGTTAGGTTTTTTGGTACATTTGTTGTGTTGTGAGTGTAGGTTATGTAGTTCTAGGGAGTTAGTAAACAATTTGAGGAATGGTTCATTTGAAATTGAGAATATTAATGGTCATTCTTTTACCAAAATAGAGATTTTGTATTTTTGTGGCAATGCATCTTCGTTTCACCCGGTAATGACTAAGCTGATTGGTAATCGTGTTGTGGTTTCGGGTTTGAAGAAGAAATTGGTTTACATAACCAAAGAGGAGTCTTGTTTGATGTATTTGACCTTGGATGAGACAGTTTTGCACGTTTGTCCGCGTTTAGAGAAATTGGCACCATGCTTGAAGAGTGAGATTAAAGGGAAGGGTGAGTGTGGTTCTTATACTGGTGTAATTAGAGGTGTTTACATGAATGGGATGGCTTTGGAGTTGGATAATAATGTGTGGCTTCTTTTAACTGATCGACTACATACTATGATACATGGTTTAAGAGTTGGTTCCATCGTAAGTGAAGTGAATTCACTATTTTATAGACGTGACACATTTAATGACAGCTTTCTAATGCGATTTTATTTTATACTTTGTCTTTCCCTTTAAGACTTTTGCGTTTCACCCTTGAATTTTTTATGTGTAGATATCCGTGAGAAATGTCCATTTTGTGGATCCAAAGTTTTCGTGGACTAAAGTTGTTATTCTTGGGGCGTGCATCAAGACTAGCATTATTGTGGAATCCTTCTCTCCGCTGGAAACTGTGTATGTGTTGCTACTACCAATATTGTGTTCGCTTCTGTTCAAGTTTGCGTTGCATGAATGCTCAAAGTATGGCTGGGCCGCATTTAGTAGTTTCATGTGGCAAATGAGAAGTTTTTGATTTTGTTCTTTGCATATTATAATCCTTACCTTTTTCACTGGGGAGGTTAGACCAATGCAAACCACTATAACTAACTGAAGTCATTCAAGGTCATGTGCAGATTTGTTGTATGCCATGCAAGTGATAATATAATATTAATAATAATTGTTCCTTGAACATTTCGGACTTATGAAATATGTGTGGTTGCTTATGCATATGTTCTGGAGATAAATTGATGATTCATTATAGTATTGCAGGTGTAATGTAGTTTGGCAGTCTTCAAGTATGCTAGGAAAATTCATTCAGTCATTACCATTTTCAGCAAGACTCTGGTATAACATAGTTTGATTTCCTTTTAGAGCATTAAATTTGGAACTTACAGTTTTGAAGGTTGCTGGAATGTATAATATTTTATTTGTTTTTTTTATGATTTTTGCTTGGCAGGGTATTACTTCTCATCTCAAGTTTACGTAAAAAGTTTGCTGGTATCCTATCTGACAACGAGATTTTGGGATCAAAACATGTAAACTACTTCCTTTGGGTTCAAGGATTTCTTAGCTTGGTTGATGCTCTATGTTATCTTTCAATTCTGATGAGCTGTTGTTGCAAGGTTTTTCCAGAAAGAAGGACTAGCTCAGATGCATGCTAGTTCACTGTTATCTCCTTCATTATTTCAAACTCAGGTATGATAATAAATTAGCACTTGGGAAAACTTTGTTGAAACCAAATTTGCTGCATTAGTTTGGTTGTAATGCTTTCTTTTGGCAGCGTGGTGCTTTCTTGGGGCTGAGTAGACATGACTCTAATGGCTGCAGTAGAGAAATGAATTGCAGTTTTCTGGAATTGGTATTTTACTTGTATTTATTTATTTATATTACATTTAAATATGGTTCTGGTACTTTATGACATTTAGATCTGAAATGGTCAGCATAACATATTTATTATTTCACTCTAAAAAGAGAGAAAAAAGAATTTAGTCATTTTCTTTTTCTGGCGGAAGGTACTTGTTACTAAACATTGAAGGATATATATTATATATTTATATTACTATATCTATGATGTTTTTACAGGTAGTACCAACATCTATCTTCATCTGTCACTGTATAAACATATTACAAAGAAGGCTAAAGTCAGAAAATCACTGCAAGTTACTGTCTGTTGGCAATCATTTCAGTATTTTATCACGTCAAGGCAGATACAACGGTACATCAGTAAGAAGGATCCTTCCAAGTGAAGATGTAGGCATTGTTTTGCTTGGATATCTAAAGGTTATTATTTTAGTTTATCTCTTATCTCATTATTTGCCAGTAAGCTGCAATTTTGCAAGGGTTTTATTAGTTTTGTTTTGTTCATAGTAATGTGGCACATAAATATTTTCTTTGATCTGTTCAAAACAGAGCAGCACATTTTTTTTTTAAATTTAGTAATATTTGCATAACTACTACTCATATTAGAGTTCTCATGATCTTGCTTTAAATATTCAGGTTGATCCATTGACTAGAAGATTGCAGCTGGTTGATGCGACTGGTGGCATTGATGTTCTTATACCAGACCTTCCCTTGACTTGGAATTCCAATGACATATTTGAGGTCACATTGCTCTTTATGTTCACATTACTTTCCCTATTTTTATCTTTTGAACTTCATTGGTAACTTTTCACATATTCTTTAGGCTGCAGATGACTTTGGTAGTGGTATCATTTTCCAGAAAATTCATAACACGTCCATAGAAATTTGTATTTCAACTTCTAGTATTTTGGATTTATAGGTGACAAACTATGATGTTATTGTGGATGGCAATGGTGAACTTGTGGATCAGTTGGAATTGAATGAATCATTATCGTGCAGAGTGATCTTCAATTGTACCCAAGTGAAAAGAGAATTTAGTACATCGATTTCTGTTTACTGTCTTTGGAAGAATATTAAATGCAGAAATTTTCCCCTTTATCCTTGCATCAATAGTAAGAATGAAACTAAGATACTTGAATCCGGATCCTACCATTTACTTCGGGTATCTCACAAATTTCCTCTGCAAGAAAAGGTATGTTTTAACTGTATATTCAGTTGGAAATTGCAGTCTGTAATTGTTTAACGAGCTAAATATAATTATTCTCTTGAGCAGTTGCATAGTAAAACAAAATTGGAGAAGAGTTTCAGATATAAATTAAATATTATAAAATCAGTTAATAGAATTGATATAAGCTTATACTAATGCCATGCAATTGATAGTGTTAACCCTGTGAAAATAGATATCCTGGAAGTTTTAGTTGCTGCTATGTGTATAATTATATTATTATTTAACTTTACTTAGTTATGATAACTTCAACATCCACTTTTACAGGGTTATGTCCACCGTCAGTTGAATTTTTAAAAATTTCTGTTAGTAGTGCAATCTGTTTCAAGATACCTGTCAAGGACCATAATATCTAAAACCCTGCTATAAGCTGTTTGAAGGATGCCTAGATATGATTAAAAAAAAAAAATTAGAATATGACCGCATGATTGAAAGTCTATCGGCTTCACTTGAAGCATGGATGAAAGGCATACTGACTCAAACCTTATGCTGACATTATCATTATGATATAATGATAAAATAGGAACTCGAAGGATTTACTCCTGAGCACTTAGCACTTTGTTTAAGAGGCTTTGACTTCCAAAAGTCTCCTGAGAGATTAGGCTATTGCTTATGCCTTGGAATGATTTTTTATATCTAACAAGGCCCAAAGTCCTCAAATCCCTAATCTACCTCTTAATCCCATAAAACACCATTGCGGGACATGATCAATGTCTTTTTTTTTGTTTCTCTAACTTTAGTATGAACTACAGTGCCGATTTTAAAATGTTCTATGGCTATATAGTATCAGCAATGTTCTACTTTTCTTTTATATTACGCACATGTAAAAAAATTGCACTGCTAATGCCCCTGTGTCACTTGTTGCAGTATTCTAATAATGTGAGGTCCAACAAGTCAAGTACTTTTGTTGAAGCTATACTTTTGCCTTACATTTTACTGCTTGATGGGAATCCTGGAATTTCACATCCATGCAATGTTTATGGGGACAAGACAATAGAACTTTCAAAATATTGCTTCAATGGTAATAATGAAGAGCATGTTTCCATTAAGAGGCAAAAACTTATTAAGAAATCAGTAAATACATCAAAGGATGAGTTTCATACTTCCGTCTATGAGCTGAATGTTTGCTCTAATACTTTTAGGGAATCAAAAGAGAACACAAATTGTGATGATTTGAGTTCTCCTGATATATCTTGTATGGTTACTTTTAGAGGCCTTCAAAAGGAGAATGTGGTTTGCCCAGCTCTGTTGCGTTCTACATCACCTAGGAAAGATATGAGTCTTAATTCAAAACCTACTGCAAGGAAAATTTTGCTTGAGTTCTCGTCTGATACATTTTTAAAGTATCAGGTAATTTTATTACTCTCTTTAGCTCGCTTACCTAGGTGCTCCCTCTTTGTGATGTGAACCTGAGTATTAATTCACTTTGTAATGTTTTTCAGTTGTTGCAAATTGGTGGTTATTACATCATAGAACATAATGCAAAAGATTGCTTCAGTACCACAAATGATGCTGGTTTTGGTAGCGGTGGTGCTGCTAAATTTCTTATTGATTATGGAAAACATATCTGGAGCCTTGCATTTATTTTTGATGATGTTCTTTTCAATTATAAATCAGTATATACATCTGCAGAAGATTCTTCACCTCCTGTCATTCATGGGGCTGTGCCTAAAGATCAAATTGAACAGCAACTTCGGAGTTCCAATGGTGATTCTTCAGGTGTCTGTTCCGATGTTTGTATTTATCTACCTGTCAACCTTACAGGTCTTTTAGAAGATAATATTATGGAATCAGAAGATGGTCAAATCCAGAAATTTGCAACATCAGACCATAGTGCAAACATTTGTTTCAACATTGGGACTGTAGTGGATTGGCCTAATTTTTGTTCTGGCCCTCAGAGTTCAAACTGCTTATTTCCTGAGGGCAAGTTGATTTCTCTCAAAGGAAATGTAGTTGACATTCATGATCTCACCTCTAGTTTCTGCAATTCATGCTCAAGTGGGTTAAGCCTTGATGCTCTTCAAATGAAAGGCCTTGTTGGGACTAAAGGAAGTTTTTGTATTCATGTTTTAGTGCATCATAGTATTGTAAGTTGTAACTTCAACGCCATCTTACCGTTTATATATTAATATTCTATATTTTTTTTGCAACTTAATCATGCCATTTCTTATTAGGTGAATATTTTTGGTTCGATAAGCAAACATGCTTTTCCTACTGGTTTTGGACCTGGTGTAACTGCAACATTTCATCGAATCCTTGATGCAAGGTATGCATTGGACACCTTAACCAAAAATAATTGGGCTCCTGTTCTTGTTTTCCTGCACTGTTAGAGGGAGTAATTGAGACAGAGGAGAAATGTAGCAGAAGCAAGAAAGAAGATCCAAGAAGTAACGAAGCATGAAGACAAGACAGTGAGGCGGCAGTTGGCAAGAGAGAAGAGACTGTGCATGCATCTTGGAGAAGATAAAGTCAGCTTTAGGTTTAGAGAACATCTCAGTTTTAGGATTAGATTTCACATAATTGGCCTTCAATAAATCAAATATGGGCCTACTTCTCAGTTTAACAGTGTGAAAAAAAAACGTTTCCTCTTTCTATTAATTTACGACTCGCCAAAATGAAGTGGGAAAGAAAAACTTCAAATAAAACAGAAACAAAAATACTTAGATATTAATATATAATATTTAGATATATATAGTATAAATTATTATATATATATATATATATATTATTTAGATATAAATATAAATATTCAAATAATTGTCATCTTGCACTCGCTATCCCAGTTTTGGGGTTGGCTGCTCTGCTATCCAAGACTGACAACTTAGCCTTTACATGCCAATCTGTTCTGTAATTTAAATTATAGTATTTTATTTTCCAATGTGTGTATGGACTCATCCTTCCAATGGTACTGTAAATTGTTTAAGTTTTGTAACAAATTTGATTGCTGGTCTTTTATTCTGCAGGGCCCAAAAATTTATGTTGCTGCCTGTGTCATTTATTGAAATAAATTCGATAGAAGTATATGATAAACAATGCAGTGACAGGTTGTCCCCTTTAAGGCCTCTAAAAGATGCATATAGTGCATGTCAGGATTCTTTCTCTTGTTTGATTTCCCAATTGCCCCAGTTCCCGAGTCAAAATCAAATAGTGCTTCGAAGCAGGGTATTTGTTTCTACATATCTGTGAATATTGCTCTCAAGTGTCAAAGTAAATTAATTTTGCCCGTTTGTGGTGAACAGGTTGTTGCCGTTATTGATTTAGTTCTAGAGAGGAAGACCACTAATTTATATGCAGAAACAAAATTGAATTCTAAGGGGATTCTTTTGGACATTCCACTTGCTTGTTTTATGTTGGGTAAGTTATTTGCATTAATAATTAAGTTGTCTCCATGTTGCCAAAGGGGAAATCAGATTTGAGTGCTCAATCACTTTATATGTCCCGAATATGCATGTACTGTAGATCAAATATGGTTTAACCTCTGAGATTTTGATATTATCAAGTTTGCAGTAGATATTCTTGTATGAATCAATTGTTCCTCGTTAGCTTTTGACTCGTAGAATTTGGGTCGGGTCTTAATCCCACAAAACCCGTTTGTAGGGTGACAGATGTCCATTCTTTATAAACTTTTTTCAGTTCTTATCTCTAATCTCTAATTTAGTGTGACATATGTCCATTCTTTATAAACTTTTGTCAGTTCTTATCTCTAATCTGTAATTAAGGTAAAACTTTAGTTTTCTGTAATACACCAACACTATTGGGTTTGCTGCATGGATAATACGTTGATTGGCCTAATCAATCTAGGATAGGCTTTACTACCATATTGGAATTTGGATTCAACCCTACTTAATTGACTTGTATTGTAAGGTGAGGCTTGTCCATTCTTTATAAAGTTTTTTTAGGTCTTATTTCTAATTAATGTGGGACTTGTTTGAGTTTTTTCTAAAGACATGTGGGTTCCTTATTAGTATGTATTAGTGCACTCATATATTTATTCACTTTGAAGCAACGTGATTGATATTCATGGTATTGGATAGAGTGTGCATTTTCTAAAAGAATGAGAAAGAATAGGCTATAGATCACTCCTGCTACGGTTTCTCGGTTTCCCCTTCTACAATAGAGCACTGCTCTTATGTCCTTTTTATTACGTAGGCTAATTCCCTCCAACTAATCAACTAACTACTCTAACTAAATTTTCCTTATCTTCTATCCTAATATCATGTTTCATGCAGATGATGGGTCCTCATCATGCAGTTGCTGGGCTAATGCTGAGAGGGCAGCAACCTTGTTGAGACTGCAAGAAGAACCCACCACATCTTATCATCTTGGCAGAATTTTGAAGAAGTACAAGAGAATTACTGTGAATAACCGTGGATCATTTATTGATTTTCCATACCAAGATCTTGTTGTCTCTGTTACTTCCGGTGATGCTCTTAACAGTTCCGATGAAAACCTCATCAAGTACATAATCTTCAATGCATGTGTTGGAAGAACATGGGTGAGTTTAACAGATACACAGGTGCAATAGTATTAGTTTATCATCTTTTTGAGAATAGAGAAATAGAAAATTGAGAGTAATATATGTTGCAAATTTTATACAACATCAATCAACACAAGCCAAATAAAAGAAAAATCTTAATTTGGTAATAAATAAGTAATATTTAGTGAGGCAATTTGGTATAACTTTCTATGATATATTGCCTGCGGCCTGTTCCGTTTGTTTCTGGGTTAATTTTTGTCTATGGGTTATTATTTGTACACAATCATACTATTTTCCATCTTATTGATCAAACGCATTTACTTTCCATCTTGCATCTTCTCACTGTCATTTTATTTGGCTACTCTTATATGGTTGGTTAAATAAGGTTTTTAAACTGATCTGCGCAGAATGTAGTTGCTAGTGTGATTGATCCAGAGGAAGTTACGCGGTTGAAGAATGAATACCTTAGACAAATGGTGATTATGCAATCCATGCAGAATATATGGGCAAAAGAAATCTCTTGCTCCCGTGGTCTGCTTGAGGCAAGAAATATGATTCAGGAACTTTTGAAAAGTTAGTGCTTATGATCAAATTATGAGGTCCTGTATCGGATTCTCACATGCGTTTTTTGTGAATAAATTATATAGCAGTTTATTGCTGAAATAGTTATCAAAAGTAGCATCCTGTAAATAGGTACCCGGTGATGTATATGAAATTCTCATATTTTGACAGAATTTATGATTATTTTTTGTACGATACTCTGAATTCTGAAGCAAATATAATTTTTATAATTAGTATGTACAATATGTAAATAGGACACTTGGATCATACAGAACACATGAGTTATTAGTTTTTTTGCGTTAAAATAAAGTCTTTATAAAACTACTGAATTTGATAATATCCCTGTAAATAGGACACTTGAACTTAAAAGGAATTAAGATGATACCCTTACAGCATGCACTTTTATCATATGTTTAATTTTCTAAGACGTATATTAATGTGTAAGTCTATTTATAAAAGTCTACACCACTCACCATATGAGTAATATATACTTTTAAAAAAAAATAGTGAACTAGACTTTTAGACAGATTTTAAGATCTTGTTAGACTTTGAAAAAGGTCAAATCATACATGAAAAATGTTCCTCTATTTTTTTATTAAAAAAAAATAGTTATTTACTTAAATTGATAGACTACATCAATACAACACAAATTCGAATTTGCTTAAACCAAAAAGAATGATTTATGAATAGGTCAATAATACAAAAGGGCAATATGTCTTAAAATATGACAAAATATTACATTCAGACGACGAAATAAAAAAAAATTAATGGATGAAGAAGAAATGATCTCTCCTTCAAGGAGTGATTCCGAAAACAACTTAAAGGGGTGTTTTTCGAGAAAAAATTGATTTGAAAACACTATAATGGATGAAGAAGAGGAGAGACAAAGGTTTTTCTTTTTGAGCAAACAGCGGCAACTACAAAGCCTTCTTTACTTTCGTCTAAAATTGGTGAACTCGTACAAGTGAACATATTTTTAATCATTATACTAGTAAAATACTATGTGTCCCCACTGTTAAATATAATTCAAAGTGTTTTGTAAATTGTAGTTGGAAGACAGTTAGAATTATGTTAAAAGTTAGTTAAGGAGGTTATAAACTTGTATAGTAGAGAACTACTCCTATAAAAGGTAGTAGAACCAAGAGCATTGCGTGTAGAAATTCATTTTTCGAATCCAAGATTGATAATCAGTCCCCGTTTCAAGACTAATCATCAATCTTCGTTTTTCTCAACATTCTAATTTTTCTGCTTTCTTCTTATCAATTCAATTCCTATCAAATATAATTGTTCCAACAATTGATATCAAGAGCTTGGGTTATAACTCTTGGGAAATACGAGTGCAAGTGTGAGGGGGAATCAAAATTGGGAAACACAAGTGTGAGTGAAAGAAAGAAAGAAAACATGAATGGAGGTGGATTTCCAGCGAATTTTCCAATTGTTGATGGGAAGAATTGGGAGAGGTGGTCTACATCAATGAAATCGTTGCTGGGAGCTCAAGAAGTGTTTGAGATTGTTCAAGATGGCTATGAACAACTTGGTGCGAATCCAACAGAAAGACAACAAACAACCTTCAAAGAATGCAAGAAGAGAGATTGCAAGGTATTGTTTTACATCCAGCAAAGTGTGGACTCAAACAACTTTGAGAGGATTTCGAAGGCATCTACATCAAAGGAGGCATGGGAGATCTTGGTCAAGTACTATACAGGTGGGGACAAAGCCAAGAAAGTGAAACTCCAAATGCTAAGAAGGCAATACGAACTATTGCAGATGGAAGAAGATGAAGTTGTGACTGATTACTTCAATCGTGTGCAGGTTGTTGTTAATCAGATGAGAACAAATGGTGAATTGTTAACTGAAGTGGTGATTATTGAAAAAATCCTTAGAACATTAACACAAAGGTATGATCATATTGTGGTGGCCATTGAAGAATCAAAGGATCTTGATAAGATGAAGAGAGAAGATTTGCAAGGCTACCTTGAAGCCCATGAACTGAGAGTAAGAGAAAGATGTGCAGCAACCCCAGCATCTCAAGTACAGGCCTTGCAGGCCCAAGTTAGCAAAAGGACCAACCAAAGTGATAACAGCAGCAAGAATTCGAATGGCAAGAAGAAATTCAACAAGAAAGGAATCCAATGCTACAATTGTCAAAAATGGGGGCACTTTGCAAATGAATGCAGATCCAAGAAGGTTCAAAGAGAGGATGATGAAGCCCAAATGGCAGCTGAGGATTCAAATTCAAAGGAGGTGTTGTTAATGGCTACAACAAAATCAGATGATGACTGCCCAAAGCAGTGGTACCTTGACACAGGCTGTTCAAATCACAAGACTGGCCATAAAGAGTGGTTTGTAAGTATTGATGAGAAGGTAAAAAGGGAAATCAGATTTGCAGACAATAGCACAGTCACAGCAAAAGGAGTAGGAAAGGTACTAATTCAAAGGAGAGATGACAAACAATCATTCATATGTGATGTGTTGTATGTGCCAAACATGAAGAACAATCTACTAAGTCTTGGACAGTTGCTTGAAAAGGGGTATTCTATGAAGATGGAGTATGGTGAAATAAGGATATTTGATAGTTCAAGAAGATTGATCTTGAAGGCACCACTGTCCAAGAACAGAACCTTCAAGATTGATATCCAGATCAATGAGAACAAGTGCGTAGCTGCTGAAGTCAGGAATGAAGATTGGCTCTGGCATATGAGGTTTGGACATTTAAATTTCAGAAGTCTTCAAATGTTGCATGATAAGAAAATGGTGCAAGGAATTCCAGAAATTAAAATGCCAAAGGAACTATGTGAGGAATGTTGCCAAGGCAAACAACATAGAAACTCATTCAAGACTAAAGTACCAACTCGATCCTCAAGAATGATGGAGATAATCTACTCTGATGTTTGTGGCCCATTTGAAGAAGTATCAATAGGAGGTAATCATTACTTTGTTTCATTCATTGATGATTTAACAAGGAAAATTTGGATATATCTAATCAAGAGAAAGTATGAAGTGCTTGAGATACTGAAAAAATTCAGGATAATGGCTGAAAAGCAAAGTGACTTTAGTATGAAAATCATCAAGACAGATGGAGGAGGAGAATATAATTCTCATGAATTCCATGATTTTTGTGAAAAGGAAGGGATATTGCATGAAGTGACTGCACCATACACTCCTCAGCATAATGGCACGGCTGAAAGGAGAAACAGAACGATAGTAAACATGGCCAGGAGTATGTTAAAAGGGAAGAAAATGCCTCATAAATTCTGGGGGAAGCAGTGTCAACTACAGTGTATGTTTTGAATAGATGTCCAACCAAGAGACTTGGCACAGGGACATCTGAAGAAGCTTGGACTGGAAGAAAGTCGTTGTGAATCATTTGAGAGTGTTTGGCTCATTATGCTTCAGACATGTGCCAGCTCAAAACAGAAAAAAAAAAAAAAAAATTGATGATAGGGCTGAACAAATGGTGCTGCTAGGATATGATGCTACTGGAACTTACAAATTATATGATCCAGACAAGAATAAGGTGGTGATCAGTAGAGACATACTGATA
>JBBPBQ010000002.1:36809559-36919016 GCA_037974755.1 Cicer yamashitae | reverse complement strand
AAAAAAAAAAAAAAAAAAAAAAAAATTGATGATAGGGCTGAACAAATGGTGCTGCTAGGATATGATGCTACTGGAACTTACAAATTATATGATCCAGACAAGAATAAGGTGGTGATCAGTAGAGACATACTGATAGATGAAGCAAGAGGATGGGACTGGAAAATGAATGAAGCCAGCTCAAGCAGTGCAGCCAGTCCAGACATACCAGCCAGTTCCATCAGTACAACCAGCAGTGCAGAAGAAGTGAGACTTGATGAAGACCAGCCTGCAGGAACAACAAGTCAGCCAGTTCTTGAGCCTGTGAGAAGGTCTGAAAGGGAAAAGCAGCCTTCAGTCATATTGCAATCATATGAAGTGACATCTGACTCAACCATCAATGCAGATGGAGAATTAACACATTTTGCCTTGTTGGCTGAATCAGAACTAGTAAGTGATGAAGAAGCCTTGAGTGATCCTAAATGGAGAGCAACAATGGATGAGGAGCTCAGAGCCATAGAGAAGAACAAGACATGGGAGCTGATGAACCTGCCAGTGAACAAGAGACCAATTGATGTGAAATGGGTCTATAAACTGAAATTGAAACCTGATAGACAGGTTGCCAGGTACAAGGCCAGATTTGTAGCAAAGGGATTTTTGCAAAAACATGGGCTGGACTATGATGAGGTATTTGCCCCAGTAGCTAGAATTGAAACAGTAAGAATGGTAGTTTCAATGGCGAGCTACAAAGGCTGGTCCATGCATCAACTTGATGTTAAATCAACATTTCTCAATGGATCGTTGGAGGAAGAAGTATATGTGAAGCAGCCACAAGGTTATGAAGTAAGAGGCAAGGAGGACATTGTATATAAGCTGAAGAAAGCACTATATGGTCTGAAGCAAGCTCCTAAGGCCTGGAACAAGAGGATTGATAGATTCCTCATTGAGCAACAATTTGTAAAGTGTGCCAATGAGCATGGAGTTTATGTTAAAATAAGAGCAGCAGCACCTGCATTGTTGATATGCCTATATGTAGATGATTTATTACTGACTGGTAGCAATGAAGCAGAAATTCATGAATTTAAAATTAGGATGGAGAAGGAATTTGAGATGACTGATCTGGGCATGCTATCATATTTCCTTGGTATTGAGTTTGTAATCAAAGAAAATGGAACTTTTATGCACCAAAAGAAGTATGCTAACTATGTACTAAGGAGATTCAAAATGCAAGACTGTAATGGGGCTGATACTCCATCAGAAGTAGGTCTAATTCTATCAAAAGAAGGCAATGAGGAGCTGGTTGACTCTACAACATTCAAGCAGTTGGTAGGTTCATTGAGATATTTGTGCAACACACGACCAGACATAGCTCACAATGTTGGAATGGTTAGTAGGTACATGGAAAAGCCTAGAAAAGAATTTTGAGATACATCAAGGAAACAAGTGAACTGGGACTGCACTATGCAAAAAAGCAGGCTGGAATTGAAGCTGATTTGATTGGGTTCACTGATGCAGATTGATGTGGAGATAAAGATGATAGGAAGAGCACCTCTGGCTATGTCTTCATGATAAATGAGTCACCAATCTCATGGTGCTCAAAGAAGCAAAGCATAGTCGCATTATCTACTTGTGAAGCTGAATATGTGGCTGCATCCATGGGAGCATGCCAAGCTGTGTGGCTGGCTGAGCTAATGATAGAGCTGGGACTAAGAGAAAATGAGGCTTTGAAGATGAAGATTGATAACAAATCAGCAATAGACCTAGCAAAACACCCAAGTGTTCATGGTAGGAGCAAGCATATAGAAACTAGATACCACTTCTTAAGGGATCAAGTAATGAAGGGCAAGATAAAGCTGGAGCACTGCAAAACAAATGACCAAAAGGCTGACATCTTAACCAAGAGCTTGAAGAGGGTAAAGTTCCAAAAGATGAGGAACAAACTTGGAGTAACATCAAATTGAATCACTTTGGATTAGGGAGCATATTAAATATAATTCAAAGTGTTTTGTAAATTGTAGTTGGAAGACAGTTAGAATTCTGTTAAAAGTTAGTTAAGGAGGTTATAAACTTGTATAGTAGAGAACTGCTCCTATAAAAGGTAGTAGAACCAAGAGCATTGCGTGTAGAATTCATTTTTCGAATCCAAGATTGATAATCAGTCCCCGTTTCAAGACTGATCATCAATCTTCGTTTTTCTCAACATTCTAATTTTTCTGCTTTCTTCTTATCAATTCAATTCCTCTCAAATATAATTGTTCCAACACCCACGAGTAGCGCGTGTATTTTTAATTTGGTAAGTTTGACATTATTGTAAGTTTAAAATTATTTGAAGCAGTGATGTTAAACATATGGTTTATAACACATTCCAAATAAGTATTCCATAAGTTTCAATTGTTGTTTAAGATACAATATCAATCCTTGCAAAAAGTTGCAAAACTAACAAATAAATCAACCATCCATACGCACAAAAAAGAGTGGATAATAGCATTAACAAATTGAATTTTGAACTTGCTTGAAGGCTTGGATTGCACATGGACACAAAAATGTCTTTTGAGGTTAAAATTGCCAAGCGTATGCCAACATATTTGAGACCAACATATTTGATAGAGATGAGCTTCAAAAATGGATATCATTCCTGAAACAAATTAAAGAATATACAAACCTATTCATTTTGAACATACTTTATGAAGCTAGGGATCTATTATTGAAGTTGATAAAACTTTGTTAGGACTTGCTAGTTGCCACCCAAAAGTCAAAAAGAGGAATGTGATTAAACTTAACTGAATATATTAGTGGGAATGTAGGTAATCAAAAAGATGGTTTCCAATGAGATAGTTCTTGCAATTTGTTGGAATCAATTACAAAAATTGAGTTAGCTACTTACCACAGTTGTCAAATATATTGTCTAAAAAATTGAATGAGAATATGTAGATAAAAATTAAAAAGGATAGAAAAAAATAGATATCTTATTAATCAAAAGTTTTAAAAACTGCTTTAAATACAACATTTGTTTTTATCCGGTTTGAATTTCTTGTCTTAATTATAAATTAAAATTTTTAATTCTTTTTTGCTTTGAACTCTTGAAACAACCACATATAATGGTCTATGACTAAATACCGCTCTAAGCAAATATAAACCAACATTGTCAAGAGATTGATTTTGAGATTTGTTGATTGTCATATAATAAGAAACAATAGTTGATATCAAAATTGCTCTAGATTGTTAATATTCAGCATTCTTGTATTGTTGTATTAAATTTGGATAAGTAACTTTCAACAATTGCAAAAATTGGATCTTCAGATTCTCTAATCAACAGTTCTGGAGGATTATTGATTTATGCATATCCATCATTTGGTTATGAAACCTTACCTTCCCCTACTTTTAATATCCAATATGAGAAATTTTTAAGCTTAGTGGGGTTGGAATCAATTAAGCCAAATTGGAGCCACAAGTTTTTTGTTAGAGTCAAAACCTGACAATGATCCCAAATATGTGAAACATTTATTAAAAAGCATGGACTATGTCTGAACGACTACCTCTTGGAATAACATGTAGTATTTGTCTAAAGTTGCATCCAAATACTATGACTTTGCCTTCAAATATCTTAGAACAATTACTTTTGGCACTCATGATGTCTTTTAGAGTTTTATCTAATGCCATAAACAAAACTTATGAGTCATTGGAGCCTTATCCCATATTATCAATTTTGTTTGTTTGAATAGCTCTGCAATTTCATCATCTTGGTCCACATTACATGTGGAGTTGTCCATAGTTGGCACATGAATTTTGAATTTTGAGTGAGCAGTTCTGCCACCGGGTAAGAGAAGTAAAGCAGATGTTAGATCTGTTGTTGTGAAAAAGAAAATTCAAATACAAGTAGAATTTTTTGTTATAAATAAAAAGATTATATTCTTGGAATAACAAATTAAAGTAAAATTTAATCTCAAAATTGCAAATTTGAATCAACAATCAAATATTTAAAAATTAGATTATGGAAACAAGTTAAGGATATAATCTGTATTGAACTTAGTCTGTGATTCTAAAATGCTATAGTATGATCGCAGCGTTATGAACAGAGTGGCCTATGAGGTTTTCCAACGCAATCATCATGGTTTGCAAATGCATTAATGCCATTCTTAGGTTCATGTTCACGTCCAACCATGCTACAGTTTTTAGTTCATTTTTTGTTCTATGGACTTAAATATCCTTCCTAGTTATTAAATGTTAACTATTTGTCCAAACATCTTGACTTAAACCATATTAAACAAGCAAATTCATTTTTCCCCCTTTTCCAAGTTCAAAAACTAGCAATAAAACTAAAGTGATCAAATTCAGACTTAAAGACAACGTTAAATTAGCTTGAGTAAATAATGCAAACATACTATAAACATATTAAACTACAAACATCCTTCAATACTTCATAAATGCTTAACTTAAAGAAGTTTAGCTCAAGATGAGCTTTTGTTCAAACATAAAAATAACATAAAACACTGGAGATAACATTGTAGCTTAAGTAATTACAAAGATGAGGAATCAAAGATAAAAACACAAGCTTTATGCAACAGCTATGGAAGCTCCTCCTTCAACTTGGTTGCAAGTTTCTTTATTTGAGCAAAAATCCTTCATACAAAAGTTTCGTGTTGGATGATGATAACCAATGGAAATGACGGCTAGGATTTGTATTTTTAGGTCAGATTTGTTCTACCTTTAATTTAGTGCTTGTCGACCTTTTACAGGACAACTAACTTTCTCTCATCCTTGTATCTCTACTTTTGTCCTTTAGCTCACAAGGTATCTTTTTGGCCCAATAAAGAAAAAGTGGTTCAATTGTCCTTCCTTTTAGCACTTCCTAATAATGGGGTATCCCATAACCTTTCAATAAATACTGGATGCATCTGGGAGCCACACAATTTGCCTACTTGTTGTTCACCAGTCTACTGCGCATCTTATTGCAATTTCCTGTAGCATTTTGATTCTAAGACACTTTTTCAAATCTTTTACCTAAAAAATAACACACCAAGCATTAGTTTTTCTGAAAGATAAAATAAATGACATTAGAATTAAAAGACAAATACTAAATTTAAAGCTAAAATTCTAATATACTCAAAAGACAAATATATTGTTATTCAAATTTGGTAGATAACTCTTATTTCTAAGAGTTATCATACGCCCAAACTTGAACTATTGCTCGTCATCCATTAATGGAAAATGAAAAACTACCAATACAATAGAGATTTTAACTAACAACGCCATTGGTTTCAAATAAACTTTTTGCAAAGTTGTTATCGATTTGGAACATATTAAAACTTTTTGGCAAACTTTTGATCATTCCCACATAATCGAAGTGTGTGTGTGCAACTACATTCTTAAGTTCCAGAATTTGTCTTAAGGATTCAAGTCAGTTAAACAATTATGTTTTTACTAAATTGCACCTCACCTTTAACGCAAGAGAATTTACACTTACACAAAGGGGTATTTTTTTTTAATGTCTTGCACAACTTAGGCCTATGTTTTTCTTTCTTTATACTTACCTTTTGACATGAGTGATGTTTTGAGGATCACCCAATTATAACTCAATAGTGTGGCTTATTTATTTATTTATTTATTTTTTCTTTACTAACACTAAGTTGCCACAATTTCCTTACTTCTCATATTTTAAACAAAACTATCGAATGCTAAAGATTAATCAAAACTGAGTTCCAACATACTTATTTCACCTTAATCATCTTTAATTCCTCAACTTTTCCTTAAAAATATAACTTTGGTATTAAAACTACAGGTTTTCCTCAGTCATCTACCCTATGTTATAGAAGGAGAATCACAAGAAGGGGGGGCGAAGGTTGAATTGTGTTTTATTTTAAAATGGTTTTAATAGAAAACGATGAAAACAAAATCAAATAAAAAGAAAAACATAACGACACAACCGCTTTATCCTGGTTCACCACCAACACGGTAGCTATGTCCAATCCCTTCAACCTGAAGGATTTAATCCACTAATTCACCAACTGAATTATACTTCCATTAAACACATACTCGTCAAACTGACTGTGTTCAAATCTTTTCAATCTTCTAGCTTAGTAAAGTCAAGCTGTTGAGGGGTGCAACCACTACTGGGCTAGGTTTCAATAGAATAATATAAGGATTTTCTGAATAACTCTCAAACGAGGGTGTTTACAATGTTGTACTCTCAGAAAAATATTTCTCAGCACACAAAAGATAAAAAGCAAGAGTGTTGAAACGACTGTATTTTACTTATTGTGGTACGTTGTGGCTTGTACTTTTCAATAAGAATTGCACGTCTTTTTATAATGATTTTTAGGATTTTTGGATGTTGTCCTGATTGCAAGAAATCAACATGTATCATGAAGTTTCGTATCAAATCTTCTGAGATAGATTCACCATTAAACCTTATCAAAGATATTCTTGAATTTGATTCAGCAAATCTTGATATGAAGACAAAAAGAACATAGGATATTATGATTTGTCACATGGACCTTCAGATAAATACAAATTCAGGGTGTTTATCAAAGATGAGCAAAAAATTTATCTTCTTCAGAGCATTGTATTTTCAAAGCGTTTACTTTTCAGAGCTATTAACAGAGTTAGAAGATCAAATACTTGATGCAATTATCAGATGCATACAATCATTTGCTTGTCATGGTTATTAGAGGGAGATATATCAGATGCTTAATATGATTATTAGAGGCATATTTGAGAGGCAAAGAGATCAGATGCTTGTTGTAGTCATCAGATGCTTGTTGTATTACCAGAATCACCAGAGGTGCGTTTCAGAGAGACAAGTTTTAGAGCGCGTTCGTCAGATTTAGAATCGAAAATCAAAGTAGAGTCTTCGTTTTCTTTTAACTTAGATCAAACATCAGAGGATGCAGCGCAATGTCATATAAAATACCTGATATGGAAACTACACACTTAAACAAAACATTAGTGTTTTAAATTGTTTCCACAAAGAAATTTTGTCATCATCGCAACAAGTAACAGTCATAGTTCTTCAAACCAACTTGGTTATAACATAGGTTTCAATAGTTCCAAATCATTCAATCCAACTAAATTATAACACAAACAAACCAACAATAAGTCATCTAATCATCATACCTAACTAAATCATTCCCTTCCCCAAATTGTAATATGAACAATTTTTGAGTTGTTCATATTACAAATTTGAAAATGTGGTTTGATTTCTTACTAAACTTAAAATTAAATAACCAAATAGAAACAAGAAAAATAAAACTAATGTAAGAAAGAAAGAACTAACTACCCTGAATAATGCTACATCACAATGCAACATCATTCACAAGGTTGTATTCTTTTCAACTTTAACCTTTATTGCATCATCAAGTTGAATTGCATTCCCATTAGACGATCCTTCCAATGATAGCTTCTTTCTCAATCCCTTTTGAGCATAAGTTGTTACCCTTCGAATCCTTTGAGATTGAGGAGGGTCTACCTTAGGTGTGGCTTTCTTAGGTGGTGGTCAGGTGACTTGGTCTGCTTCTCTTTTTATTTTCTAAGCCATTTGAACATGTAACTCCACTTGCACATCATCCTCAACAATTGCAAGTGTTTCTTATTCTTCTTCACTGCTACTCCGCTCAGGTACAAACTGCCTAAACTTGCCTCCCCTCATTCTTGGCCTTTTGTAAGCAATCAGCTTTGTTCTTTTGAATTTTGGTTGTCGTATGGTTGCTTCATATGCAGCAGGTTCTTGAGCTGTAACATCTAGCTATTCCTTGTCAATAGAGGGTTCCTCTCCAAGAGTTGTTGGTTCATTCATATTTAAACCCACATGTACCGTTGCAACATCAACATGTTTAGTTGGTGTGGGATTGGGAGTAGGATCATAAACTCGTTTGCTAGTTGTTGCAACATTAGTTTCACATTGCTTTTGTTGTGCTGCAACATCTTCTTATGCTTTCTTCTTCTTTTCTTTTTATTATTGTAGCTAAAGCTTCAATCGTCCTCTTTATCTATTCAGCCTCATCCACGGGATTCACCTCTACTGCACTCTCAACTTCAGATTCTTAATGTTGAGTTTCTTGTTCATCCATATAAGGCATCAAAATACCAATAGGTAATGATGGGTAATTAGATATATCCTGTTGGAATAAAGTTGGTTTTATACTTAGAGTTTTGATGTTAACAAAAGTATTTTATGAGAACAATATATTTGACTTCACAAAGTATGAAAGAAGATTCATGTTTTTGAAGAAAATCTAAACTAAGATTTAATTCAGATTTATGATTGAAGAAAATCTTTGACCAAGTTGAAAAAAAGATATGGTCAAATGTTTTTGAAGAAAATCTAAAATAAGATTTGATTCAGATTTGTAATTGAAGAAAATCTTTGACCAAGTAGAAAAGAAGATATGGTCAAATGTTTTTGAAGAAAATCTAAAATATGAGATGATTCTGATTTATGATTGAAGAAAATCATTTACCAAGTTGAAAAGAAGACATGGTCAAGATTTGATCAAGATTTATCACAAGAAGACATGAATTGTTTAGAAGAAGATTTGATCAAGATTTATCTACAACAAAATATGAACATAATCAATCTGAAGAATTTACAAACTCAATCTGAACAAAATACAAACAGAATCAATCTGAAGAATTTACAAACTCAATCTGAACAAATTACGAACATAAACAATCTAGAAGAACTGCTCATATTGGATTTAGAAATAAAGATTTGGCTAAAGAACATATTATCGAAAAACATCTTGTGTAGAAATATTTTTGAATAAGATCATTGGTGACCAAGCTAGGAATGAAGATACCATTCAGAATTAAACAAGGACTAAATTGAAGACCTAATTTTATCTATAAATAGATACCCAAGGCTGAAGAAAAAGATCATCGAAAAATACATAAAAAGAGTAGAAGAACTAAAGCTCAAAATTCCAAATTCATCTTAGAGTTCAAAGAGAGAAACACTTGATCGAATGAGAAATATTTTCTAAAGTGTGTGATAGTCATTGTTATAATCAGCTTGTTAGAAGAAAATTACTTAAGTTCGATAGTAGCTTTAGTGTTCCTGCAACAATCTGGGGTAGTCAGTTTGTGTGGAGAAAACTTGACTTGTAGAGTCAATGTGTTGATTGTGTTCCTTTAACAATTTGGGGTTATCATGTTGTGTGGAGAAGACTTGGCTGGTAGAGTCAATGTGTTTGTATTCCTCCATAAGAGTCTCATAACACTCTTATTTTTAAATTAATTAATTAAGTTGAATCCTCAAGTTTTATTTCCTTTAAAAATTTTCCTCAAATTCCAAAAAAATCATATTAAATATAAATCATTCATATTTAATTTACTCCAAAAAATTCCATATTTATTTATTTTATATTTAATTTCATTTTATTTTCTATTAAATAAAATAAAAAAAAGGTAATAAATAAAAAGTATAACATATATCTCTTTTTATTAACAAGCGAATATCATACGAAAAATTAAATAAAAATTATATATTGAAATAAAAAAAGAAAAGAAAAATATGGTAAAAAGTCCAAAACACCGTTTTTGTTATTTTTTTTTTGTTTGTAAATAATAAGAAAAGACAGACAAAATTAGGTGTCGACAACAGTCTTCTCAAACAGCCTGACAACCCCAAACTTTTGAAGAAAACACACATGTGGCTTCTACCAGCCAAGTCTTCTCAACACAATCTGACAATCCCAGATTGTTGAAGGCACACTAACACCACTATCGGGTTTGAATACAAAGGTTTGGAACTTGAGTAGTTGTTTCTAACAAGCTGATTATAACAATGACTATCACACTCTAAGAAAAGCACTTAGAAAATACTTCTCATTCGTACTAGTGTTTCTCTCTTTGAACTCTAAGATGAACTTTGAATTTTGAGCTTGTGTTCTTCTACTATTTTTTGATTTTTCAATGATATTCTTCTTCAGCCTTGAGTATCTATTTATAGATAAAATTAGGGCTTCAATTTAGTCCCTGTTTAATTCTAAATTGTAACTTCATTCTTAGCTTGGTCAACAATTATCCTATTCATTAATAATTTTGAATACTGTATTTTTTGATAATATGTTCTTTAGTCAATTCTTTATTTCTAAATCTAATTTGAGCAATACTTCTTGATTGATTATGTTCGTATTTTGTTAAGATTGAGTTTGTAAATTCTATAGATTGATATTTTCGTATTTTGTTAAGATACTTTCGCCAATTTTTCAGATGAAACTTCCTTCCTATTGCTTGCTTAGATCTGGGCGGGAACATAGTGTTGGACCGGTTCTTGAACTTTCACAAGTAGGAATATGTAGATAATTCATATCTTCTTGTAGATAAATATTGATCAAATCATCTTGTAAATAATTCATATCATCTTGTGATAAATCTTGATCAAATCTTCTTTTAAATAATTCATATATTCTTGTAGATCAATTTTGTAAGTAATTTCATATCTTCATGTGATAAATCTTGATCAAATCTTGTAAATAATTCATATCTTCTTGTAGATAAATCTTGATTAAATCTTCTTGTAAGTAATTCATATCTTATTGTTGATAAGATGTTAATCATATCTTCTTCAAATCTTCACCATATCTTTAATACAACTTGGTCAAAGATTTTCTTCAATTATAAATCTGAATCAAATCTTATTTTAGATTGTCTTAAAAAACATGAATCTTCTTTCATACTATGTGAAGTTAAATATATTATTCTCATAAAATACTTTTGTTAACATCAAAACTCTAAGTATAAAAACCAACATAGTTCCAACAATCTCCCCGTTTTTGATGATGACAAAAGTGTATTTTTGATAACAACTTTTCTTTTAAATAGCTTGACTCCTGCTTACTTAAGGCTCCCCCTAAGTATAAGTATTTTTTTTTAACCAACTTGATTCCAACAATCTCCCCTTTTCTGAAGATGGCAAAACTATATTTTTGATAACAACTTTTCTTTTACATACTTTGACTCCCCCTTACTTATGGCTCTCACTAAGTCTAAGTATTTACTTTTCTCCACATATTATCAAACATCTTTCTCTCCTTTTTGTCATCAGACAAAAATACTTGAAAGTGAAACTTGCCTCTGTTTTTTTTTTAATTTGCCTTTTTTTAATAGAATGAAAATAACATAAACATCAAGCATAAAACTTATCCTTAATATGAAACTAAACTACTCTAAGGTTGGCACAACATGAGTTCGGTAAAAGAATATGGTTTAAGTTTTTCTTTATGAAGTCAAACTTATCTTCAGCTAGTGGTTTGGTGAATATTTCGGCCCATTGATGTTCGGTGTCTACAAATTGGATATTAAGCACACCTTTTTGAACAAAGTCCCTAATGAAATGGTGTTTAGCTCTAAGATCAAGTATAGGGTTTTTGGTTAGGCAAATGAAAGAAGTGTTATCACATTAAATGAAAATGTTGGTTACTAGGAGTTTGTAGTCTTCTAGTTGATGTTTCATCCAAAGTAGTTGAGAGCTACAACCAACTGCTGAAATATACTCAGCTTCTGCTGTTGACATGGAAATTGTGTTTTGTCTCTTACTTGACCAAGAGATTAAGTTGTCACCTAGAAATGTGTAGTTTCCACTTCTGCTTTTTCTCTCAAGTTTATCTCCAGCATAATCAGAATCATAATACCCACATAGTTTGTACTAAGAAGATTTCTTGTAGAACAAGGTAATGTTGGTAGTGATTCTCTCAACTAAGGATTCTCTTAACAACAGTTAAATATGATTCCCTAGGGTCAGCTTGAAATCTTGCAAATACACATTCACTAAACATGATGTCAGGTCTGGAAGCAGTAAGGTAAAGTAGGGATCCTATCATTGTTTTCAAGTGAACAAGTAAGGTTCATTGGTGTAGGCATATGTTTGCAATCACTCATCTTAAACGTCTTGAGAATCTCTTTTGTATTTTTAGTTGATGAGTGTATATACCTTTTTAACTTTATTGAATTTGTATCCCGAATAAGAACTTAAGTTCTCCCATTATACTCATTTGAAATTCAAGTTGCATCAATTTAGAAAATTCGTGTCAAAGAGTTCCATTGGTAGATCCAAAAACAATGTCATCAACATAAATTTGAATAATAAGAATGTCTTCTCCTATTGATTTTCTAAAAAGTGTATTATCTACTTGCCCTATTTCAAAGTTATTTTTAAGCAAGAGGTTACTTAGTCTATCATACCATGCCCTAGGTGCTTGTTTTAGACCATACAGAGATTTCCTAATTTAAAAACATGATTTGGAAATTCAAAACTTTCAAAACCTATGGGTTGTTTAACATAGAATTCTTCACTTATATAACCATTTAGAAAAACACTTTTAACATCCATTTAAAATAATGTAATGTTATTATTTGCAACAAAAGAAATTAGGATATGAATAGCTTCTAACCTGGCCACTAGATCAAATGTCTCAGTGTAATTAATGCTCTGTTACTGACTGTATATACCTTTTTAACTTTATTGAATTTGTATCTCGAATAAGAACTTAAGTTCTCCCATCATACTCATTTGAAATTCAAGTTGCATCAATTTAGAAAATTCTTGTCAAAGAGTTCCATTAGTAGATCGAAAAATAATGTCATCAACATAAATTTGAATAATAAGAATGTCTTCTCCTATTGATTTTCTAAAAAGTGTATTATCTACTTGCCCTATTTCAAAGTTATTTTTAAGCAAGAAGTTTCTAAGTCAATCAACAATGCCCTAGGTTCTTGTTTTAGACCATACAGAGATTTCCTAATTTAAAAACATGATTTGGAAATTCAAAACTTTCAAATTGGTTGAAAACCCTAATTTCCCTAGACCTAATTCTTACTTATATAATCATTTAGAAAAGCACTTTTAACATCCATTTGAAATAATGTAATTTTATTATTTCCAACAAAAGAAATTAGGATATGAATAGCTTCTAACCTGGCCACTGACTGTAGCCTTGTGCAACAAGTCTTGCCTTGTTTCTGACCACTTCACCATTTTCATTTAGCATGTTTCTGAAAACCCATTTGGTTCCAATAGTGTTCTTCTTTGGTCTTGGTACTAGATCCCAAACATCATTCCTCTTAAATTCATTTAACTCTTTTTGCATTGCAAGAATCCATCCATCATTTGCCAATGCTTCATCAACAGAGGTATGCTCAATTGATGAGAGTATACCAAACAAAGTTGTATCCTTTAGTAATGATCTGGTTCTCAAAGGATCACTTGAACTTCCAATGATTAGAGTTTCAGGATGAGATGACTTGTACTTCCATCCAGACCTTCCTTCTGACTTATCTTGACTATTTCTGACTTGATCAAATACATCCTCTGAAAATTTGTCATCTTCTAATTTTCTTGTATCCTCTGATTTTTCAGGTTCTTCTGGTTTGTCTGCTTCTGCTTCCTCTCGTTCTGGTAAACTTGCACTATCATTATCTTATTTTGACTTTTCAAGGTCAAGTTGTTAGTCATCAAATTTAACATGTATGAATTCTTCCACAATATGAGTTTCCCTATTAAACACTCTATAAGCTTTAGATCTTTCAGAGTATCCAATGAAGGTACATTTTTGAGTTCTAGAATCAAATTTACCAAGGTTATCTTTAGTGTTTAACATATAACAAATACAACCAAATTGTTTAAAGTAGGAGATGTTAGACTTTTACCTTTCCACAATTCATATGGTGTTTTGTTTAATATAGACCTAATTAAGACTCTATTTTGAATATAACATCCAATATTAATTACTTCAGCCCAAAAGTGTTTTGCAACATTCAACTCATTTAACATGGTTCTGGTCATTTCTTTGAGTGATATATTCTTTCTTTCTACACCTCCATTTTGTTGGGGCATTCTAGGAGAGGAGAAGTTGTGAGAGATTTCATTCTCATCACAAAAACTTTCAAATAACTTGTTTTCAAATTCTCCTCCATAATCATTTCTAATTGTTACAATCTTAAGACCCTTTTTCCATTCATTACTTGTTTGCAAAATGTGATAAACACTTTTTAAGATTCATCCTTACTTCTTTAGAATTTTATCCATGTCCACCTAGTGTAATCATCATCTACTATAACAAAACCATATTTCTTTCCACTTAGAGAGACTATTTTCACTGGCCCAAAGAGATCTATATGTAAGAGTCCAAGGAACTTTGAGGTAGAGACCGAGTTCTTAGGGGTAAAGGAGTTCTTTGTTTGTTTTCCCTTTTGAAAACCTTCACACATAATTTCAGCTTTGTAACTAAGCTTAGGTAGACCTCTAACTAGTTGAAGTTTATTTAGTTTTGAAATTAATCTAAGGTTTCCATGACCTAATATTTTGTGCCAAATTAGTTTCTCTTCATTTACTAACATAAGACACTTAACCTCTTGTTTCTCTAGACTAAATAGATTTATCTTATAAATATTGTTTTGCCTCTAACTTGTAAAGAGAACATATCAATCCTTTTGACTAATCGCCTTGAATGTTTTTTGATTAAATATAATATCATAATTATTATCACTATACAGACTAATATTTAGTAAATTATGCTTAAGACCTTTAACAAACAAGACATCTTTAATGAAAAGGGAAATATCATTACCAACTATACATTGACCAATGATCTGCCCTTTTTACTTTCCTCCAAAAGTCACTGTACCTCTTTTCCTCAATGTTAGTTATTGGAACATAGACTTTTCTCCCGTCGTATGTCGCGAGCATCTACTGTCCAAGTACCATGATTGATGTTTTAACATTGCTGCTGAGGATATCTGCAACATAGATAATTTTGTTCTTAGGTACCCAAATTTGGTTGGGTCCTGGTTTGTTAGTCTTGAAAGGTTTCTTGTCTTTCCTTTTTTTTCAACATGGGACAAGATAATTTAGAGTGATATTTCTTAGCATAAACAATACACAAGATATTAGAGGAAATAGGTTTAGGTTTAGTTACAGTTTCTTCAAATCCTAGACCTATTTTACCATTTCTACTAACTCCATAAATCATAGAAGAATACTTGCTTCCTTCCATACCATTAGCAAGAAAATCTTGAAATACTTTATACTTATTAGAGTTACATCTAGTATTTTCAATTGATGTTCAACTATGATTACTTTTCAGAGTTAGATTTTCAGCCTTAAGTTCAACAATATAAATTTTCAGAGTTGCATTTTCTCTTTTAACTTCAGCACTTTGATTCTTTGAAACATTAACTTCTTCAGTTAGGTTTGCATTTTGTTTCCTAAGTGTTTTCAGTTTTAAAGACAGTTTGTGATTCTTGTTCAAGAAATCATCTATAACAGTAATTAAATCAGATCGAGTTAAGTCAGAAAATACCTCAATTTCTTCATTAGAGCCAATTTTTTTTGTTCTTCATCATCAGAGGATTCATCAGAATCATCCTATGTAGGCATCAGAATTTTCTTCTTGGGTTTGGAATATTTCCTCTTATGTTTCCCTTTCTCTAGATTTGGACATTTTGACTTGATATGTCCAGGTTCCTTTCATCCATAGTAGATGTTGCTTTTGTTGTCAGATTTATCATCTTTTCCTCTACTGGACTTCCTGGAATATCTTTGTGGAAATTTCTTCTTTCTGTTGTGCCACATCTTTTGAATTTTTCTAGATATGAAAGCTGGTTCCTCTTCCTCTAAGTCTCCATTCTGATCCTCTGAATCATCATCATCTAATTATGTTGTTGTCTTCAGAACTTTCTTCTGTTGGGATTTCAAAGCCAAGGTTTGTTTCTTCTTCTTGGGCTCATCCTCTGCAAGTTCAATTTCATCTGATATGAGAAAGTTGATTAATTCTTCCAGTATAAGAGTATTCAAATCCTTTGCTTCCTGAATGGTAGTGATCTTAGGTCTCCACTTGCTTGCAGACTTCTTAGTATATTCTTCACATAATCGACAGTAGTATAACTTTTCTCAAGTATCTTTAATCTTGAGACCAGAGTCTGGAATATGGAAAACATTGTTTCAATGTCTTCATCTTCTTCCATCTTGAACAGCTAATACTTTTTGACTAGGAGGTTGGCCTTTGCTTCTTGAACTTGTTTGCTTCCTTCATAGGTCAGAATCAGGCTATCATAAATACTCTTTGTTGTCTCCTTATTGGTGCGCTTGTCAAACTCCTTGAAGGTGATTGCATTTATCATCAATGTTCTAGACTTATGATGCATCTTGTACATCTTCTTCTGATTAGCATCCATCTCTTTCCTTGTAATCTCAATACCATTAGTATTCTTTGGAGATATATAACCATCTTCCACCAAGTCCTAAAGTTCAGGATATTGTGAAATAAAGAAACTTCTCAATCTATTCTTCTAGTACTCAAAATGTTCTCCATCAAACAGAGGTGATTTGTTGATGTTTCTTCTAGCAACTTATTCATTGAATCCATACATGTTTAACCCTTGGATCTTTCCTCAAACACTCTAAAGTGCTTAGCCTTGAGACCGAGCTCTGATGCCAATTGAATGTGTAAACACGAGAAGGGGGGTTGAATTGTGTTTGACTAAGTTGATAACTTTTTCATTCTTTGATTAAACTAGTTCAAACTTGATGATTTACTTGGAGTAGAAACAATAACAAAACTAAGGAGTGCAAGAATAAATTGACAAAAGTAATTTGTCCTGGTTCACCACTAACTTGGCTACATCCAGTCCCTTCACTCATAACAATTTAATACACTAATTCAACAACTTGAATTACAAACACCTGACCCTTCAAGCCAGTCTTCTCAAACAGCCTAACAACTCCAGACTTACCTTACTCTACTAGCCAAGTCTTCTCCACACAATCTGACAACCCCAAATTGTTGAAGGCACAATAACACCACTATCGGGTTTGAATACAATGGTTTGGAACTTGAGTAGTTGCTTCTAACAAGCTGATTATAACAATGACTATCAAACTCTAAGAAAAACACTAAGAAAATGTTTCTCATTCTAACTTGTGTTTCTCTCTTTGAACTCTAAGATGAATTTGGAATGTTGAGTTTGAGTTCTTTTACTCTTTTCTGATTTTTCGATGATCTTTTTCTTCAGCCTTGAGTATCTATTTATAGATAAAATTAGGGTTTCAATTTAGTCCTTGCTTAATTCTGAATTGTATCTTCATTTCTAGCTTCGTCAACAATGATCTTATTCAAAAGTAATTCTGAACAGGAGGTTTTTTTATAACATGTTCTCTAGCTTATTCTTTATTTCTGAATCCAATTTGAGAAGTTCTTCTAGATTGATTATGTTCGTATGTTGTGCAGATTGTGTTTTTAAATTCTTCATATTGATTCTGTTCGTATTTTGTTCAGATTGAGTTTGTAAATTCTTCAAATTGCTTATGTTCGTATTTTGTTAAGACTGTTTTTGCAAATTCTTTAGATGAAACTTCCTTCATATTGCTTGCTTTGATCTGGGCGGGAACACAATGTGGGACCGGTTCTTGAACTTTCACAAGTAGGAGTATAACTAAGTCCAATTCAGTATTTTTTCATTTGTCAAAATTTGAATCATATCTTTGCAAATAATAAATGTATGTTCTTGTGAGTGTTTCTTTTTGTAAACAATGTTTGATCATATCTTCTTGTAAATAATTCATATCTTTTTGTAGATATATCTTGATCAAATCTTCTTGTAAATAATTCATATCTTCTTGTGATAAATCTTGATCAAATCTTCTTGTAAATAATTCATATCTTCTTGTAGATAAATCTTGATTAAATCTTCTTGTAAATAATTCATATCTTCTTTTAGATAAATGTTGATCAAATCTTCTTGTAAATAATTCATATCTTCTTTTGATAAATCTTGATCAAATTTTCTTGTAAATAATTCTTATCTTCTTGTAGATGAATCTTGATCAAATCTTCATGTAAATAATTCATATTTTATTGTTGATAAGATGTTGATCATATCTTATTCAAATCTTGACCATATCTTCTTTTCAACTTGGTCAAAGATTTTCTTCAATTATAAATCTGAATCAAATCATATTTTAGATTGTCTGCAAAAACATGAACCATCTTTCATACTCTGTGAAGTTAAATATATTGTTCTCATAAAATAATTTTGTTAACATCAAAACTCTAAGTATAAAACCAACTTGGTTCCAACAAGTGAAGGACACAACCTTGTTTGGTCTACTGTCATCAATTGAACCTACCTCTATTGATGAAGCACAGGAAGATGATGGATGGATCCTTGAAATGCAAGAAGAGTTGAATGAATTTAAAATGAATGATGTTTGAGATCTAGCACCCAAACCAAAGAAAAACATTATTGGAACCAAGTGGGTTTTCATAAACAAGTTAAATGAAAAGTGCGAAGTTGTCAGAAAAGAGGCCAGACTGGTTGCACAAGGTTACAATCAACAAGAAGGTATTGATTACACTGAGACAAAAATCAATAGGAGATGACATTCTTATTATTTAAATTTATGTTGAGGGCATTATTTTTGGATCTACTAATGGCACTCTTTGTCAAGAATTTGCTAAGTTGATGCAACTTGAATTTCAAATGAGCATGATTGGGGTTTTGAAGTTCTTCTTAGGGTTACCAATTCAGCAAAGTCAGAAGGGCATCAAACCAAGTATACAAAAGAGCTTCTCAAGATGTTTAAGTTGAAAGATTGCAAACCTATGGCTACACCAATGCACCCTACTTACTCACTAGAAAAAGAATAATTAGGCCAAAAGGTTGACCATAAAACATATAGAGGAATGATTGGATCACTTAGGTACCTTACTGCTTCAAGATCTGATATTTTATTTAGTGTGTGTGTCCGTGCAAGATTTCAGGTTGATCCAAAGGAAGCTCACTTAACTGATGTGATCCTTAGATACCTGAAAAGTACTTCCAACATTGGTTTGTTCTATAAGAAGTCTACTAAGTACATATTAAGTGGTTATGGTGATGCTGATTATGCTAGAGACAAACTTGAAAGAAAAAACACCAGTGGAAGTTTGCACATTTCTTGGTAAAAACTTAATCTCTTGGTCAAATAAGAGACAAAACACAATTGCAATGTCAACAACAGAGGCTGAGTATATTACAGCAGCTGGCTGCAACTCTCAACTACTATGGATGAAACACCAACTGGAAGATTACAAAATCCTAAAGACTAACATTCTCATATTTTGTGATAACACTTCTGCTACTTTCCCAACAAAGGGTCCAATCATGCATTCCAGGGATAAATACATAGAAATTAAACATCACTTTACTAGGGACTTTGTTCAAAAAGGAGTACTAAATATCCAATTTATAGACACTGAACACCAATGGGCTAACATATTCACAAACCACTAGCTGAAGACAGATTTGAATTCATTAAGACAAATATGAACCTTACCTTTATATTTGGTTAATGTTGCATTATGCCTAGATTAGTTTAGATTCATATTAATATGTATTTTATGTTATGTCTATTATCTTAAAAAAAAAATTCAAGGCTTTTTGTCTAATGACAAAAGGGGGAGAGAGATATTTGAAAACAATTTTTTTTTTTGGTCTGTTTATGTGGGGAAGAGAAAATGTATGCATGTGGGGAGAAAAGAATGGTAAAACTACTTAGACATAGGGGAGCCTTAATTCAAGGGGAGTCAACTAATAAATGAAGATCGAGATGCATTGAAGGAAAATTTATATAAAGCATTAAAAAAAAACATTTAAGTGAAAAAATGTATAAGCTTTAACAACATATTTGAAGTGTATTGTGCATGTTACAACAAACTGATAAAAACTAACAATACCTATCAAATTTTTCCAAACCAATAAAACCTACATCAAATGAAAGACGGATAAGTAGAAACTAGATAAAAAATCATATTAGCTCAAAATGGACGAAAACTTGAAATTCGAGTTGATGGAGAAGTTGTAAATGAAGTAAAATAACAGTGTTATATTCAAGTGAGCCAGCGATGAAACTTACCGAGTGAGATTACATGGCCTGTGAAAAGCACTTTCCAATGAGCAGTTGTGTGCTATGGGAAGTAGAAAGACAAAATATGTTATTCAGTAAGGATGTTTGTGAGGGAAAGTAGATGAAGTGTACTGAGAAGGGGAAAAAGTGTGTCAAAATATGACTGTACGTATGATGTGATTTCTGCTTTTGAAAGTCATATTGCATTTTTTAGATTAAAGTGACACTTGGTAGATGACTCAACCAAATGCAACTAAATATAAGTAAAAAAACCAGTAAAAAGGTAGCTAAACCAAAGGAGACTGTGATACGTGATTATTAACTGAGTTAAGAAATTAGTTGCAATTGATTATTGTCACTAATGACCTCGTGAATAGCTTGTTGGCATCCCCAAGAGAGGTTGGTATACATGATATAACTAGTGTATAAAGCTTTTTTAAATAGATATTAGATTGTTGGGCCACAAGAGCAATTATTCCATTGGGCCCATAGGTGTACTGCACAAAGTGCCACATAATGCATACCTAGGAATCATAATCAATGGCTAATGCTTAGGAATCATACAGCTTATTATCATAAAAGTCATTAAAATATGCGTCCTATTTTTTCAAGGACTAAAATGATAGTTTATAAAAATAAAATAAAAAAAAACTTAAATATACTTTTGACCCATCAAATTTTTCAATCTTGTCGTTTTAACACCAAAAATATTTCTGAGCGATCTTGACTCCTCAAAATTATCCTCAAATTTACCGTCTCTGATTTATTAGTCTAGTTTAATTTTGAAAGAATCTGCTGATGTGTAATTTTTTGACATGTGTCAAATTGTTATTCAAGTTATAAATTAATTATTTGAATTAAAAAAAACAAAAAACATAGAGTGAGAAAAAGAAGAGGGCAAGCGCGATGGTAGAGCTGTCAAAACGGACTATCAGACCCATATAGGACCGGTCCTAATGGGCTGTAGGTTTCTTCAGACGGGAAAAAAAACTGTTTCAATATAGACTAATAAAATACTACCCGGGTAACCCGCACATTTTTTGTAATATTTTTTTTAATTCATTATATTTTTAATTTCTCTGCAACTCTTTTAACTTGAAAATTTTCTTCGATGCCCATTTTAAAAAAAAAATCATGGTATACTACTTATGCATTAAGTATGAATCAATTTAAATGCTCATTTTCTTTCATGACCATTTAAAAAAAATTATGGTTTACTCTTTATACACAAACTCAATTCAAAATTTTCAAAACAACACATTAAAATAAGTTCAAATTGTCCAAAAGTTAGATATTATTATCTAGCATAACACAAATTAATTTAAATTTGTCTAACATAACACAAACTCAAAGCAAATTCAAATAAAGTGTTAAATAGTTCTAATGTGACTCTAAAATAAGTGTTTTTAGACTCCTTGAGCAATGTTCACATTTTCCAAAGTGTTAGATGATTGTCCACTTAAGAAAATAAAGAAATTGATTGTTTAAAATATATAACCAATTAAAGATAATATTCTACCACAAAAGATAATATATATATATATATATATATATATATATATATATATATATATATATATATATAACCAACTAAGTGGAGTAGATATCTTTTGAACCTTTTTTTATGTGGGTCAATTTTACTATTTTTTTAAAATTAGTTATACCCACAAATGGATAACGGGTTTATTCGGATCAGACTAAAAAGCCCTGCAAAAATTCGAGCTGAAATTATTAGGCCCAAGCCCTGTGTTTTAGCGGGCTAGGCGGGCTAACCCATTTTGACAACTTTACACGATGGAGGCCGAGAGAGATGAAGGGCAAGGTTGAGGAAAAGCGCAGTCTAGCAATTTGTCATCATTGAAGAACACCGCAAAGAAGGTTGAGACAGTCGATCTTGGAAACTAAGCGACGTCATATTCATTCAGAGGTTAATAGCTTTGAAGCAGTCATGAAAATGGGTCCATTACCTTGACAAACACAGCCTATTGTAAACATTGGACTGCCAAAGGAACTCGATCAATATTTTCTATCATCGCAACTCTAATTAAACTTGTAAAACAATGAACAACTAAACCTAAGACGTGACACACGTCACTATTATTCGTCTCATCAACACAAATCTTCTGGTATTCAATAGGCTCTTCCTAGTAAAACTCAATATAAAAGAACAATTTTGGTCTCAAAGATCATAAAAATATCACCAAAACTGCTGAAGCAATATTATGGGATAACTACTATTGTAAAGACAAAAACAATTACAAACTAACATAAATCACATTAGAATACATAAATACCCAAAAATAGCAAAATACACAACATTAACGAGATATTCATATTTAATATTTATTAGTAATTTTGGTCATTTATACATGAAATAACTTTACTACTTATACCTGAAATAACTTCGCATTCCCAATCAAATAAGGATAGTCAACTTGTGTTGGTATTGTCAGATAACAGTGCAGAGCACCGGATCCCAAAACTGCTAAAGTAATATAACAGAATAACCACTATTGTAAAGACAAAAACAATTACAAACTAAACATAAATCACATTAGAATACATACATACCAAAAAAAATAGCAAAATACAAAATTAAAGAGATATTCATATTTAATATTTAATAGTAACTTTGGTCAATTATACCTGAAATAACTTTACTACTTATTGAAGTTCAAAAAGTAATCAAAATAACTGAACTACTAGAATGGTGCAAGTCTTGCAGGCTCACTGGCCCCACCTAGATCACTAACAACATCCCAAAAGACAAAGGAAAGGAAAACAGAGAACAACAGAGGAAAGGAAACCTCACAGAAAACCAGAAAACAGAGGAAAGGAACCAAAAAAAAACAGAAAACACGCAAAACCTAAGCAGAAGAAAAGAACAGCAATCTTCGCACGAAGAAGGAGAAAGAGATGGCTTCGCTCGCATGCACACAGAAATATAGAAACGGATGAGATATTCCCTTTGCAGGCTGCGCGCTAGTGAATGTAGAGAAAAAATAAGATATGGGTCACTTAAAAGACAGAATGACCAATATACCCTTAATACATAAACAAAACAGATAAAAAAGGGGGTATTCGAGAGGTTTCTTTCTAAAACCCTAATTGCAGATGTGGAAATGGGATTTGGTCACGAAAACAATGCGATAGGGTCGTGATTTGCGGCCACCACCGTCGCACTAGTTGGACGCAGTTTGCTGGCCAAACGCAACACAGTGGACCACACCTCTGCATTACGAGTCCGCAATCACGCTATAGCGCCACGATTAACAACATAGCAGTCAAACTACCCATCACTCGTGTGTCTTTTTTTGGTTTTTTTGGATATATCACTCATGTGTCTTAGGACAAAGAGATCACTCCCAAATTCTCCAAGGCTAATGTGTTACCTTAGGCTTGATTATCAACAATCTCATTTCCACTATTATTTTCAGATGCATAACAAGAACCAAAATCTGGTCCAAACTTAGAATAAGTGAAGCTTAATGCACTACATCATGAGATTCATGACAGCTCTAAAGATCGTGACAACTGACATATTTTCTCTGTTAATCGTCTTTTATTATTTTCATCTACTTTTTGTTTTCATATATTTCAACCCATCACAACAGAAATAAACATTCAAAGATCATTCAGCTAGCCATTCAATACATCAGCTATTGTACAAAGAATTACCAAATATGTTCAACCAGAAATTTTCACAGGGTAAAACAATGGCAACCAATATCAGGCTCAGACGGGGCAACAAGGGAAATATTATATCAAAACAACTTTGAAGGTCCAAATCCAAAATAATCAATCAAACTTGCCTTAGTATTCAAGCATGCATGTGAATTATTGATGTCGCTATAAGATATCAAACCAAGTTCTAGAACACTTTAACCGATAGATATATAACCCCCAAGAAACAAATTATGACTCAAAATGAAGATCCATTCAATAAGGCTTAAATCTAACTTTCTTGAGCAAAGTTGCCAGTAAAAACAAATGCAAGCAAACAGGGCTAATTTTCGACTAGGATGACATCCTGCTGTATCTATCAGCTAATTTTTGACTAGAAAGATATCACTTTGCAAAACAACCACTCAGAAGCAATGAAGCACCATTCTAAAGATCTATCTATATATCAGCTTAATAATAGTTGCAAAATATCAGTCATTTCTTGCCTAATTAATTACTCAATTCCCAAGTGCAGTGCAAACATAACCAAATTGGCAAATTTTAGTTTAATTGGTACGCCACCTACATTTAAACCAAACGTTGTCCTCAATGTTAACAAGCAGCAAAAAACTAGAACCATCATCTAAAAGAAGAAGAATGAGACTTTCCTGAGATTCACAAAAAACTAAAAAACAAGGGATCACTGAGGTGGAGGTGGGGGAATTTGAGTATCCATAATGCGGAAGAGTTCATCAAAGCGCTGGTGGACGGCAGTCTCGATACGCTCTTGGCTCGCTTCAATACGCTGCTGGCTCGCCTCTATACGCTGTTGGCGAGCCTCAATACGGTCCAAACGTGCTACTATGTCAACCAAATCAGGAGGAGGAGGCGCACGCACATTAGCAGCTGCAGGGGCAGCAGCTCGAAAAGTACTGATCTTATCAATGGGGCGCTGTCTTTTGGTGCCCATGGTACCTGAAAAGAAGAAGGACCATGTCTATCAACTCAATGCATAGGAATATGATTTTCAAAAACAAAACTAACATATGCCATTATGCTACAAGAACCAAAGTCAGAAAAACAATGCACAGAAATATAGTAATGGGCATAATCGCACTCCTGATTACCATTCCCAATGTAACCTTCAAATTCAGTCACAGAATAACAAACAAAACAGGAAATCACTCAGACTCTGTTGATGCAAACCAGAGAGCTCATAAATCAGTCACAAGTCACAACAGTCATTAACCCTAAAAGAAGCAAAGCAACCACAAATCAATAGGAAATTCAAAAACCTACAATCAGCATTGATCATACCTAAGAATTATCCTCCTACATAGAATTCACTATTCCCTCTTCCCTTTCCAATAAACACAACACATTCATTTCATGCACATATTTATCCATTCCGAATATTCGAAACATAAAGTAATTTACGAAATTGAATATTCATCAACCGACTCTGAAGCAGGGGTACATGTAAAATGGTGAATTACCCCTACCGGATATGTACCCGGTAGCGGTACTCATACGGTACTCATGAGTACTGCATTTTTTCTTGGATTCCGTTGCAAACAAAATTTGTGACATTCTTACTAGGTAGTTAATCCCAGCGTTTCCCGGCGAGATCCTGCTGTCCCGGTGCGGTGCAGTGCCTGACCGCGGCGGCGTGGTCCGCGACAGCGTGAAACAAAATTCCAGCGAGATCCCGCTATCCCGACGTAGTTAATCCCAACGAGATCCCACTATTATTTCTTCATTCTCTGTTTTGTTGTTTCAACTTTCACCTAGGAAGAAGAGGAAGAAGAATATGATGCTTATCTTTGATTCCTATGCTAAAACATGCATTTGAGTTTTAATATTTAGTTATTTTATTACTCTGCGTTGAAGACTTCAATATGCATCATCTTTATTTCCTTTACTTTTGTTGGTATTTCAATGTATGTTTTGACTAAGAGTAAGACTTGTGGATTTTTATTACTAATTATGAATGTTTCAGAGTTTGAGTCATTTGTTAATTTTGCATTAAATATAGGTCTATATAGTATATTATTCATGTAATTTGTCCAAAAAATAGCAGTTATCCCGCCTATCTCGGAACTCGCTATCCCACTATCCCACTTTTGGGGTTGGCCACGACGCACCACTATCTGGGATTAACTACCTAGCTATCTTATGTATATTAAAATAATATTATTTGTGAATTTGAGTTTCATTGTGGTTATAATTGGACATAATTTTTTACTATAAATTTTTATTACAATTTCGAATGAATTGATCAATTTAGCTCTCTTAGTTACGTTATTAAAAAAAACTATGTTTTCTATTAGCGTACCCATACCTATATTTTTGTAAAAATATCCTATTCCTACTATCGTATTCGTACCTATGCATCATAGTCAACCGACCATTTTATGGATTCCTCTAATTCATCATCCTCAGCCATCTCCACAGTCACAGTCCATCATAACATCATCCAATCTCACATCCTCACTCGACTGAACGGCACAAACGTCACCTCTCCACATTCCACCTTCATCGCCTATGTAACAAACAACATCTCTGGCAAAACATTGTGACATGCACATCTCATCTTACAAGTCAGGTTTATGGAATTGAGTCAGACTCAATCAAAATTATAATATGGTATTAGAGTTGAGTCATCCGTTATTGAACGTCACACTCCATATGCCCAAGCATGAGGGATTGTAGGGTTGAATAAGGTCCAACCTAAATTCTAACAATCATCTTCACCTTCCTTGCCACACAATATTAAGGAGTTCGTGGGTTCGATCCAGCAAAATACTAACAATATTAATTACTAAATGTCTAACACCAATTGCTAACTGTTGCAAAAAAATAAAACAAACAACTTTACCATACTCCTACTCCCATACTCACTACTCCTCTTCTCCTCACTTTGAAACCCCACCGCCGTCATCATATACTAAAAGGGAAAACCAGTATTTTCCAAGGTCCACCAAACCAAGACATACAAAGGCCGATTCCTCTGCTAACTTCTCTGGATCAACCTTCTTGACCCCAACCAACAAACAGTTTAAAAGAAAACAAAACGAAATAAAAAATAAAAAAATAAAAAACAAAAACAAAAAAAGAAGCAAATGCAAATAGGGTGGCGAACCAGGATAGTGATGGTTGCTATTGACCGGCGCGGACGCGGGTTGGTGACTGCTGTGGCCCCGGTTGATGAGGAACGGAGCGGACTAGGTAACCTCCGGAAACGGAATAAGACCTGCCGCAGACGAGGGAAGAGGGTCGGAGAAGATAATTGGGTGCAGATCTGGGACACGCCCGCGAATGAAGAAAAATAGAGACGGTGGGTTAAGCTAAGGTGATGTTGCCGGAGAAGAAGACCGTTACGGGGTGCTCCGGTGACGGTTGTGGTTTGTGAATGGAGACGGTGAAAAATTGGGTTGGGTTTTTGTGGAAGAAAAATGAAGAAGGGGCACCGAATTTGAATAGTTTTTAGACCTAAAGGGCTGTATTGCAATAAGACTTAGCGATAATGATTATTATCGCTATGTACCGGTGATATTTTCGGAATTACATTCCATTTTTTATATGGTTTATTTCGTACTACTATGGTGTAACCGTAAGATCAATAAATATTTTACTTGGATATGAGCAAAATAAAACTATTTTACTTGGTAAAAAAAATTAAATATTCTACTTTGTATACATATTTATAAAAAAAAGATATTTTATAATTATTTGGTACTGTGAAAAATATATTCATAATATATCAAAATTAATCTCTTTTAATGTTAATTCTTTTCGTTCTTTCATGTATAATTATTTGTTTTTTATTTTAAAATATTATATTAAAATTTTTATTGACAATTGTATGATAAATATTTAATTTTTTTTATTATATGTATGTTATTAATCAAATTAATCACTATAGTTTTTATCAATAACTTGTGATTTTTTTATAAACATTCGTGCAAAATTCTAAGCTAAATTATTAATTGCAATAGTAGTTTTAAATATGTGATATATATATTTGCATATGTTATTACCTAAGTGTGCACATATATTTGTTTTGGCAAAAACTGTTTATAAAATTCAATCTTTAATTGAATAATTGAAGATGTTTAAGATGATTCATCGAATTGTTTATAAGTGTGATTTTAACTTATAGATGTTTATAAATTTTAATTGCATGCTATGGTACGAGGCTTAAAGTTTGGCCCCTTTTTAGACTCTTTAATCAGAAAGCAATATGCGAATTTGGATAAGTTCTGACGACGAGATGTGGATTACATCAACATGGAAGAAGTAGCAGCAACCAAGAGATGAAAAGATGAGCACACATCTTGCGAGAAGCATACGATTCCCATCTCATTAATCTGTCAAGGCCAAGAGAAATTCATCTAGATGCATACAAAAGCAAATACTACGAGTACCATAGAAGTGGTGAAGGTTGGGATTTGAAGCAAATACTACGAGTACCTCTTGCATGTTTATGTTTCCTCGAAATTCTCATCTTTTGCCTTCCAATTTCAAGGCCATGGATATTAGTGGTGAAGGTTGGGATTTGATCATGATCTTCCTCCAAACAATTAGCTCACTTCAAGCAAGGTCAAGCTTGATAAGCATGAAACTTATCTCCTCCTCTTTGTTCTTAATTTTGGTGCTGATCATACACATGCATATACTTTGTTTTTATCATCTATTGTTAAAATTGGTCATGTCTTTTAGATAGTTTAAATTTTTGTTTTGATCTTCAATTAAAGACAAGCATGCAAGTGATATGATCCTATTTGTAATGAGTCACTTTAAGATCGTTCTAGGTTGGAAACTTACAGATTGAATCAGAAATCGCGTATTGCTGGATAACGCAATAAACGGAGCTGCGAAACTCAGAATCGGCCGATTCCAAAACGAGGTGAAAGATGACGTTCTGAAACGCAAGTTAGGATGTTGAATCGCCGAAAACAAGTTTGTAGAACTCGAGATATGATTGCAGGTTATTGAACACGAAAATTGGCACAATTTGTGAATTAGGGTTTGATGTAAAGGAAACCGAAAATTATAAAGAAACAAAATATGGATTAGGTTGAGAAGATGAAGAAGGCGCCACAATCAAGGATGATTGATAAGCCAATGAAGAATCGCCACAATGGTAAGGAAGCCATTGATAAGACTCAAACAAGTTCTAATCCAAGAACTCAAAGAGGAGACCTAACTCACTCACAAATCTCATTAGAGAAATTTTTAATTCATTCCAAAAAAAATCCCTTCAATAAGGTTACAAAATCATAGTTATAGTAAAATTATCTCTAAACCTAAATGGGTCATAAGTGACACCATTCTCTAGGCCCAAATTGGGCTTACATCATTTTTTTTTTTTATAAAATTAAACTAAATGTAAGGAAGTAAAGTATCTTCACTTACATATAACATCAACTAAGTCTATATTAAAACTATTAGAATTCCAAATTAAAGCAAACTAATAATTATTACAAACCAAATGAAAATAAATAAAGTTCATCCTAATTTATTAAAAATATGGATCATCTTCATGCTCTTGAGATCCTTATCAGCAAGTATTTTGGTGAGAAAATGAAATCTGTAAGTTTTTCTGAAAATTAGTGTTGGTGTACAAATGTATATAAATTATTGATTCTGAATTTTTTAGTGAAATAAATTTTCTAGTGATTCTGGATATGTTAGCTATCATTACAAAAAAAATTTCATAATTTTTCTACTTTATTATCATAATCTAAAAATTAATACATTACAGACCTCTTCAATAGTTTGATTATGGAAAAATTTAGTTTTCAGAAAAAACAAGTTTTCAAACCACTTTGATTATGTTAGGATTTGTCACAAAAGTTAGTGTTTCAAAAATATCTCAAAACAAAGGTTGATTACAACACAATTGATAATTTTGTTTTAACTGGAATTAACTAAAACAACCTTGGTAATACAATTTTAGAAAAATAATGGCTTTGAATTTTGAGATTGGTTTTATGCACAATGTTTACAATTTAGAAAAAGTTTCATAATTTTTCTAGTCCAAAAACACATTGTTTCAAAATTATTTTTGAAAAGGATGTGTTTGAGATATTACTTGTTAAACATGTCACCAAGTTACTATGGTTAGTGTTTGGATGATAACTTAAAATTAGATACTTGTCCTTTTTTACTGATTCTTTTTAGTGTTGAAACTAAACTCAATCCTCAACATTTTAAGCATACATGTTAAAGTAATTAGTCAAAGATTGATATTTTAAAATGATTCACAAATTGACAAAACCAAATATATTTTGTTTTCAAACACCTTAAACTTAATGGTGAAAACTACTCCAAATGACTCATTTTATGTTAAGTCAAAAGTTAATTTCACAAACTAGACATCCTAAGATTTCCATGGAGTGACCATTTGTTTAATTTTGATATCATTAGCTATATATTGGAATAAAAATCATAAAGATACAATTTGAATGAAGGAAATTCTGGAACATGAGAACTTTATAATTTTTACACTTATAATTTTTACATTTCTAAAGAAGTCATGGAATTATTTTACTTTTGAAAAAATAATAATTTAGGTTATTAGTTCCTTAAGGACAAGTTTAGAATATATTAAATTGAAATCTTAAGTAGTAAACTTTTTATTAAGAAATGTTCTTTTAAAAGACCTCATGTCTCATAAAACATGCATCATAATTGCCTTAAGAAAATTAAATCCTTGTCTAAGTTACCTATAAGGTTGAATTGGATTTGTAATCTAAAAACGTTGAATTAGTACTAATAAAATTTAATTAATGGTTGAAGGTGTGGTAGAATCCAGTTAGACAATATTGCAATATTCACGGGAATTAAAAAAGGAAAGAGCACCTTCCACCTTTTAGTATAACATGCATATGTTATACTTATTTATGTGGTTCCTTTATTTGACATATGATCCGGGTATATCTTGCTTCTTGATATACATGACACTTATTTATGTGGTTCCTTTATTTAACATATGATGTGGGTATATCTTGCTTCTTGATATACATGACAAGGTGGTTCCTTTGATACATCTACATTTTATATGTATGGTTGTGAATTACACATATGATAAGAATTTGCATTGATATGTTTACATATGTTAAATTGTATTAAATTATAATGCATTAGCGTATATGTGAAATTGTATACACGTGTTTTATCTTTATAGTATGAAATTGTATACACATGCTTTATCTTTATAGTATGTTGTGATCGTGATGGGCTACGAGATGTGGTTATTGGGTTTTGATCCACTTTATCTTTATGAGAATTATTAAGTCGTGATAACATGTGATAGGCATCGTTGAGCTAGTCTTTGAGTGACATCACTTTAGTGGATTGTACTGGTCTATGAGCGACTGTACATTTGTGATTCACGTTGATTTGTGAAGAGTAAAACTCTAGAATCATGTATACTTACATATAAGCATTGCATTAGGACTTGGAATTGTTCATTGAAAATATATGTTAATCCTTGCTTATTCTGCTATTATTTATCAATACTTGTAGGCTTGTTTGCTATGTATATGTTAACTTCTTTGTTTACTATGTAGTGTGGAAACCCTTACTGTTGTAATTTACTTGTTGTAAATTTCCTTTTGAAATAAAGATGTTTAGAAGAAAAAGAAATTTTCTACATTTTTCGTTTTTCTTGCACATGAGTAATTTTCTAACATTGGAGTATATTAATGAATTGTTGAGATTTTTTAAGTGGGTTTCTTGCTATTGTAGTTGTTGATATGTTTTAGATAGTGTTCTTATCCTTGATGGTATTGTAAGGTAATTTGATTGATTTTTAGTTGTTGTCATCATGAAATTTGTTTGGACTATGATATTTTAGTTTTTCTCTAGCCCTTTTTTTTGAATAAATATTAATTTTTTAGAAACGAGACTCATTTACCTTCAATTTGTGAACAAACATTTGATACTTTAATTAAATTGTGAGAGTTGAAGTATTTTTCTACATAAAAAGGTTACGACGTAATTGAGTTAAAATAAGTATAACATGAGTTATTGGAATCCGTTTTGAATGATACCAATTGAATTTGATTGATTTTTAGTTGTTGTTATCATGAAATTTGTTTGGACTATGATATTTTGGTAATTACTTTTTCTTTAGCCCTCCTTTTTGAACAAATATTAATTTTTTAGAAACGAGACTCATTTACCTTCAATTTGTGAACACACATTTGATATTTTAATTAAATTGTAAGAGTTGAAGTATTTAGAATAATGAAATATATATTCATCTGAAGTGAATTCAAGAACGTTTTCATAGTTTATTATAGTTAGTAGCCATGAAAGGCTCAATTTATATGAAAGATGTGTTACAAGGTATTTGGGGCTCACTTGATATTGATGATTATATGAAACTCCTTGAAGGGTTTAATTTCTATGAGACATAAAATTATAATTGTTGAAGAAATGATTTAATTATAATTGAGTAAGTCTCTTTATGGGCTCAAACAATCTAGATGCATATTGTGTAATATTGTTGTGTGAATATTTTCTAAATGAGGATATAGAAATGTCATCATTTGGAATCTAGTTGTTTAAAGAAATAGTTTGAGATGAATATCAAGCAAAGACAAAGATTTGTTTGAGAGTGCAAAATAAGTATTTGAATAATATTTTGTAAATTATGAAGCTTATATAACAAAGGTTCTAAAATGATTATATATAAACAAGTTAAATTAGTTGTGCATTTTGAATGTTGTAAGGTCACAAATTGTTGTAGCTCGAGAAAATAATGATTACTATTTGGTCACAAAGTACCATATATTATTGAAATCAAATGCTAATGTATCTTGCTAATTATTAATTTGTTGTAAAATATCATTTGTTGTTAATTTATTAGACATGTGTATTTCTTTGGACAAAGTCAAGTATATATTTTGTTATCTTAGAGATGCAAGTTATTTGTTCAATGCTCATAATGGTATAGATCACAAACAAACTATTTGTTGACACGAGGAAATATAACCATTTCATGAAGATCTAATAAACAAATCACAACAGCAATATCATCAAATTATAATGAAAATTCGGCACTACATGAGGCAAGTCAAGAATATGTTTGGTTGAAGCATGTGATTCATCAAATACAAGATATTTGTGGTTTTTCTATTGCAACGAATCTACAGAAATAATATCCCATACACTTCTATTTTGAAGAAGATTATAATAAGGAGAAAGAAAACACCATTTTACAAAGTCACTATTAATCAAAACATTTTAGCAAAAGATCAATCTTCGGTGTCTCAGATATTATTGTCTATATAAAGGGGAGAAATAAACATATGTTGCACTCTTTTTTCCTTCGCCAATGTTTAGTTCCATTAGATTTTCCTAGAAATTTTTTTAACAAGGCAGTTTCTTCACAAAGAATGTTGTACTCTTTTTCCTTCACTAGTCTTTTTTCACTGGGTTTTTCCAAGTAAGATTTAAACAAAGGACTCCGGCTATTACCGTTACCAACAGTGCTACCTCACGATCTTCTCACCCCCTATCCACCCAGTGAAAATAGCAAGTTTTTGCTTTCCGTGGGATTCGAGCCCGGTACCTGAGGGATAAGTACCGCCTCCACACAGTCCCACACATCCTCTTAAGGGAACTTTTAGATATAGTTTTGCCTATTAATTTATGTAAGAATACTTTGTTGTGGTCAAACTCTTCTGATGGGCAACTCACTTTAAAAAATTCTTTTGCCATGCATTGTGGAATTGGTAATCCAACTTCTAAGGGGAAGCTCATTTGGAAACCTTTTATTCCACCATCAAAATCTTTCTTGATTTAGAGATTTATTCACAATAAACTTTCAATCATTTAAAACTTAAGGTCTAAATTTTGTGTAACAATTTCTATGTATAGTCTTTGTGATGTCACGAAGGAAACTTTAGCTCATCTTGTGGGCCTGACTTTCCTCCAAATCAAATATGTTGGATGGATTCCTCCTCAAGTGGGAGCCCATACCAAAAAAAAGAAAGAAAGAAAAAAAAATGAAATAAGAATTGTTTGTTAACGGACATTATTCATGTGTTTGAATTAAATGATTATATATATATATATATATATATATATATATATATATATATATATATATATATATATATATATATATATAATCCCTAATATGCAAAAAGAAGGAAGTGGTCGCGAACAATGAGTTGTAAAAATAGAATGTTGAACTATTATAAGAAAACGGAGTATGCACTAAAGAGAATAAGATTTTGGTACCAGTGGTGGATGTTGGATCCGCAAACGTTCTTCGTTTCAGATAAAATTTTAGTATGTTGTTCATCCCATTGAATTTTTTATTCTAATAATTTTATTAGTAGTTTTGTCTTTTTTGAGAGTCAGTTTGTGATATCCAGTTTTATAAAGGTGCTCTATTGTTGTTTAGTTTCTACTACAAGGTGATGATTGTTGTTCTCTAGAGTTACTAGGAGAACATTTGGTTGGAGTCATTACTTGACATAGTGAAGTTATTTTTTTTCCCTTGCTTTGAGGAGATTTCCACGTTAAAATTTACGATGTCTGATTTCAACGACATTTTATTCTTTAATAGAAAAGATTCCCATTTTGATTTTTTATTAGTTAATAAAAAATTTCTTTATTAAGTTATTTGATAAATAATTGAAATTGAAATTCACTTTAAACAACACGTTTCAAGTTTCAACAAATAAATATATAATAATACTAAATTTAATTTGAAAATTCAATTATCTTTAGAGCTATTATTTTATTTTTAATCACTATTCAAAAAAATGATAATGACATATTCAATATCATTATTAATAGTTGAAACATATTTTGTTTGTAATCAACTAAACGTAAGTAAATTAGTGGTTATATTAGTTTTATTAGATTTTCGATCTATAATGTATTCTTAAAACACTTTAGTGTCCCTCACCAACTAATTTATACCTTTATTAAAATATGTATTCAATGTAATTCATTATCTATATATACAAATAAAGTATCACTTAAATTGCACTAAGAAAAAATTAATAAACTTTCAACAAATCGATTAAGTTAACATAATGTTATATCTCTAAAAAAAAATTAACTCTAAAAATCATTACAAATATATGGAACATCATTGTATAAAGATCTTGGTGTAAAATATTGTGTTTGGTTTGTCTTTGCTACACAAAATGATAAAGTAAACATCGTTTTTGAAAGTAATTTTGTATGATGTAGTTAAGAAATCATACACTTGTCATTCAAAAGCAATATATTATGACACATTTTCATTTTCACAATTTAAATTAACTATATAATTGATTTTATTTTTTGATATGTTAATGGTGGTGTGCTAACATATGCTGACAAAGAAAATCATACAAATAAATTAGTTTTATTATAATGATTCAATCTCTTGCTATTTAAGTAATAACCTTATTTTATCAATATAAATAAATAGGTTATTCGATCTTAGAGGATTTTAGTTTGTTTTCTCCTCTATTTTTTGTTATCGGTTTTTTCATTTTATTAATAATATTTTTAGGGTGCTGCAAATAATTAATATACTTGAGATGTCAATTTATTACGATGGTGTCTTTACACTTTCAATTTTGTTTTAAAAAATGTTATTCCATCTCAACTCTTCAATTTCAAATTCAAAAAGTTCAAAGGTTAGTTGAGATGTCATTTTATAACATTATTAGTTACAAATGCTCAAAGATTCTTCAACAAAATAATTATGGTTAATCTTCAAATAAAATAGTTGAACAAAAAAATAAATAATGTCTATGAAAAAAATTCATTTTCATTTCACATTGACATATTTAAAATTTTAATATTCTCTTAGATCTCGATGTTGACAATTAATTATATCGTTAGTTATACTAAATCTTTATATTTTCATTTTATCTATGTTTGTAGTAAAAAATAATTTTATAATAATCACAATGCAAAAGTTACATATACAAATAAAAATATATATCAACAATCGCGCAACGCGAACGGGTCACAATTTAATTCGCGCAACTCGAAGGTGTTGATATATTTTTATATGTACATATATTATTATTTTTCACTACAAAAATAGATAAAATGAAAATATAAAGGTTTAGTATAGCTAACGATATAATTAATTGTCAACATCAAAATTTAAGAGAATATTACAATTTAAAGTATGCCAACGTGAAATGAAAACAATTTTATTTTTTATAAATTATTTTTTACACTATAAATTTTGGTTTGTTTGCACTATTGTTGCTCATCAACTGTTTTAGTTGAAAAATTAGTCGTAATTGGTTTTGTTGAAGAACCTTTGAGTATTTGTAACTAATAATGTTATACCATTTGTTAATGTAATACAATCAAACTTGAAATTAGAGAATTGAAATCGAATAATACTTTTTTAAAGCAAAATTGAAAGTGTAAAGAAACCATCATGATAAATTGACATCTCAGTTGTATTAATTATTTAGAGCATCCTAAAAATTAATAAAATGAAAAGATTGATAACAACAAATAGAGGAAAAAATAACTAAAATCCTCTAAATTCGAATAAACTATTTATTTATATTGATAAAATGAGGTTATAGTTTAAATAGCAAGAGATTGAAACATTATAATAACACTCTCAAAAAATGATTTGTACTTTATCATTCTGTGTAGCAAAGACAGACCCGTCATAATATTCAATCATGCTTCATAAATTTGTAATGACTTTTAGAGTTCTTTTTTTAGAGATATAACATTCATGTTAACTTTAACCTTTTTATTGAAAGTTTATTAATTTTTTGTTTGTTCAATTTAAGCGATACTTTATTTATATTTATAGGTAATAAATTACAATGAATTCATATATGAGTTAAGGCATGACTTGGTTGATGAAGGACACCTAAGAGTTTTAAGAAGAAGGTTTAGAGTCCAAAATCTAATAAAACTACTACAATTACTAATTTACTAACATTTACATATATAAAAAAATATAATTAAGCTATTAATAATGATATTGAATAAGTCATTATTATTTTGTGAAAGAATATTAAATGTTAAATAATAGCTCTAAAGATAACTTTATTTTCAAATTAAATTTAATATTAGTATGTATATATTTGAACCATTAGTTTACTAACACTTACTTATAAAAAAAAATATGTTTAAGTTATTAATAATGATATTGAATATGCCTTTATTATTTTATAAAGAAAAATTAAACTTAAAATAATAACTTTAAGGATAACTGAATTTTCAAATTAAATTTAGTATTAGTATGTATTTATTTAAACCATTAATTTACTAACATTTTGTTATAAAAAAAAAATATATTTCAGCTAATAATAATGATATTGAAAATGTCATTATTATCTTGGGAAGGAAAATTAAAAGAAAAATAACAGCTTTAAGGATAACTTAATTTTTAAATTAAATTTAGTATTTATTTGTTGAAACTTGAAATCTTTTGTTTAAAGTAAATTTTAATTTCAATTATTTATCAAATAACTGTTTATTAACTACTAAAAAAAAAAAAATTTGCAATATTCGTTTATTTATCATGTGGTTGAGTGAGATGAGAGTTGAATTTAGACCCTCTAATATTAAATCGATTAAAGATGGAATGAGTTATGTTTGAAGGTCGTATCAAATTTGTAGACCAAAATAGGTTTTTTCTTTTGAATTTGAGGACCTAAGCTTCAATTTTTTTTGGAACAAGAGATAACCTACAAATTGATATAGAGAATAGCAAAGGTGTGATGAAAATCTAATAGAATGAAAGAGAAATGCAAATATCCGACTTCTTTCTTATCGAGATGCCTCAGTTCCAATTTTTGTTATCATTGATACCCGATAAAATATCTTAAAATACAACATATATATAAGTGTTTTGTCTTGTTGTGTGGACGATTTGTAGTTAGCTCCATAGGCGTAGATAAGTTTACTAATCAAGATACAAATTTTTTCAATAAATGATATATAAAATATGTTTGTCTCCATCGCGACATAGTTGTGAATTTGGAAATGTGAATCTGATCTCACGAAGCTCGGCTCATTTCTTGAAAATTGTGGGTCACACACATACACACACACAGGCACACACACGCGCGCGCGCGCACACACACACACAATAACAATTTAAAATTTAAACAACTAAGTCGTTCTCAATAACCATTTCAATATATATATATATACATATATCATTTTTCTCGAAATTTCGACAGAGTATCCTCCGTAACTTCAACATTCTCAAATTTTATAGAATCCCTGTTTACGGTCTTAACTCAGTCAATTCATATTTCAAAGAGCATAATCTAATTGTTTAGTACATTTCTCAAAAGACTATCTAAACTCCAATAGCTGCAAAATACATTACGACTCAACAAACTTTACAAAAAAAAGGTCCTCGATCAAAGAGGCCTACAAAAAAAAATACGATCGAGACTTGAGCCTACTAACAGCTTGCTACTCAGCTGCCTGTGAATCTGGAAAGAAAAAAAAAAAAAGCAACATGAAGGAGTAAGTCACAAAGACTTAGTGAGGAGACAACAATCACCATCAACTAGAAGAGAAACACAAAGGCACGAATAATTGTTATACAACCTTGAGACGATTATGTTATTCACATAATAAAATTATTAAATTTATAGTTTAGCCGCTCAGATAGAAATATTAAAAATTCAATTATTAGTGAAGCGAAATCAAAATGAATAACATTAAAATCATCATAGAAAATCAAACAAGTAAAAATACTAATTATTGAGAACCAAGAGGCGGCTTCATCTCATTGATAGCCCTTTCCTCCTAAGGGTGGCCTTTCCCTTAGGGGTGGCTCCATCTAACGGATAGCTCTCTCCTCTTAGTCCCGCAACGCATCATCACACATCAATTAGAGAGCTTACATCTCGTTGATAGCCCTCTCCTCCTACGGATGCAATTTCTCATAGGGGCGGCTCCATCTAACGGGTAACTCTCTCTAATCAAAATGAGGTAACTAGGTGCACCTAACGTCGTTAAAGATTTAATAATTATAACAACGATTTCCCAGAACACATATTTAAATCATCTCTCATTTCATCGTAATTCATGGAAAACATATTCAATCGCATAACAATTCAATATTTAAATACTTTTATCTCATACGTAACTCAAACTAATAACATATTATATAACAAAGACCATTAAAATAAATAAATGATGAAATCCAGATAAATTTCAAAGGTTGTATTCCCCAAAATTTTAAATAAACATTTTAACATAGAAAACGAGTAAAAAATAATAATTATAGCATTATAAAAATAAATGACGACCGTCGTCAACTCACAACTATGGAGAATCGGCTACGTTTGTTCTCCAACAACTCCCAGAGTAGCCGGCAGGACCTCAGCTGACAGATCTGAGTATCAAAAATATTCTCAGGACTTTTAGAAAAATTATTCTAAAGTTTAGCTAACTCTAGGAAACCATAAAAAATTCATTAAATCTACTTTAAGCACAAAATAAGATTTTTAAACAAAACTACATTTCCTAGAGATTTATTAATAGCATAAGAGTTGTGTATTTACGTCTCAATAAACAACTCTCAAGAGATGGGTACCCTTCTCCTTCCTTAGAGCACAAACCCTAACCCAAAATCCTAACCAAAAGAATTTGTAGGAGTATGAGAAAATGCTCTTGGGGATATTAAATTCCTTCTAAGGGTTAATGGTTTATGTATTGTGGAGTGAGAAGAAGCAAGGAGAAGGAAAGAAGAAAATAAAATAAAATAGGGGAGGTGTTGTCTTGGCCGGGAGGGAGAGAAGAAAAAGAAGAAAAAGAAGGAGGAAAGAGTGTGAGTGAGTGGGGTTGGGATTTGCTTATAATTTATTTAATAATATTTATATTATTATTAAATTATTATTTATTTAAAATGAATGGGCCGTTTCACCAACCAAGTAATACCTTTTATTAAAATATGTATTCAATGTAATTCATTATCTATATATGCAAATAAAGTATCACTTAAATTGCACTAACAAAAAGTTAATAAGCTTTCAACAAAACAATTAAGTTAACAAAATGTTATATCTCTAAAAAAAATAACTCTAAAAATCATTACAAATATATGAAGCATCATTATATAAAGATCTTAGTGTAAACAGAATGTTTTGTCTCTATTTTTTATTATTTGTCTTTTCGTTTTATTAATAATATTTTTAGAATGTTGCAAATAATTAATACACTTGAAATGTCAATATATTACGAAGGTATCTTTCCACTTTCAGTATTGCTTAAAAAATTATTACTCGATCTGACCTCTCCAATTTCAGTTTCACAAAAGTTCAAAAGTTATTAGTTAAGATGTCAATGTATAACATTATTAGTTACAAATACTCAAAGATTTTTCAACAAAATAATTATGGTTAATTCTTCAAGAAAAATAATTGATGAGTAATGGTGCAAATAAACCAAAATTTAAAGTGTAAACAAATAAATAGATAATAACTATGAATTTTTTTTAATATTCTCTTAAATTTCAATATTGATAATTAATTATATTGTTCATTATACTAAAACCTTATATTTTATTTTATTTATTTTATAGTAAAAAATAATTATATAATAATCATAAGACATAAATTACATTTTATCAATTTTAATATGATTGTTGGTGTCCGAGATGCTGATATAGTCGAAATCTGAATTATGACTAATGCCTTTGTACATCACTTATCTTTTTATCTTAGCAAGAAAATTTGACAGTGTGTATCAGGAAATAATTATGAGGGTGTAACTAGTAGAAAAATGTTGAGGATGTATTAAGTTGTTTGATGGGTCATACCCGACCCCAACCCGGCCGTGTCCGACGATGATGTTAATTTCCCTTTTCGTTTGTTCTTCCTTCTCTTGTTACACTGTCGTGAAAACACTTAATTTTCCCTCTTCACAGCATCAACGACACCCCGTTTTTACTTATTTCCGATCTTCTCTTCAATGCTTCGCCGTCATGTTCAATTCATCACCTCAAAAACGCCACGCGTCACAATCATATCTATTATTCGCCAAAAATCGAGCGGCGGAAGAAGGCCGAAGAAAAAAACATACCCCAGAGTCCCCGCACTTGACAGAGTAATGGAGCTTCGCAAGAAGCCATCATTGATCCTCGAACTCAAATCACTCATTCAATCCCAACCCAAAAACTTACCTCTCTTCCTCCGTGACCTCGAGAAGAACGTGGGCTTCGTTCGTAAATGGGATTTCATGGCCCTCATCGAGAAACACCCCACCATTTTCCGTGTAACCGGAGCTCCCCCTTTTGTTTCACTCACTGATAAGGCCCAACGTGTGGCCCACGAAGAAGCCCAGGCCCGAGTGTTGATGGAGCCTTTATTAGTTACCAATCTTAGGAAGCTCCTTATGCTTTGTGTTGACTGTAGGCTTCCACTTGAAACGGTTGAGTTTGTTGGGCCTGAGTTGGGCTTGCCTTCGGATTTCAAGGAATGTTTGATTGAAAACTACCCTCAGTTCTTTTCTGTTAGGCGTTTCAATGGAAGGGATTGTGTTTACTTGGAAGATTGGGATTCTGCTTTGGCTGTTACTGCTAGAGAGACTAGGTACATCTTTTGTTTCTCTTCAATTTTATTTTTCGTTTCTCAAGTGAGAGCATGTCATCTATGTAGCACTTTCACTTTGAATTAATTTGTGTAGGATTCTGTTTTCTAGAATTATTACCCGCATGTTGTGTCTGGGTTAATGCTTCATAGTTTGTGATAGAGTATTTTGAACTAAAGAAAAAGAAGCACTCGAAGTTTTTTCCTCCTTTCAAGTGTTTCTGTTTATCTCACCTCGAATTAGTCTATCACAGTCACAAGAGACTTGGTGTGTGTTTGGTTTCATGGTCAAAAGCATTGGAATTGATTTTGTTTCTGTCAAGTGTTGTTTTAGCAAATGTAGGTGTTTGGTTGGTGTTAAATAAAATGAATTTGCCTCTGGAACGTGGTTTGACTAAAAGAATTAAATGAAGTTGTTGTATTGGGTTGAAAAATTTCTACAAAGGTTACACCAAACATTTTTTTAGAGTAAACACGACCAAGGATAAATCACTTCACTTCAAATCCTATTTTAACTGAATCAGTTTTATTAAATCAATTGTAGTAAAAAGATCATGCTTGACAAAAGCTTGGACATGCATTTGCTAAATGTGATTTTGAATTAACATGATTTTGTAAAGTTGATTTGGTTATGGTTGAGCTTGAAGTGAAGTAATCTGGGTATTGTTGTTTTCACAAGTTTGATGTATAATAGTTTAAACTTTTTAATCCAATTCCTGTCACACAAACAAGGTACTGTTATAATCCCTGAAGTTCTATTCTAAAGTTTACCCAATTAGATATTGAGTGTGTCAAACCTAAACATGTAAGGATATTTTCGAAACAAGCTTATTGTGTACTTGTTTGAGTTAGTTTGTTAAATTTTTAGGGGAAAAATATATATTTTTGTTGTTTTAAGTGAGAGTTTGAGTATAATATTTCTTTGTTGAGAATGGATTATAAATGATTTTGGATATCAAGTAAGTTGATCCAAATATGCACTAGATTGGCGCAGGAAGGAGTTGTGAACATGAAGCCGAACGAGGATAAGAGGAAGGTGAAGATTTCAAGAGATGGGAACTATGCTGGTCCGTTTGCATTTAAAGTGAACTTTCCTGCTGGTTTTAGACCAAATGTTAATTTCCTTGAGCAGTTTGAGAGGTGGCAGAAGTTGGAGTTTCCTTCCCCATATTTGAATGCAAGGAGGTTTGATGCTGCAGATCCGAAGACTCGAAAACGGGCTGTGGCAGTTATTCACGAGCTCCTCAGTTTGATGATGGAGAGGAGGATGACATCTGCACAGCTGGATGCATTTCATGCAGAGTGTTATTTGCCGTCGCAATTGCTGCTTTGCTTAATAAAGCATCATGGGATATTTTACCTCACTAATAAAGGTGTTAGGAGTACAGTCTTTCTCAAGGATGCTTATGTCGGTTCGACTTTGATAGATAAGTGTCCCTTATTACAATTTAATGATAAGTTTGTGGCACTCTGTGGTAGAGGAAATATTGATTTGTGTGACAGCAAGAGTTCTTTACAAGCTGTTGCTTAGAAGTTGAATTTTCGGGAAGTCAGGGTCTGCTTTGCTCCCTGTTTGAAGGACATCGATAGTGATGTTTATCATGGAAACGTTAAGAAAAACCATCGAAGTACATTGTCCTGATCCTGATACTTTCCTAAATTTTGTTATTCGATCGGATTAGTCTAACTGTTCGCACCTTGCCAACGTGAAGAACAAGGTGATGTAGAAAAGGTTATTGTGTCAAATTTGGAACCTCGCAATATCCTTGGTTCATTTAGTTGACAATTTGCACTGCTAATCCAATCCAATCCAAGGTGTATATTTACTCTCAAATAATTTAATAATCTCTCAGATCACCTTTTCACGATGATAAAAAATGCATTTATGAAGGCTTGAATGGAGACTTTGGCACTGTATGTAACCTTTGAACGAGATCTTAGGTTGCTTGTACTCCTCTTAATGCATCATAGCCGACAAGTTAAGGACATGTAATCATTTCATGAGCAGCTATCAGAATTTTGGTGTAGTAACTGTTCTGAATGCTTTCCGTACTTGTTTGAGTAAATGTTTTTAGCATATCAGTTCTGGTGCAGAAATTGTTCTTGATGAAAATCAAGATAGCTCATCAGTGAGTTTTAATAAATTGTTATTCTGCTGACTTAATACCTGTAAAGCTTACACCGGCCATTGTCATCAATATTGAAAAGATCGTTGGTGGATTTATAGATTGAAATTTGTGTGTATTAAATGATTAAACTGTAAGAGAAGACAAATTCTTATATAATGGATTCATGATATAATTTTTCTCTAATTTATTGACTCTGTCTGACCTCGGATCCTATTCAATTTCATAAAATGCAGGTTCTTTGATGGTGAACCTTGGAATGGATGTAAATTCCTTATTGGGCTCACATCTAACATATTTTAGATACATATGACTTCTAAGGGAAGTAACTAGTAAGTACATTCATATCACTTGATGTATTACGTGCTTGTACCTATTAGATCATTATGTGAAGTTCAAACTTACATTATATAAGATAATGAAATAAATTCAATCCCCTTTTCGATTCCCAGCATTTCCTTCTTATAGCTCTCCCTCTCTCCTTTTAGAATATTATTTGCCTGTCATTTTTTTAGAGCATAACATTATGTGTGATACAATCATGGGAGGCCCATCAGTTTATATTTTCAATGTCACGGATTATACATAGTAAATATATAAATATTTCCTTCTATAAGTTCTGGTACCTATATCAATGCGTAAAATTGAAATGAATTGAATTGATATGGTGTAAGTAGACATCAATAATCATAACATGTTATAGATTTATATACATGGTTGTTCTTTTTACTTGTCTGTTGAACCTCATTTCTATTTGCAATAATAGATCCATGATTAGTTGATTACAGACTTAAGATCTTTGTCTTGCAACAATATGCCACGGCGTTTGTCCAAAAATCCACCACTACAATCCATGACTGAAAGTTGACATCATTCCATTAGTCTAGCTATAGATTTTGTGCTCTTTGGAGATCTTTCTGTAGACATTTGTAGTTTGTGTATTATTTTTTAGTACTTGGAAAAATAAAAAATTAATAATTAATTTTAATGTGCGTTTTTTCTCTCTGAAATTTTTGACACGTTTATTTTTGCCCTCTACCGAGTCAAAAGTCAACAAGTGATTCGATCAACTCCCATTTTTGCGCAGCAATTTCGCTGACTTGGCCAAATTGAGTGCGCATCAGTTTCACAGGTCCAGTCAAATGAGCTGCGTTTTATGCTTTTGTTAGTTGCAAAATTCTTCTATAAATAGAGGATTTTGCTCAGTTTAGAAAAAACACCAAAACTCCAAAAAAAATCCGAGTTTTCTCTCTTTTCCCTTTTCAATTTCGTCCCAAAATTTTTTCTATCCCTTCACTGAAATATTTTCTCCCTTTAAAATTTCGAGTGTTCAAAGTACTGTATTACGAGTGGCCTTAACCGCCATAATTAGAGGGTGTAATTTCTAGAATGGTTTTCTAGTGCAGTAGAATACCAATACAATTTAGCTGAGCTGTTTTATCCTAGGGAACCTCTTAAAGAAAGCGGCATAGTCTGCGACTCACCAATAATATCTTCGGTGACTGAAAATTAGTTTTCAAAACATGTTCTTTAATTCAAAAAACAACAATTTTAAGGCGTTTCTTTATACCATGTCAATCGAAGAAAATACTAGATCCGGTTCGCTACTTTTTATTTCCATAAACCTTTTTCAGCTTGAGGAATATCACTTCAAACGTTGACAACAAAAGATGTTATTTTTCTTAACTATGAAAAAGGATGTCTCATTCTACTTACATTTGTGTGATTTTGATATTTGGCATGCTAAACTTTGTCATGTGAACAAACGCGTGATTTCAAACTTAAGTAACTTAGGTTTAATTTCAAAGTTATCTTTAAATGATTTTGAAAATTGCGATTTTTGTAGTAAAACTAAAATAATAAATAGCTAACATAAATCAGTAATCAGAGAATCTGAGCTTTTAGATTTGATACACTTTGATATATGTGAACTTGATGAGATTTTAACTAAAAAAGGAAAACGTTATTTTATCACTTTTATTGACGATTGTTCTAACTATACTTTTGTATTTCTAATGAAAAATAAAAGTGAAGCGCTTGACATGTTTACGATCTTTGTAACTGAAATTGAAAATCAATTTAGTAGATAGATTAAGAGGTTTCGTAGTGATAGAAGAACTGAGTATGATTCTATTTTGTTTAATGATTTTTATAAATTGCATAAAATTATACCTGAAACGATTGCACCATATTTGTCTGAAATGAATGGTAAAGTTAAAAGAAAGAATATAATTCTTACTGAACTAGTTGTTGCTCTTATGCTTAATTCTGGTGCTGCATCTCATTGGCGAGAGAAAATTGTAGCGACTATTTTGTATGTTTTGAATAGAGTTCTTAAAACTAAAAACAAAACATCTACTTATGAGTTTTTGAAGAAAAGATAACCCACTTTGTCTTATTTTCGAACTTGGGGGTTGTTTGGATTATGTCAGAATCCCTGATCCCAAGCGAGTTAAGCTCTCCAGTAGAGCATATGAATATGTATTCATTGAGTATGCAATATTCATTGAGTATGTAGTAAACAACAAAATGTATATATTTTATGACCTAAATGTTAAAATGATTATAGAGTCAAATGATGTTCACTTTTATGAAAATAGATTCCCTTTCAAATCGAGAAATAGTGAGGGCCTCTGAAACAAGCCATGCTCATGTGAGGATTATGGACCCAATTATACAACCTATACTTTAGAAGAGGATTTGGAAATATTCCAGAAGCTTTGTCGTCTTTGGATGTAGATCTATGGCAAGAAGCTATAAACGATTATATGGATTCTCTAGAGTCCAACAAAATCTAACATTTAGTAGACTTGCCTTCTTGTTGCAACTCGATAGGTTGCAAATGGATTTTGAAAAAGAAACTTAAACCAGATGAAACTGTTGATAAATATAAGGCTCGCCTTGTATCTAAAAATTTTAGACAAAGAGAAAATATAAATATTTTGAACACTTTTTCACCGGTCACCAGAATTACATCAATTAGGGTACCAATTTCATTTGTTGCTATTCATAATTTGGTGGTACACCAATTGGATGTCAAAATTATTTTTGTACAATGTAACACCCCGATTTTTAACAGCACGAGTGCATTTTTTTAAAAAAAAAACAAATTAATATAATATTATGTCGTAACACAAACGCCAAGAGTCATAAATAATTACATCATATATACAAACAAGCTAAAATAGTTTTTGGGCCAATAGTCTACAATATACAAATAGGAAATACACCGGGACTATGAGACCTATCAGACATCGCTCATACCCCTGGGGCATTCTCGACAGACACTTGCACAAAAGTACTGCTCCAAGAATGCTATTCCCCCATGGTCACATCAAAAAAATGGAACATGGACCCACCAAACAAAAGTCAACTGTCAATATATGTTATAGATACAGTCATCCCAACACAAAATAAGTACAACCACCAAATGAAAGACACTAAGTCCCTATACAACAAAAACGAATCTGATCATCCACTAGCAACTACAATAACAAGGGTGGCCTCCACACACTCCGCAAGTTCCTTCTGACGCAGTATCTCTCCTCGAAGTAACTTCCTCCTCATCATCATCCATAGAAGGATCAGTCTCCTCAGAAGTCAGATCCACCCCTGAGATATGTGGCTTCGGCGGCACTGGAATCTCATAACAACTCACTACCTCAGTGACAGTCAGTAGGGGATCATTCACCGGAAGTGGAAGCTCTGACTCGACCCGCCTAGACGGTCTTGCAATATCTCTTCCCACTGGCATCGGCCTCTTATCCTTTCCACCCGTACCCGGCCCAACCACAGTATCCCCAGCTCCTACGGTGGCCTCCGCCTCAACTCTAACTGAGGAATCCTCTGCATCTTCCCATGCTCCATTCATCCCGAGCACCAATCCTTAGGGTACCGGATAGTCGATCCTCTCGTGAGTGAGCTCCATGAGATATACTACCCCAACTCTCCTACTTGTCCTCACTACCCTCCCCGTATAAGTAGCCCTACTTGAGATGGGGTCGTATACCCAAGCAGTCGGCGAATGTCGGTTAGAGAAGTCTAACGACGATTCCGTCGTCAAGGTAACAGTCGGTGGAACGAACTTGGGTATCATCTGAGGGCAAAGCCCACTTTCCACAATAATGTAAGGGGTCACCAACCAAAATTAACAAATAACATTTAACACTTACGTCATAAAGACAAGCAATAACACTTAGCAATTACAGCATGATAACAAACAATAACAGAGTATGTATATACAATTATCATATTATAACAAACATGACTCGCGTGTCAAACGCCCTAATGCAATGCTTATTTGCCAATGCATATGATTCCAGAATTTCCAAACCCTCATCGAGGGGCGTAAATTTTAAATGTACCGCCTCTCACAGACCAGTACTAATTACCGAGGTGCCATCTATCACATATCAGCACGATTTACTAGAGTGTAGTCTATCACAGACCTACACGACAAATAAATTCTCGTAAGGATAAGATGGACCAATCAACTCATGGAACCATCCCGTGGCCCATCACGGTCACCACTAACACTGTGGCCCATCACAATCACCACTAATTATGAAATGCATGAGCATACTCTGACTCTTTCACAAAAATTATTATGTAAATGTAGCTATTAAAAGGCTCCCCTTTTAATACTCATTACACACTAATAATTTTTCATACTTTTCACGGAGCATACTCAAGACATATATCCTCCATAAAATTCATAACATGTAGCAACACGTATTATCACTCAAGAATGCATCATCACATCAATATTAATCATCACATATTCACACATCAATCATACATAAATCACACATATAAGGTCCCTATGTGCAAACTAAAAATTTGGAAGGAGCCTTTACCTTAGTTATAGCTTTTTCAACAGTTATCACTACCACAATCAAATACAGCGAAAAATCTCGTTCGTGCCGACACCTTTAATCAAATAGTGTTTGACTTAGTCAAATGAATCCCTAAAACTTTAACTACCTTACAAACCGTTGCTTACTTCTAAACCTCTTAGAGTATATTTTACTAAAAGAGTTTACAGCGAGTAATGACTAATAGTATTATTAACCACAACACATTTTCCACATATAAAACATATTTTTATAAATTAACATCCTTTAACTTTTCAGTGAATTCACTAACAATTTTTCGTAACGTTTTAAATTATTATTCTCAAAATTTTTCACACTACCACAAGTTTTTATCAAATAACTACAAGTTTGATCAACTACATTTTTTTTAAAGACTAAAAGTTCAAACAAAGTATTTACATCGTAACAACTTACTCACACAAAACAAATATCAATGAATATTTTTTCTATTTTCAAAGTTCTAACTCTTTGAAATATTTTCATCCTTTTCAAAATACATATTTCTCAACAAAGTTTGTATTTTAATTCATGAAACTTTGACTCTTTCAAAAAATAATTTTTTACTCAAGACTTTAACCTTCACTTAATAAACTTGAAACATTAATTAAATGATGCAAACTTTTCTAAAAATTGAAAGTATACATATACAAGCTTGAAAACCACATTTCACTAATTTTCCTTTAATCACAAGTTCAAAAATTTGTTAATCATGTGTATACATTCTTAATCATCAATCATAATCATTATTCTTGAAAATGCATAAACTAAGAAAAATCATTTTTCTTTAATCACCACGACAACATTAATATATGAGAGTTCTCTCCACCGCTAACTTGGTGCCAACAGTCTCGATTCCTTTTCGAGACTCAAGGAGCTAATTATATAAACATAAATATTTATAACAATTTGTTCGCAACTAAAATTTATCCAACCACAACAACATTCCAAAATTATATCTTTTTCACACACCAAACTTTTAAAACCAAATAATCTACATTATTTAGTTAAAACTAAATAAAACGAATATTGTCCAAATCACACATACACACACTCGACTATTAAAGCACCGAAATTTTGAGTTAATAAGGTACTCTAAACTTTTTCTTTTTAAATTCAGTCCAAGAATAATTAAAAGAGTAACATTTTTAACTCTAAACATTTTAATTTCAATCTAACTATTTTGCTCAAACTCTTTAAGTTAGTTAAAATTTGAACTTTTTCACAATTTTAACAACTTTAATTTTTTTTGTAAAATTTCAACTTCAGTTCAAACTCATTTATTTGAAAATAACTTATTACGTAATTCAAACACATCAAAACTCAATTTTTTTTTAACCATTACTAACAAAATCAACAACCACAACAACAACAACAACAACAACACAACAACAACACAACAACAAGGATTTGTTAAGAACTCAAAAATTTCACTCATACCTCCCACCGTATAAAGTTTACGAATTTAAGAAAAAGGAGGAGGAAGTAAGTGTCTCACCTCAAATAAATTAGCTTACAAGCACCACCTTTCCTAACACTTCTTGAATGGAAGCTTAGATCTAGTAGAAAATGGAGGTTTTTGTTTTTCTAAAACCAAAATCACTTCTTTGTTTTTGAAACAGAAAGAAAAATGGAGAATAGAGATTGAGAAAACAAGATGGAAAGGAATGAAAAAGGAGGGGTTCGCTGCTTTTTAAATAAGGGCTGAGTTCTTCATCTTTTTTTATTTATTTAATTACTTAATCAAAACAATATATATATATATATATATATATATTATATTTAAATATTTAAGTATATTATTAAAATCATCATTATAACATCTAATCACTCTTCCACATATCACATCTCTCAATCTAATTTAATAAAAATATCTACTCTCGTCGCAACTCAATTGACAAGTGAATTTATTAGTAACAAGTGACATTTTAAAATTTTGAGCGGTATTAAATTTTTTGTAACTTAATTAAATTATATTCTAATAAAGAATTTTAATTGGTCCTCCAAATATATATATATATATATATATATATATATAACATATTACTAACTCTAACAAAATGTATTTTTGGTACTTAATTCACAAACTAAAAATTGGGCTAAAGACCTAAGCAATTCAACACAAAATACACTAAAATTGCATAAATTAAAGTTTAGAAAATTCATGGTGTTATAAATATATTTATAAGAAATTTGAAAATGAAATTTGCACTATCATATGTCTCTATGTAGGCGACTTACCAATATTTGGTTCAAACATTCATGTTGTAAATACTTTGAAATCATTGTTGTGTAACAATACATGTTTTATGGATGAAGAGTTTCATTTTTGAGCTGAAAATTGTGGCAATTCAACTGTAGTATTTATGACAAAGAATAACAAAATAGGAAGTCGAAGCAAGCATATCGACATTTAGTACTTAACCATAAGAGAACGCGTTAAAGATCAAACAATTGTTGTTGATCATATTAGTACTTAATTGACGATTGTTGATCCTTTGACTAAAGGCATGTCAATGTCAAAATTTATGGATGGTGTAGATATGATGGGACTCTATTCTTGTATCTGATTTTTGTTGTAAGAACAATTTTAATTTATGAAACTCTATATGTGATATTTCTCATTTTAATTTTATTCAGTGTACACATTTGATTGTTCATAATTATGTTTTAAATTTGGAACCTGAATAAATATAAAAGACATAAGTTTATTCATTAAATTGTATGTTTGGCTAGAGGGAGAGTACAATGTGATACATAGAACATAATACTTGATTGTAGAGGTCTTGTTGTTATGATCCATGTGCTTTATTTCTTATTATTATGAGTGATAGAATGTATAGACCAAGAGGGAAAATGTTAGTTTTCTAATCTCTAATGCTTTTGTTTCCCTTGTAGTTATAAAACTTGCACTTCGACATATTGGCATATAGTTGATTCTCACGTAAAACTTCTAGAACTTGACGCAAATACTCCTCCTTGTTCCTTGAACAAATTATAATATCATCAATGAACACCACAACAAAATTATCTATAAATGTGTTGACAAGATACTTATAATGTTTGTAGTGGGTTTGGAAAGCGGTTTTCTGAATATCTCTTTCCCTTACTCGAATTTGATGGTATCCTAACTTCAAATCGATCATTCAAAACATATCCATTCCTCTCAATTGATCCATTAAATCGTCGATATGTGGCAAAGGATACCAATTCTTAACAGTGGCCTATAATCCACACATAAGCGTGAGCGCCCGTCTTTTTTCTTAACCAACAACACAAGAGCTCCCCATGATGATACATTTGGTCTAATAAATCCTTTTTCCAACAAATCTTCAATTTGGTCTTTGAGCTCATTCAATTCTAGTGGCAACATCGATATGGTGCAGTTAAAATAGGTTTGGTTCATGGAAGTAGATCAATGAATAATTTCACCTCCCTTACTAGCGGTAACCCTAGAATCTCCACTAGAAACACGTCAGGATAGTCCTTGATAAGCACCACATCTTCTATGTTCACATTTATCTTTGCCTCCACTTTAGCCAATGACAAAAACTCTTGAGCTACTTCAACGAAGCTTCAAGCTTGTAGTAGATAGATACCTAAAAACTCATGGTTCAAGGAAAAGTATCAATTTACGAGCGCAATCCAATATCACATAATGATACGACATCTAACCCATACTTAGAATGATCTCGAGTGATTTTAGGGTTAAACAACTTAAATTAACCAAGAAATCCCTAATATAATTGGTTACTTGGCAATGTCAACAGGCAGTATTTACAGTCAAATTCTTAGCAGTTGTGGAAACAACCAAATCAAAAGGCAGAGAAGACACATATAGCTTCAAACAATTCATACAATCCATAGCAGTGAAGTAATGGGTTTCTCCCGAATCAAAAAGCGCAGTTAGAGTGTTACCTGCAATCTCACAGTCACTTTAGATCAAATTGTTAGATTGATTCCTAGCTTCAGCGCCATGCAATAAACACGACCCTTAGCAATTGGACGAGCAGCCCTAGTTGCATTCACTATCGATTTCACCTTCAAAGTCTTGGAGTCCCTTGCAAAATGTTTTGGTTTCTAGCAGTTGAAACAAGAAAAACCCTTGGAGGTACAAACATTAGGCCCCCTTATATGTCCCGAATTCTCTCCCGAAGTTCCCAATGTAATTCTAACCCCTGTTGTTGTTATGTGGTCGGTTATAGGGCTTAGCCACTTGCTTTTTTTGTTGTTTTGATTATTCACGCGACTAGGCCCGCCCCATGTGTAAAAGTTCCCTCCTCGATTGACCCTCTTGCCCGTCATGTCCTCAACTTCCTAACATTTTCCCGCTACAGCTTGGAAACGTTGAATTCCCAATGGCAGAACAAAGTCATGAATCTCATACTTCAATCCAATTTGCAAACGGTGGCACATAAATTGTTCATCAACCTCTCCACGAAAAGACCTGAAATGCCTTGACAACGAATCAAACTTAGATGCATACTCACCCATAATCATATTACCCTGATACAACTTAAGGAAGTATTTGTATAAAAACTTCCTCTTGAGTGACTCCCAACTCACCAACTCATGAGCAGATTCCATCAGGAGTTTTGTACTTTTCCACATATACTCGGAATCCCCAAGTATAAAGTACATAGCATAGTTGACCTTCACTCCTGCTTGGTAGTTAATCATTTTAAAGATTTTCTCCACTTCCTGGATCTAGTGATCTGGTTTTTTTGGACTCATATCACCCTTGAACTTTATAGGATTATGGTGACGAAAATCTTCTAATCCGTTAACTCTATGGTATAGATCTCTATTTCCCTCTTCTCTAGATCCTGTAGATTTTTCACAACAATTTGTGCAGCAACAAAAACAGCCATGTTATTCATAGCTTCAACCACTTGATCATCCCTATTGACGTTGGCTCTCGCAGTGTTATTTTCCTTCTTGGAGGAATTGTTTCCTACAAAACCAACATCAAGTAGAAATCTCAATACCACTTAAAAAGAATTCCAAAAAGACGACTTTCAACTACATCACCACTCCAACATATTGCAACCAGTAAATAACAACTGCCAAATTCTAACAACTTACCTGATGTCTCCCAACCTAAAGGTCGATCTAAGATCTAACCAAATCTCTTTGATACCACAATGTAACCCCCCGATTTTTAAAAGCACAAGTGTATTTTATTTTAAAGAATATCACCTCAAAATTATTGAAAATTAAAATGAAAAGGTACATAAATAGATATATCATGCATGTAGGTAGGCAAAAGTAGTCTAAGACGGTAAACTCAAATAAATGGAACCAAAAAATAAACCAGGGCTACGAGACCTATCAAATTGTCGCTCATACCCCTTGATATTCTCGCAGACACCTACTAAGAAGTGCTGCTCCAAGAATGCTGTTGGAACCAAGTTGATTTTACATATAGAGTTTTGATGTTAACAAAAGTATTTTATGAAAACAATATATTTGACTTCAAAGAGTATGAAAGAAGATTCATGTTTTTGAAGAAAATCTAAAATAAGATTTGATTCAAATTTATAATTGAAGAAAATCTTAAATAAGATTTGATTCAAAATTATAATTGATGAAAATCTAAAATAAGATTTGATTCAAATTTATAATTGAAGAAAATCTTTGACCAAGTTGAAAAGAAAATATGGTCAAGATTTGAAGAAGATTTGAAGAATATTTGAAGAAGATTTGAAGAATAGTTGAAGAATAGTTGAAGAATATTTGAAGAATATTTGATCAACATTTAATTGAAGATTTGAAGAATATTTGATCAACATTTAATGAAGATTTGAAGAATATTTGATCTACATTTAGTGAAGATTTGAAGAAGATTTGAAGAATATTTGAAGAATATTTGATCAACAATTTAATGAAGATTTGAAGAATATTTGATCAACATTTAATGAAGATTTGAAGAATATTTGATTTGAAGAATTTACAAAGTCAATCTACACAAAATAGGAACAAAATCATTTTGAAGAATTTACAAAGTCAATCTACACAAAATAGGAACAAAATCAATATGAAGAATTTACAAACTCAATCTAAACAAGATACAATTCAGAATTAAAAAAGGACTAAATTGAAGCACAAATTTTACTATAAATAGACACTCAAGGCTGAAGGAGAAAAGCATCAAAAAGTAGAAAAGAGTATAAGAACTCAAGCTCAAGATTCCAAATTCATCTTAGGGTTCAAAGAGAGAAACACTTGTTCGAATGAGAAATATTTTCTGAGTGTTCTTTTCTTAGAGTGTGAGAGTATTATTATTATTATTATCAGCTTTGTTAGAAGCAACTACTCAAGTTTCAATCTCTTGTATCCAAAATATGGTCAAGATTTGAAGAAGAATATTTGAAAAGAAAATATGGTCAAGATTTGAAGAAGAATATTTGAAGAAGATATGAAGAATATTTGAAGAAGATTTGAAGAATATTTGAAGAAGATTTGATTAAGATCTGAAGAAGATTTAGTGAAAATTTGATTAACATTTAATGAAGATTTGAAGAATATTTGATCAACATTTAATGAAGATTTGAAGAATATTTGATCTACATTTGAAGAATATTTGAAGAATATTTGATCAACATTTTAATGAAGATGTGAAGAATATTTGATCAACATTTAATGAAGATTTGAAGAATATTTTATATGAAGAATTTACAAAGTCAATCTACACAAAATTGGAACAGAATCATTTTGAAGAATTTACAAAGTCAATCTACACAAAATAGGAACAAAATCAATATGAAGAATTTACAAACTCAATCTAAACAAGATACAATTCAGAATTAAATAAGGACTAAATTGAAGCCCACATTTTTACTATAAATAGACACTCAAGGCTGAAGGAGAAAAGCATCAAAAAGTAGAAAAGAGTATAAGAACTCAAGCTCAAGATTCCAAATTCATCTTAGGGTTCAAAGAGAGAAACACTTGTTCGAATGAGAAATATTTTCTGAGTGTTCTTTTCTTAGAGTGTGAGAGTATTATTATTATTATTATCAGCTTTGTTAGAAGCAACTACTCAAGTTTCAATCTCTTGTATCCAACCCGATAGTGGTTTAGTTCCTTCTTCAATCTGGGGTCGTCAGGTTGTTAGGAGAAGACTTGGCTTGTAGGGTCAGGTGCTTTGTAATTCAAGGTTTTTGAATTAGTGGATTAAAGCCTTTCGAATGAAGGGACTGGATGTAGCCAAGTTAGTGGTGAAGCAGGATAAATTCTACGCGTCAAATTATTTATGCTTTCATTGCTTGCTGCCTCTAAATCTTATTGCTTCTAATCCAAGTAAGTCACCAAAACCAAACTAATTTTTAATTATTTATAAATTATCAAAAAGTTATCAACCTTGTGCAAACACAATTCAACCCCCCTTCTCGTGTTTGCACCTTCAAATGCTACCCCTTCTAAGGTCACATCAAAAAAATAGAACATGAACCCACCAACTATTAGTGCAAAAGGGGTTTTAGCTACAATTCTCTAGTCAATATTTTGATGATAATAAAAATAAACAAATAAAGAACAATTATCCCATACTGTATTTGCTAAGTGTGCAGATTAAGTTAGTAGACAAAGATTTATATAATGATTATCTATTTTTAAGTAGCATAAATTATGAGTAAGTTAGAGATAATAATTTAGTGTTTATAACACATAGAACATTATCACCTAATAAACAAGTAATTATGTTTACTAATAGTGCAAGTCATAATATAGAAATAAGAAGTATTGCAATATGCATATGAAAATCTACAGTTTGAGTCAAAGCATTAAAGACAAAATAAATGCAAGTCAATGATTGTCTGACTAAAGACAAAGGAAAAGAGGGCTACAATGATTATCTTCCTATGATTAAAAATCATCTTGTTCCTCTAACTCATAGATCAAAAGAAGAAAGTTATAAGTGAAGTATCTGATAAAGACAATGTACTTGTACAAGCTAGATCCTATGATGAACAAAGAAAATAAAATCTATTAAACAAGTTCAGTGCCTCTGAAGACACTGTTGAACTTGTGTCTGATTATGATGAACGTGTTCATAAACGTGCCTCTGGTGATTATGTTTTTGCAAGGAACACTCAAATAATTTTGCATCTGATAGTTGTGACAAGCATTTGATCGTCTAGCTCTGATACAAGTCAATGCTCTGATAGAAAGTCAATGCTTTGATATAAAGTTTACACTCTGATACAGTCAACGCTCTAAAAAACTCAACGCTTTGATAAGAAATCTACGCTCTAATATTCTCTATTCATTGTAATGGACGTATACTTTGACTAAAGAAATGCCTGACATCCTCTGATAGTGACATCCTTTGAGATAAGTCTTCTTAATTAAAGATGCGCGAAATCAAGTATGAAGATATATATGGATATGTCTTAAAGATTGATTTGCCTTAAATGTTGATTTAAGATCTCCAACGGTAACATTCCCAACAAACACTTCTTCTCAGTATTTAAGTATAAAACAATCAATAAATCGAGTAGTAGAGAGAATGGAAAAGGCAATGTGTTGATAAGAAATTTTGTAAAAAACTAGAACACATAAAAAAAAATGAATGAAAAATCCTTTCAGTAGAGAGCTATTAGAACTAATTATACACTTGAATTGAAATAGGATTTCAATGTAATATTCTCTCTATGAATAGAAACAAACTTTTGACAATGTGATTCGAAACAACCTATATGTGATTTGAATGACCCAGTTAAAATAGATTTAAACTGGATTTATGTTGATTTGAATCGCCGACATGTTTTTATTTATTTTAATGCATAAGATTTGTTTTCTCACTACCCATATATAAACTTTTTCCCATACATCTCAAATTCTCATTCATCACAAAAACTTTTTGAAAACTCTCAATCTCTTTGATGTGCTTTATTCTTTTGTGAGAAACGAAGATAAAAAGATCTTGTATTATGAATGTTCGTAGTTTGTGGAACTTGATTGAAATCAATAGCAAAATTATTTGAAGGAAAATGAAGGAAATTCTTTTCACCTAGAATTTAGGAATCTAGGTTTTTAGATTTTCATTGATCTTGAAGGTTCAAGATGGAAACATTCATGGGAGTTGAAGATTCAAGGTGTTGAAATCTTCAAGGTTGAAGTGTGTTACATCAAATTGAAGATTCATGACCAAATTTGGGGGGTTTTTGTTCAAGATTCTTTAGAACTAGAAGGCAATTGGTTCTGAACTTTAAAGGATCATTAGAGCTCAAAGAAACTCTGTTGTAATCAAATACATTCAATTTTATGATAGTGGAAGAAAATCTATCACAAGTTTTGAGGGGACAGGAGTAGGCCACAAGTGAGGATATGGTGGCTAAACCAGGATACAATCAGGTTTCGATTTTTCTTACCTTATCTCTTTAATTTTGTTGATACAATTTATTAAATTTGGTTAAGAAATTTTCTGATTCATAGATAATTTTTTGCATGTTAATTCTTGTACTTTAGATAAAGAATCTTGATTCATTAATGTGCAGAAAAATTTGTAAATTTCTTAATACTTGAGTCAATTAAAACTCTGTTTTACATACAATTTTACTTGAATTAATTTCTGATTTTGACCAAGTCAATTTTGATACTTAGGTACAATTCATAAATTTTTTACTTGGTTTGTCCCTTGAAATTGCATTATTGTGTAATTTGTAAATTTATTATTGTAATTAGTTTGATAAAGTTGTATTCAAACATAAACCATTTGTTTGTAAATCAAAGCTTGCAAGTAAATAGTTCTCCAATTGAGTTGATGTTCAATTAATAAATTGTATACTTAACGGAATTCTTATTGATTTTGGGTTTAAATATGTATTTGATCCCTACAAATATATTACTTTTTGATTTTAGTCACTGTAAATATTTTTGTTTGGATTTAGTCCCTATAAAATTAGAGACGATTGACTTTGGTCCCTAACATCAACCCCTAAACCCTTCTTTTAATTTTTATTCATATTTTTTTTATAAAATAACACTAATTATTAAATAATCAATAAATAAATTTATTAATTAATAATATAAAATATTTTAAATTTTAATATATCATAAAAGATGAAGTGTTGGTGTGTATTTAAGGCTCACGTGTCATGCCAGTTTATCAGCTCTTCTTAGGGACAGAAACCAATTTTCTTTTATTTAACGGGAACTAAATCCAAAAAAAAAAACTTACAGGGACTAAAATAAAAATGTGATATATTTGCAGGAATCAAAGATATATTTAAACCTTATTTTTTTTACTCAAGAGTGAATTTTTATTGTTAAGATTATTTATTTTACAATTATTTTGAATTCTTAATTGTTCCAATCGTGTTGTTTAAAGTTTTTAAGAACGATTTGAAATTACGATTTTCAGCTTGCGTTATCGTAAACTATTCACCTCACCTCTCTAATTATGGGGAGCCACGTAGTCTAAAATACAATTCGTAAATGCAATTTGAATTAGAAAAATTACATGAAATTCATATTTTAGCATGCTTAACTTAATTGGATGTTAATATCAAGTTGTCAAACTTTGAAATGCATTAAAAAATCATTCGTAAGTAATTTTTAATTTTGTAAATCAATTCACATGTTGGTAAATCAATTTATAGAGGTCGAAAGTCATTCCGAAAGTTTCAAACCCTGTGAATCGACTCACTGGTCTTGTGAATCGACATACCATAAAACTATTGGAACCAAGTTGGTTTTATACTTAGAGTTTTGATCATAACAAAGTGTTTTATGAGAACAATACATTTGACTTCAAAGAATATGAAAGAAAATTCTCGTTTTTGAAGAAAATCTGAAATAAGATTTGATTCAAATTTATAATTGAAGAAAATCTAAAATAAGATTCGATTCAAATTTATAAATGAAGAAAATCTAAAATAAGATTTGATTCAAATTTATAATTGAAGAAAATCTAAGATAAGATTTTATTGAGATTTATAATTAAATAAAATCTAAAATAAGATTTGAATCAAATTTATAATTGAAGAAAATATTTGACCAAGTTGAAAAAAAGATATGGTCAGGATTTGAAGAAGAATTTTTCAAGATTTATCTACAATAAGATATGAACAGAATCAATCTGAACAAAATACGAACATAATCAATCTGAAGAATTTACAAACTCAATCTTAACAAAATACGAACAAAATCAATCTAAAAGAACTGCTCAAATTAGACTCAAAAATAAAGAATTGGTTAAAGAACATATTATAAAAAAGCTTCTTGTTTAGAATTATTTTTGAATAAGATCATTGTTGATCAAGCTAGGAATGAAGATATAATTTAGATTTAAACATGGACTATATTTAAGCACTAATTTTAACTATATAAATAGATACTTAAGGCTGAAGAAGAAGATCATCAAAAAATCAGAAAATAGTAGAAGAATTCAAGATCAAATTCCAAATTCATCTTAAAGTTCAAAAAGAGAAACACTTGTTCAAATGAAAATTAATTTCTGAGTGTTTTTTCTTAGAGTGTGAGAGTTATTATTATTATTATTATTAGTTTGGTTAGAAGCAAACACTTTCATTCTTTATCAATTTCAACAATTTCATTCTTTATCAATTTTGATATATTGGAGTTCAGTGGCATAAAACTTTTGTTTTTTGTTTTGAACGATAGAAATATTTAGAATATTAAAAATTCTATTTTGAATCAATTTCATATTTTGAATTGTCAAGTAAAAATATGTTTTGAATCAACCTCAACAATTGTTAGTTATTTCTAAATTGGAATTTTTGTTTTTCTTTGTGTTTCTATCATTGTGCATTATTAAGCACTTCTAGCACTCTTCACAATTTAATTGAACAAAAATTATTTTCAAAGCATTCAATCAAATCCATTTTCTTGTGTTAAAATACCATCTTTCATTTGTGTTGATCCATTATTATACCAAAAACGATTTTTAAATAGATTTTCAATACGAAATTGTACGCAAGTCTATCACGATTAAAACATTTTTCGTTGCATGATCGATTAAACTCTAAAAATGATGACTCTATTCAACCCCCTTCTAGAGTTCATGTCATGACCAGAAAACTAAACGCCGTGAGCGGCGCACAAACTATACTCATAGCTTGGCAAACCTACCAACTAACTTAATAATTAAGTGATTATATAGTTCTCAATAATCATTTAAAAAAATATTTATAACTTTTTCGAAATTTCGACAGAGTATCCTCTGTAATTTCAACGTTTTCAAATTTATAAAATTCCTGTTTAAACTTTCAATTCAGTCATAATCCAAAGAGCATAATCTAATATTCAATACATCTTCCAAAAAGACTTTCTAGATTCAAAATAGCTGCAAATTACATCACAACTCAACAGACTTTACAAAAAAAAGATCCTCGATCAAAGAGGCCTACCAAAAAAATATAATCGAGACTTGAGTCTACTAACAACTTGCTACTCAACTGCTTGTGAATCTGAAAAAAAATAAACAACATGAAGGAGTAAGTCACAAAGACTTAGTGAGGAGACAACAACCACCACCAACTAGAAGGGAAACACAAAAAAGCACAAATAATTATTTTACAATTTTATGGCAAATATGCTAAACAATACTACCAACAATATAGATAACTCTCAAGTAAAGTATACACACTATAAAATCATTAAACTTGTAATTTAGACATTCGGATAGAAATATTAAAAATCCAATTTATAGAAAAGTAAAATCACAATGAGCAACAACACAAAAATCATATGAAATCAAACAAGTCAGAATATAAATTCTTGAGAATCAAGAGACGGCTTCATCTCATTGATAGCCCTCTCCTCCTAAGGGTGGCCTTTCCCTTAGGAGTGGCTCCATCTGACGGATAGCCCTCTCCTCTCAATTCCGCAACGCATCATCACACATCAATTAGGGAGCTTACGTTGATAGTCCTCTCCTCCTACATATGACATCTCTCGTAGGGGCGGCTTCATCTAACGAATAACTCTCCCCAATCAAAACAATATAACTAGGTACACCTAACGCCATTAATGATTTCATAATTATAACAATGATTTCCAAAACACGTATTTAAAAATCATCTCTCATATCATCGTAACTCATGGAAAACATATTAAACCGTATAACAATTCAATATTTAAATATTTTATAACTCATAAATAAATCGGACTACTAACATATTATATAACAAAGACCATGAAAATAAATGACGAAATCGAGATAACTTCAAAGGTTTTTTTTAATAAATACTTTAACATAAAAACAGAAAAAATAATAATTATAGCATAATAAAAATATGACAATGATCGTCGTCTACTCACCACTACGGAGAATCAACTAAGTTTGTTCTCCAATAACTCTTAGAGTAGCCGGCAGGACCTCAGCTGACAAATCTGAGTATCAAAAATATTCTTAAGACTTTAGAAAAATTATTCTAAAGTTTAGCTAACTCTAGGAAACCATAAAAATCATTTAAATCTACTCTAAGCACAAAATAAGATTTTTAGCCGAGAGAGAAGAAGAATGGGGAAAAAGTGAGATGGAAAAAAAAAGTGGAGGTGGAGTTGGTTTTATTTATTTATTTATTATTATATTATTATTATTAAAATTAAATGGGGCATTTCAATCTCCTTCCCTTATAAAAATTCGTCCTCGAATTTATTTGACTTTTTATTTATTAATTACTATTGACCTTGAGTTTCAAAATAACTGTGGATACTTTGCACGAATGACTTCTTTGGGTTCCCAAGTAGTTTCTTCACCGGATGGACCACACCAAAGAACTTTTATTGAAGCGATATCTTTTGAGCGTAAACGTCTTACTTGGTGATCTAATATAGCTATCAGAAGCTCAACGTATGATAGACTCTCATCTAATTGCACATCAATCTTCATGATTAATCACATGAGAAGGGTCATGAAGATACTTCTGAAGCATCGAAATATGAAAGATCGGATGAACTCCTAAGAGATCCGGTGGAAGTGCCAAATGGTACGCTACCGGTCCGACTCTCTCTAAAACTTCAAATGGTCTAATGAACCTTGGACTTAGTTTTCCCTTTTTACCAAACCGCAAAACCTCTTTCATTGGTGAAACACGTCAGAACACATATTCTCCCACTGAAAACTCCAAGGGACAACGCCTCTTATCAGAATAAGATTTTTGTCTACTTTGAGGTGTCACTAAGCGATCTCGAATCAATTTAACCTTTTCAATGGCATCTTGAATCAACATTGGACCGACTAGTTTAGCTTCTCCAACTTCAAACCATCCTATCGGAGACCTACACCATCTTTCGTACAAGGCCTCAAACGGAGCCATCTGAATACTAGATTGATAACTATTATTGTATGCAAATTCCACCAAGGGCAAATGTTTATCCCAATTATCCCCAAGATCCAGAACACAAGCACGGAGCATATGTTCCAATATTTGTATAGTCCTTTCACTTCGGCCTTCTGTCTGAGGATGAAAAGTCGTGCTAAGCTTCAAACGAGTTCTTAATGAAGTTTGAAACGACTTCTAAAATTGAGCAGTAAAATAAGCCGCACGGTCAGAAATAATTGACACCGATACACCATGCAAAGAGACAATTTCGTCTAAATAAAGTTTAGCATATTGGGATGCAGTATAAGTAGTCTTCACAGGCAAGAAATGTGCATATATGGTCAACTGATCTATAATAACCCACACCGAGTCGTTACCCTTTTGGGTTCGTGGTAATCCTGTGACAAAATCCATAGCGATGCCTTCCTACTTCAATTCAGGTATTTCAATAGGTTGAATTAACCCCGTAGGATTTTGGTGCTCAACCTTTAATTGTCGACACACTAAGCACTTAGAGACAAAATTTGGCACGTCTCTCTTAATCCCTTCCCACCAATACAATTCTCTCAAGTCTTGATACATCTTATTAGAACCTGGGTGAATAGTATAAGAAGAATGATGAGCCTCCTCTAAAATTTTCCTCCTTAAGCCACCAACATTTGGAACACACAATCGAGACCTCAACCTCAGAACACCATCAGAATTAACTGAAAAGTCTGAAATTTTACCATTCTGAACATTATTTACCATATTCACCAAGTATGAGTCTTGACCTTGAGCTTATTTGATATCATCAACTATGGTTGGACGAATTTGTACATGGGCGGAAAATAACCTCGAATGATCAAGTTCAAATTGAATTCCACTTTCGACAATTTCTTGAAATTCTTTAACTATTGGCCTTTTTACTTCTGCTATATGAGAGAGACTACCCATGGATTTTCTACTCAAAGCATCTGCAACAACATTTGCCTTTCCTGGGTGGTATAAGATTGTGCAATCATAATCTTTCAAGAGTTCCATCCATCTTCTTTGTCTTAAATTTAAATCTCGTTGTTGAAAGATATACTTAAGACTTTTATGATCGGTATATATCTCACAAGTTTCACCATATAGATAGTGCATCCAAATCTTAAGAGCAACAATCACTACAACCATTTCCAAATCATGTATGGGATAGTTTGCCTCATGCCTCTTAAGTTGTCTAGATGCATAGGCAATAACCTTACCTTGTTGCATAAGTACACAACCGAGACCAACTCTAGAAGCATCACAATAAACTGCATAACCTTTACCACCTAAGGGTAGTGCCAAAATAGGTGTTGTCGTCAAGTACTCCTTTAATTTTTGAAAGCTTTCCTCACATGCATCAATCAATCGGAACTCAACTTTCTTCTGGATCAACCTAGTCAATGAAGATGCGATTTTAGAGAAATCCTTCACAAAACCAAGGAAACTTTGAATCTCCTTTACTGTGGTAGGTCTGGGCCAATTCTGCACTGTTTCCACCTTACTTTGATCAACACTTATTCCATTCTAAGACACGTGACCTAAAAATTGAAGGTGCGAACACGAGAAGGGGGGGTTGAATTGTGTTTGCACAAGGTTGATAACTTTTTTATAATTTATAAATAATTAAAAATTAGTTTGGTTTTGGTAACTTACTTGGATTAGAAGCAATAAGATTTAGAGGCAGCAAGCAATGAAAGCATAAATAATTTGACCCGTAGAATTATACTGGTTCACCACTTACTTGGCTACATCCAGTCCCTTCATTCAGAAGGCTTTAATCCACTAATTCATAAACCTTGAATTACAAAGCACCTGACCCTCCAAGCCAGTCTTCCCAAACAGCCTGACAACCCCAGACTTTTGAGGAACTACACCACCTTAACCCTACAAGCCAAGTCTTCTCCTAACAGCCTGACAACCCCAGATCGAAGAAGGAACTAAACCACTATCGGGTTGGATACAAGAGATTGAAACTTGAGTAGTTGTTTCTAACAAAGCTGATAATAATAATAACTCTCACACTTTAAGAAAAGAACACTCAGAAAATATTTCTCATTCGAACAAGTGTTTCTCTCTTTGAACTCTAAGATGAATTTGGAATCTTGAGCTTGAGTTCTTATACTCTTTTCTGCTTTTCGATGCTTTTCTCCTTCAGCCTTGAGTGTCTATTTATAGTAAAAATTTGGGCTTCAATTTAGTCCTTATTTAATTCTGAATTGTATCTTGTTTAGATTGAGTTTGTAAATTCTTCATATTGATTTTGTTCCTATTTTGTGTAGATTGACTTTGTAAATTCTTCAGAATGATTCAGTTCCAATTTTGTGTAGACTGACTTTGTAAATTCTTCATATAAAATATTCTTCAAATCTTCATTAAATGTTGATCAAATATTCTTCACATCTTCATTAAAATGTTGATCAAATAATCTTCAAATCTTCATTAAATATAGATCAAATATTCTTCAAATCTTCTTCAAATCTTCATTAAATGTTGATCAAATATTCTTCAAATCTTCATTAAATGTTAATCAAATCTTCACTATATCTTCTTCAAATATTCTTCAAATCTTAATTAAATCTTCTTCAAATATTCTTCAAATCTTCTTCAAATATTCTTCATATCTTCTTCAAATATTCTTCTTCAAATCTTGACCATATTTTCTTTTCAACTTGGTCAAAGATTTTTTTCAATTATAAATATGAATTAAATCTTATTTTAGATTTTCTTCAATTATAAATTTGAATCAAATCTTATTTTAGATTTTTCATCCATTATAAATTTGAATCAAATCTTATTTTAGATTTTCTTCAATTATCATTTGGAATCAAATCTTATTTTAGATTTTCTTCAAAAACATGAATCTTCTTTTATACTCTTTGAAGTCAAATATATTATTCTCATAAAATACTTTTGTTAACATCAAAACTCTAAGTGTAAAACCAACTTGGTTCCAACAATCTCCCCCTTTTTGATGATGACAAAACCTGTATTTTTGATAACATTTCTTTATATTTCTTTGACTCCCCCTAACTTAGGGCTCCCCCTAAGTTTTAGTATCATTTTCTCTCCACTTTATCAAATATCTTTCTCCCCCTTTTGTCATCAGACAAAAAGACTTGAATGTGAAACACTTTTTTTTTTTTTTCGTTTCTTTTTCTCTCATTTTTTTTCTCTTTTTTCTTTTTTTTTTCTCTTTTTTTTTTGAATAAAATAAATATAACATAATATAAGAAAATATAATAACTAGTGTAAAACTAAACTACTTTGAAGTGATCACAACATCAGTCAGGTTTAGGTTTTTCTTGATGAAGTCAAACCTATCTTTAGGTAGTGGTTTGGTGAATATGTTAGCCCATTGGTGTTCAGTGTCTATAAATTGAATGTTTAGTACCCCTTTTTGAACAAAGTCCCTAATGAAGTGGTGTTTGATCTCTGTGTTTAGCTCTAGAATGTAAGATAGGGTTTTTGGCTAGACAAATGGCAGAAGTGTTATCACAATAGATGAGAATGTTGGATTCTAGGATGTTGTAGTCTTCAAGTTGATGTTTCATTCAAAGTAGTTGAGAACTGCAGCCAGCTGCTGAAATGTACTAAGCCTCTGCTGTTGACATTGCAATGGTGTTTTGTCTCTTGACCAAGATATTAAGTTGTCACCTAAAAATGTGCAGTTGCCATTGGTGCTCTTTCTTTCAAGTTTATCTCCAGCATAATCAGAATCACAGTATCCATTAAGTTTGTACTTATGTGATTTCTTGTAGAAGAAGGTAAGGTTTGTAGTGCCTTTTAGGTATCTAAGGATTCTCTTAACAGCAGTTAAATGTGATTTCCTAGGGTGAGCTTGAAATCTTGCACAAACACATACACTAAAGGTAAAGTAGGGATCCTATCATTCCTCTATAGATTTTTTTTTTTTTGCCTGAATCATCTTTTTCAAGTGAACAAGTAGGGTGCATTGGTGTAGCCATAGGTTTGCAATCACTCATCTTAAACTTCCTAAGAAGCTCTTTTGTATATTTGGTTTGATGAATGTATATATCTTTTTGACTTTGCTGAATTTGTATCCCTAAGAAGAACTTAAGTTCTGCCATCATACTCATTTGAAATTCAAGCTGCATCAATTTAGAAAATTCTTGACAAAGAGTGCCATTAGGAGATCCAAAAATAATGTCATCAACATTAATTTGAATAATAAGAATGTTATCTCCTATTGATTTTCTAAAAAGTGTATTATCTACTTGTCCTCTTTCAAAGTTATTTTTAAACAAGAAGTTACTAAGTCTATCATACCATGCACTAGGTGCTTGTTTTAGACCATACAAGGATTTCCTAAGTTTAAAAACATGATTTGGAAATTCAGAACTTTCAAAACCTGGGGGTTGTTTAACATAGACTTAATCACTTATATAACCATTTAGAAAAGCACTTTTAACATCCATTTGAAATAATGTGATGTTATTATTTGCAGCAAAAGAAAGTAGGATACGAATAGCTTCTAACCTGGCCACTGGAGCAAATCTCTCAGTGTAATCAATGCCCTTTTTTCTGACTGTAGCCTTGTGTGACAAGTTTTGCCTTGTTTCTGACCACGTCACTGGTTTCTGAAAACCCACTTGGTTCCAATAATGTTCTTCTTTGGTCTAGGTACTAGATCCCAAACATCATTCCTCTTAAATTCTTGAGAACCTGCAAAATACTTATCTAGCTTTGATTTTTAAGATCAAGCTTATTGTTATCACACTAAACATAATATCAGACAATAATTAAATTTAAAGAAAGATATCACTTATATGTTAACAATTTCAGTTTCACTATAAAAACCCTCTTAGTTATTCTTTTCTGGTTTTCATGTTCTGAGTTTGTATATTCTGTTATTAGAGAGTCTGGATGAAGGGATTTGAATTCCCATCCAGGTTTGTAGTCTTCATGAATTTGATTGGAGTGTTCAAAAAAGTCTCCTGATTCTGACTTTTAATCTTCCACTTCTGTTTCTGCTGATGCATCGGGTTTCTCTGATGGTAATTATGATTCTTATGGTAGTTCCAGTTCTGTTGATATGTGTGATTTCTCTGCCAGTTTTGAGTCTGTTGATACTCCAGATATTTATGATATTTCTGATTCATCATATGGTTCTGGTTCTGATAAGTATTGTGTTGACCAATCCTTCTTCCAACAGAGTCAGTTGGCTTCTGTTTGGTAGAGCTTGGAACATAGACCTTTTTGCCTTCATATATTGCAAGCATCCATTGACCAAGCACCATGACTGGTGTTTCAATTTGATTGCTTAGAACATCTGCAACATAAACAATTTTATCTTTTGGTACCCAAATTTGGTTGGGTCCTGGTTTGTTAGATCTTAAAGATTTCTTATCTTTCCATGTGGTTAGCATAGGACAAGATATTTTATTGTGACCTTTCTTATAGCAAATAATACATAAATCATCATTGGGAATAAACTTAGATTTAATTACTTTTTCTTGAAATCCTATTCCTCTTTTACCATTCCTACTAACCCCATAAATCATAGATGCATACTTGCTTCTTTCCATACCATTATCAATAAAATCTTGAAATACTTCTTCATGCTTATCAGAGTTACATGTGGTATTTTCAATTGATGTTGAACTATAATTACTTTTCAGAGTTAGATTTTCAGCCTTATGTTCAGCAATATCAGTTTTCAAATTTGCATTTTCTGATTTAAGTTCAATAATATCAGTTTTCAGAGTTGCATTATCTGTCTTAAGTTCAGTATTATCAGTTTTCATATTTGCATTCTCTATTTTAAGTTCAGTAATATCAGTTTTCATATTTGTATTTTCTGTTTTAAATTCAGTACTTTCATTCTTTAAAACATTAACATTTTCAATTAGATTTGTATTTTCTTTCCTAAGTGTTTTTAGTTTTAAAGACAATTTGTGATTAATATTTAAAAAATCATTTATAGCAGTAATTAAATCAGATCGAGTAAATTCAGAAAAGACCTCACTTTCTTCATATGTTGATTCACCTTCAGAGTCAAAATCTGTGTTGGATCCAGAGGTAGAGTTGGTATGAGCCATCATACCCAAATCTACTTGTTCATCGTCATAGGATTCCTCAGATATATCCCATGTAGCTATCATACTCTTCTTCTTGGGTCTGAAATCTTTCCTTTGGTGTTTCTCTTTCTCCATATTTGGACATTCTGACTTGATATGTCCAGGTTCATTGCATCCATAGCAGATGATGCTTTTCTTGTCATATTTATCATCATTTCCTTTGTTGGATTGCTTGGAATATCTTTGGGGAAATTTCTTCTTTCTGTTGTGCCACATCTTCTGAACTTTTCTGCATATAAACTCCAGTTCCTCTTCCTCTAAGTCTTCATTCTGATCATCTGAATCATCATCCTCTGATTCTGCTGTTGCCTTCAAAACTTTCTTCTTCTTGGATTTCAAAGCCACGGTTGGTTGCTTCTTCTTGGGCTCATCCTTTGCAAGCTCAATTTCATGTGATCTGAGAGAGCTGATTAATTCTTCCAGCTTAAGAGTATTCAGATCCTTTGCTTCTTGAATGGCAGTGATCTTGGGTCTCCACTTGCTTGTCAGACTTCTAAGAATTTTCTTCACATGATCAGCAGTAGTATAACTCTTCTCAAGTACTTTTAATCCTGAGACCAGGGTCTGGAATCTGGAAAACATTGTTTCAATGTCTTCATCTTCTTCCATCTTGAACAACTCATACTTTTTGACTAGGAGGTTGGCCTTTGCTTCTTGAACTTGCTTGCTTCCTTCATAGGTTAGAATCAGACTATCATAAATACTATTTGTTGTCTCTTTGTTGGTGCACTTGTCAAAATCCTTGAAGGTGATTGCATTTATCATGAATGTTCTGGACTTATGATGCATCTTGTACATCTTCTTCTAATCAGCATTCATCTCCTTTCTTGGAATTTCAATACCATCAGTATTCTTCAGAGCAATATAACCATCTTCCACCAAGTCCCAAAGTTCAGGATCTTGTGAAATATAGAAACTTCTCAGCCTGTCTTTCCAATACTCAAAACGTTCTCCATCAAACAGAGGTGGTCTGTTGATATTTCCTCCAGCAGTTTCTTCACTGAATCCAGACATATTGAACCCTTGGATCTTTTCTCAAACACTGTAAAATGCTCAGCCTTGAGACCGAACTCTGATGCCAATTGAAGGTGCGAACACGAGAAGGGGGGTTGAATTGTGTTTGCACAAGGTTGATAACTTTTTGATAATTTATAAATAATTAAAAATTAGTTTGGTTTTGGTAACTTACTTGGATTAGAAGCAATAAGATTTAGAGGCAGCAAGCAATGAAAGCATAAATAATTTGACTCGTAGAATTATCCTGGTTCACTACTTACTTGGCTACATCCAGTCCCTTCATTCAGAAGGCTTTAATCCACTAATTCAAAAACCTTGAATTACAAAGCACCTGACCCTCCAAGCCAGTCTTCCCAAACAGCCTGACAACCCCAGACTTTTGAGGAACAACACCACCTTGACCCTACAAGCCAAGTCTTCTCCTAACAGCCTGACAACCCCAGATTGAAGAAGGAACTAAACCACTATCGGGTTGGATACAAGAGATTGAAACTTGAGTAGTTGCTTCTAACAAAGCTGATCATAATAATAACTCTCACACTTTAAGAAAAGAACACTCAAAAAATATTTCTCATTCGAACAAGTGTTTCTCTCTTTGAACTCTAAGATGAATTTGGAATCTTGAGCTTGAGTTCTTATACTCTTTTCTGCTTTTCGATGCTTTTCTCCTTCAGCCTTGAGTGTCTATTTATAGTAAAAATTTGGGCTTCAATTTAGTCCTTATTTAATTCTGAATTATATCTTGTTTAGATTGAGTTTGTAAATTCTTCATATTGATTTTGTTCCTATTTTGTGTAGATTGACTTTGTAAATTCTTCAGAATGATTCTGTTCCAATTTTGTGTAGATTGACTTTGTAAATTCTTCATATAAAATATTCTTCAAATCTTCATTAAATGTTGATCAAATATTCTTCACATCTTCATTAAAATATTGATCAAATATTCTTCAAATATTCTTCAAATGTAGATCAAATATTCTTCAAATCTTCATTAAATGTTGATCAAATATTCTTCAAATCTTCATTAAATGTTAATCAAATTTTCACTAAATCTTCTTCAGATCTTAATCAAATCTTCTTCAAATATTCTTCAAATCTTCTTCAAATATTCTTCATATCTTCTTCAAATATTCTTCTTCAAATCTTGACCATATTTTCTTTTCAACTTGGTCAAAGATTTTCTTCAATTATAAATATGAATCAAATCTTATTTTAGATTTTCTTCAATTATAAATTTGAATGAAATCTTATTTTAGATTTTTCATCCATTATAAATTTGAATCAAATCTTATTTTAGATTTTCTTCAATTATAATTTGGAATCAAATCTTATTTTAGATTTTCTTCAAAAACATGAATCTTCTTTCATACTCTTTGAAGTCAAATATATTATTCTCATAAAATACTTTTGTTAACATCAAAACTCTAAGTGTAAAAGCAACTTGGTTCCAACAAAAATGCCACACTATCCAACAAAAACTGACATTTAGAGAATTTGGCATATAATTGTTTATCTCTTAAGGTTTGCAAAACCAACCTCAATTGTCGCTCGTGTTCTTCTTTACTCTTGGAATAAACAAGGATATCATCAATGAACACAATCACAAATTGATCCAAGAATGGTTTAAAAACGCGTTTCATCAAATCCATAAAAGCTGCTGGGGCATTAGTAAGCCCAAATGACATAACCAGAAATTCATAATGTCCATAACGCGTGCGGAAAGCTGTCTTCGTTATATCATCCCTCTTCGATCTTAGGAAAACATTGAGCTCCTTGAAGTTGATCAAACAATTCATCAATGCGTGGCAAGAGGTATTTATTCTTTACAGTTACTTTATTCAACTGCCTATAGTCTAAACACAACCGCATGGATCCATCTTTCTTCTTTACAAATAATACCCGTGCTCCCCAAGGAGAAGAACTTGGGCGAATAAAACCTTTATCAAGAAGATCTTGAAGTTGATCCCTTAACTCCTTAAGTTCTGCTGGGGTCATACGATAAGGAGGTATGGATATATGATGAGTGTTAGGAACCAAGTCTATAGAGAACTCAATCTCCCTATCAGGTGGCAACCCAGGAAGTTCTTCAAGAAAAACATTTGGAAATTTACATGCGATTGGAATTTTTTCCAATTTCACCTCAGCCACTTGTGTATCCCTTACCAAGGCTAAGTACGCTTGACAACCTCTTCTCATTAACTTGCTAGCTCTCAAGGCTGATATTTGGTTATGTGGTACCCAACAGTGTGCTCCTTGAAACGAGAAGACTGATTGCCCCGATATCTCAAATTTCACCATTTTGTTATGACAATTCAAAGTGGCATGATGAAAACCCAACCAATCCATACCCAAAATCACATCAAAATCTATCAAGTCAATAACTACTAAATCAACTGGAAATACCTTACCCTCAATAGTTATATCACAAGAACGATACACCGACTGAGCAAGAAAATTTCCTCCAACAGGTGTAGCCACAACTAAAGCCTCTTATAAAGAAGATGAAAATTTACTAAGTTGAGTAGCAAACCACGAGGATACAAAAGAATGAGTAGCTCCAGGATCAAACAAAACATGAGCATCTCTAGAACAAATAGAAAGTATACCTGTAACTACTGCATTGGATATTTGAGCATCCTAACGAGTCAAAGCAAACACTCGAGCCTGACCTCTTCCTGCTGGTATTTGACCTCTACCACCAAATCCACTACCTCCCTACTGAGATGTTCCTGAACCTTTGATAGAAGAATTTCCACTTTGCCGCATGGATGCAGAATGAGCCTGAGAAGATGTCAAAGTTGTTGGTGCTGATGCATAACTAGAGGATGGATGTGTCGTATCTACAAGACTATCCCTCCTGATGTGACGTACTTGGCCACATTGATAGCACACCTTACCGTTACCATCTATGGAACAATTTCCAAAGTGAAACCTACCACAAATAGAATATCGTGTAGCTAAAACACCGGAATGTCTATGAGGGAAAGTGAATTGTGATGCTGCTCCAGAATCTGATCTACGAGTCTACATTGTCCCAGAAGACTGCCCGCTATGACCACCTCTTTGAGACATAAGTCTTTGTTTCCCCTGATAACCAAACATAGATCCACCACCGAGATTCAGATAGTTACTGTAAGATCCTTCAACCCTTTGTTTCTTCCGTGAATCTTGTCTATTGCCTCCTTTTTCCTTGTTGTTGCTCAATCTGAAGGGCCAAACTCAAAACCTCAGCAAAAGTAGAACAATTCGACCCAACCACATATCTAAATAAGTAATCCTTCAATCCTCTGATGAACCTCTTGACACACATCTCCTCAGTGATAAGGTAAGGAGCTAATCCATCTCTAACACTCTCCGGAAGAAAACGAGCCATGAACAACTGAGACTCTATGCTAACGGAGGTGACCCCACTTGTCTACCACGTGACACTATATCCAACCAATCTCGGGCCACACCTATTAGTTGAAAGGATGTCAATTCCACTGCTCTTATCTCAAAACAACCCAATACTCTCCAAAGCCGCTCTAGACTATCAATGAATTGTTGTGGGTCCTCAATCGCACTAGACCCAGAAAAAGTAGGGGGTTTAAGCTTCATGAAGTGTGGTAAAGTAACCTCAATATCCCTCGTTGCAGCAGTCGTCTGTTGCTCAACTTGTCTAACCTCTTGTTGACCGTTGGGATTTTCATGTCTTTGATCACCCTCCTGATGTTGTCTGACAACAACCCCAACAAGTTGTTGCAAAATTCAGTCATATTCAATACATCTCCCAAAGTCGTAAAAAAAGAATTGTTCATTAGATTCCAATGATAAATAATCAAACAAGAATTGTTCTAATGTACACATGAGATGAACAAAGTCGTAAAAAAAAAAAAATAATTTCGAGTGCAATGGATATACACTGCAATGGAAAACTATTTATTGTGACAACAAATGAAAATTGTTTATTTTATCATGTCATACAATTCAAGTGGGGTAAAGTTAGATGTTTTGGCAGAATTTAAGGGTTTTTAAGAATAAAGAAAATAAGCTCTCCATCATTTATTTATTACTCCCTTCGTCCCAAAATAATAATGCATTTGACCATTTTACAAATATTAATAAAAGAGGATAAATGAAAAAGAAATAATATAAATTTTACAAAATTATGCTTATCAATTATGGTGCATTCTAATTATGATAAATGCAAAATAAAATAATAATAAATTGATGATATTAATTAAAAAATATAATAAAATAAAATAAATTAAAATTGGATTGAAAATTAAAAATATTGTGTTTAAGATAAATATATATTTTTTTCAAACGGCATACTTATGGAGTCCTATTTTACAAGTGATACATATGTGGCAAACAAGTCCCAATTTATACCAAAACGACGGCATTTGAAACCCAATATAAAATCAAATTAAGTTTGATATGGAGAGCACAAACCATAACCGAAACTCGAGTTCCAAATTACACGTCGTCACATTTCATAACGACTTTCTCATCGTTCATCAAACCTCATTCTTCTTCCCTCGTTCCAACGTTTCTCTCTCCATTTTCCATTTCTCAAATTTGCATTCACAACTTCAATTGCAACCAGTTGCAGAAGCAACGATGTCTCTATCGGATTCTGAAACTTCCTATGGCGGTGGTGCATCGGAGTATAAGCCTTTTCGGCATATCAGCCGCGATAGTGAGATCCCTTTCGCATCTTTTTTCTCTCATTTTTTCCTTCATTTTCCTTTTGTTTCTCGAGAAAAGTGGGGAAAATGTACATGCAATGTTTTTGTAGCTCTGAAGGTTCGAATTATTTTTCCTTTCTGAGCTGCAACAAAGCTCAATATCAACATCTATGTAGCAAACTTCTAAGTTACGCGGTTGTAATTATGCTGCAAATCTTGATATTGCGACAAAATGCAGTAAATTAGAACTATTCTATGTAATTTCATTGAGGAGACCGGAGACCTTTAAAAAATTATATTGTGTCTATGATTACGACTGTATATCACAATTCACAATTTATAATAATGTTATGTAATATCGACATTGTATATCGAATGCATGTTCAGGTGTTAGACACATTTATACCAAGACTACACCAGGACATTCATTTGGTTATGAAGTTAGATTTCTGAACACCGTACGTGAAAAAGCTTATAGATTATAGACATGTTTTAATTTTTAAACTATTTTCATAAGCACTTCTAAATGCACCATAATAACTTATTAAGTACTATGCATGTGTTGCCTTCACTTTTTTGACCTGGTTCCTAATTCTTTTCATGGTTGTATGTTCATAGGATTATTGTATGAAATGCTTAAATCAGCAAAGTCAGGGGATTCAAAAGCATGGAAGGTGGGGATTTAATATGGATATCTAGCACTTCTTCTGTGTGGTTCATCTTTAGTTAATTCAACTTGACAACCGATGTTGGTTGTTTTTTCTGATTTTCGCAGGTGCTAATTATGGATAAAGTTACTGTGAAAGTTATGTCACACTCATGTAAAATGGCAGATATTACAGACCAAGAAGTTTCTTGTAAGAACTCTTAAATGATATGGCTTTTTTGAGTTTACTTCTTTTTCTACATTTCTTTTTTGAGAACCCATTTTCTCTGACTGATGGCACAGGAGAAAAATTGAACTAGCTTCATAAGAAGCATTTCTCATTGTCAATAAATGGACAAACACTTTAGAAGTGAGTGTTAGAATTTTAAGAAAACTGACAAAGAGATTAGAAGTGTTTCTCAACATGTGTGATTGTGTGCGATTCTAAGTGTGTGGAGAAAAACAATATATCATTCACGACAACAGCAATCATTCATTTAACCCATAATATTATGTTGCACATGATGTTAGTTAATCTTATACTTGAATATTGAGCATTTATAAGATGTTTTCTGCTGTTCGATGTTTTTTGCGTTTTCCCTTGATATTCAACTAACAAACTTTTATGCATTACAAGTTATGTGGTTACCCTGTTAAAATATTGATGTAATATAACTTGTTGGTATCTCACTGCAGTGGTGGAAGACCTTTTCCGGAGAAGGCAACCATTGCCATCATTGGATGCTGTTTATTTCATTCAGCCTTCGAAAGAAAAGTAATTTTGTTTCTCAATTAGAATTTTATATTTTTTATGCCAGCAACTTATACAAAAAATCATGTAAAAAAAAATAAAAATTGTTTTATCGTTCAAGGAAAAGTCTTCCTTAATAACACAACATTAGTGACAATTTCATAGATTTATAACACCACTTTTGTCTTACACTTGCTTCCATGTACTGATAGCTAGCCTGTCTATCTACTTCTTTCCCATCATTATTTCAATATTCATGGAAGCAAAGGGTTTCAAAATGTATCAAAACAAGAAATTCTCTCGTTATGTTTAATTATTTGTTTTGAGAAAGATTTTTGCAAGAATCTTGTGGGGAACTTGCATTATATTATCAATGTTGGGATAGTTGATATAATTTTCTATAATTTAATGACAAATATCTTTGTAAATAATAATGATTGGAGAGAGATAATATGTTAAATAAAAAAAATAAACAGGATTCTTAATGTATCATTCTTTTTATTAGCTTATAGAGACGGACAAAGATTGTTTCCAGGATTAGAACCTTGGACCACTTAGTTAGTACTTCTTGAATGTCCCACTGTCCCTTAGCTCACCAACCGAGCAACCTATTTCGGACAAATCTTTTCTTGTATTTACATAAATTATAGAAAACTTCCTTAAGTATTATTGTCTGCTTCCTTAAGTATTGTTGTCTGCTCCAAAGTTTGTGAATTAATAAGTTGTGACACATACACAACTTGTGTATTTGGAGTGCATAGGGTATTAGTAGAGACACAAAAAATAAAACAGAAGGACAACCTTTGCCACGAGACTTGTACAAAATAACATATTTGTTAGTGCATGAATTTTTTTGTCCTTCATAAATACCATGTTGATGTACCTTATCCCGATTCCAGGTATTACAGCACACTTCTCCATGTTCCCTGTCTTGAATAATACATTTGTCCCTTCTTTTACAATCATTACATACTATATCTTTCCAATAAATGTATTTCTATTAAACTTTAAATTAACAAAAATGAATCTTTATTTATTTATTACATTCATCAATATCACATTTAAAACAAAGAAAATTCTAGATCGGTCCTTTCCCATCTTAGATCTATTGGTTTTACATGTGCACAAGTATTTTTATTTTGTTCATTTTATATTCTAAATCTGGGTTAAATTATATTTCTGATCCTCTTTATCTCGGATTTTTGTTTTATTTTAACCCAATCATTTGCCTCACACTGGAAACTACATATAAATAATTTCTTCCAATGAACATCATTCTATCAAACTTTAAAAATTGCACCATTTTTGTCCAGAACATTCATCAATATCACATCTAAAGCAAATCAAATTGTAGATATTTGTCTTTTTTCATCTTATATTTCAGATTCTATTTAGGGGTTAAATTATATGTCTGATCCTCTTTATCTCTAATTTTATTTTCATTTTAACTCAGTCATCTGTGTCATCTTTCATGCATTATTTTTAACTGATTTTTTTTCCTGCTTGTATCCTTTATTAATATTAAACATCTATTTTGCTAGCATGCAGTGTGGTCATGTTCTTGTCTGATATGTCTGGAAGGGAGCCCCTGTACAAGAAGTATGCATAGACTTTTGGTTTTCACAAATACAGTACCGTATCATCTTTTATACGCTTGAGACCAAACTGATTGTTTCATTTCCTTTCTCTGTTTTTTTTCTTCTTTTGGGGGTGGTCCTTTGTTCCAATGATACTTTTCAGAGCCTTTATATTTTTCAGTTCCCCGATCCCGAAGGAACTTGTAAACCACATCAAGTGTGATACAAGTGTCTTACCTCGCATAGGTGCATTGAGAGAGGTCAAGATTTGTTATAACCTTCTATCTAGTAATTATGAGCAGATAATCATTGTCAAGTTGTTTTTGAATGATTACTTTTGGTTTTATTTTGCAGATGAATTTGGAATACTTTCCAATAGATAGCCAGGTATATAATGATAAAAATATTTCATGTTTCTAGCAATGTATCGCACTGATGAATGTTAAGAATTGGAGGTTTCTTTTGGAGAATAATTCGATAAGTTGAAGAAGTGAGAAAGTATCAATTCCTTTACCACCATAGTCAATCAAGCAATTTAGTTTCTAGCTGGTAAAACTTTATGATAAGGAGTACGATCTTTCAGATATATGCTAGTATGGTGGAAAAACTTTTAAAATAAGGGATGTTTCAATTGTTTGAAAAAAAAGGTGGATTGGTTGGTATGGATTGGTTTCCTGGATGTAACCTGTATGCCCCTTTCCAGATACTAGACTATTTTCTAAGTATAAGCGGGGGCTAAGAGAGAGTAAGGAAACAAAAGCAGAAGAGAAGGAAGGATTTTAGGGGAAGGAATTAAGTTAAGCTTCAATGAAGGCACTCGGCTAATATAGCTATTATATTTTGGATTCTCCTCACACTCTAAGCACACGCTTCTCCTAAAACCCTTGGATGTCATCCATCTTTTGTGAATGCCATTGTATTAAGAAGCTACTTCTTCAACTATGGTTCTTGTTTTTGTATTTATTTTTAAGGAAAGAGTCCCTTTGACCTTTTTACATAATGCTTGAATGAGGAAAAACATTGATTTGTCTTCTGAACTCTATATTGTGTAGGGGTTTATCACTGATCAAGAAACGGCATTGCAAGAACTTTACGGAAATATTGATAATACTCGAAGATTTAATACCTGCTTGAATAATATGGCGATTCGGATAGCTACAGTTTTTGCTTCATTAAAGGTATTACTCTAATTTAATGAGAGACAATAAGATGGTTGAAGTTATACCACCTCTGGACTCAAATATCAGTACACTAATTAATAATGTTAGTTAATCATATTTAAAAAAAATGTATGTTCCAACTACCATTTCTCTTTAAATTTTTAAGAGAACTTATTTCATGAAAACATTATTTGAAGGGTATTTTTGGAATGATAACATCAAATATGGAGTAGTTCTTATTGTTTACATTGTATCGTATATTCTTTCTTCTCCGTTTTCCTTTTGCATCTTTTTATATGATATGCTTTTTTCTATTCATGCACTTATGAGTGTGCATATATCGTAACAACTTTTTTCTTCCCACTATTTTTAGTTCAAGCATCTCTAATGCATATTTTTGGAATTCTGATATACAATTAATACTTGATTCGCCCTTAATTTACTTTGTTGTCTCGCATGGGTATATCTTATCTTAAATTTTATCTTCATTTAAATTTGAAACAAATCTTGACTCTGAATTGTTCAACTTCTTAATGAATCCCCATTGATTTCTCCAAATAAAACTTAACTAGTGTTTTGTGAAATATCTAGTTGTAGTCATATAATTTATGATTCATTTTATAAAGGAATAAGTTGAGAATTCAGTGTAATTCATTTATAAGGACTTGTGTATTCTATAATTTCTGAAAGATTATATCTTAATATCTCTATTTCATTAGGAGTTACCGAATGTGTGGTATCGTGTGGCTAAGGATAGTGACGAGTCTACACCAACACCAAATCATGAATTAGTTCCTACGAAGCTTGCTGATGCAGTTTGGGACATGGTTTCTAAATATAAATCTACTATTCCCAACTTTCCACAAAGTGAAACATGCGACCTGCTAATTGTAGATAGATCCATTGATCAGGTTAAAAATATTTCTCTTCACTATAAATCTTTCATTTTATATCTCACTTTTGATAACTTTGATGAATCTGCACCACAGATTGCTCCTGTCATTCATGAATGGACCTATGATGCTATGTGTCATGATTTGTTGAATATGGATGGAAACAAATATATACATGAGGTATGACATTCTTCTTTCCTCTCCTTATCTTGTAGACAAGTTTTACATTTTGCTTGTTTTGATTGAGATAGCAATCCTTTTAGATTCCCAGCAAAACAGGGGGTCAACCTGAGAGTAAGGAGGTCCTTCTAGAAGAACATGATACAGTCTGGCTTGAACTTCGCCATACACATATAGCAGATGTAGGTCTTGTTCACTCTTTATCTGCCCACATTTTATTTTGTCTTTATCAAATCTCAATGCTCGTTTACCAACTTAAATTCCAGGCTAGTGAGAGATTGCATGAAAAGTTTACCAACTTTGTATCAAAAAACAAAGCAGCACAAATCCAACAAAGTGGAAGGTTCGCACATACCCTAATCCATGCTTACAAAAAAATAGTGTCCATTTTGTGAAATACCAGTCTACATTAAGGTCCTAACTTTCACTGTATTGTCACTATTTCTTTTACGTATAGTATGTTTTCCCCTAAGCATTTAATTTATCTTCTAATATCTCATAGTTGTTTTTAAATTACTACTATTTGTTAATGATGAGATAACTGCGCTTCTGTGCAGTGGGATAAGCACTTTTGACGTATACATTTTGATACTTTGCAGAGATGGTAGTGAATTATCTACATGAGATTTGCAAAAAATGGTTCAAGCTTTGCCCCAATACACTGAGCAAGTGGAAAAGATTTCACTCCATGTAGAGGTGATTGAGTTTTTTCATCTTACTTTTGTTGTCTTTTAATTTGGTCTTTATTGTTATCAAGGAGTGTTTGATTGCAGCTTAAGAAATAAGAATAAGGACAGTGGAATGTAAAAGGACTGAAATTGCATAGTTTTTTTATCCGTGCTCATCTAAGACACTTAAACAACTTTGTAATATACAACTCTAGTAGATAAGGGTCACAGCTGTTAGAATTAGTCACATGTAAATATGCTTGTGTAGTTAGTTGCTAATGAGATTGGAATTAGCAATCACATTAACTTGTATATATGGTGAATACTTTATAAATACATCCTTGTGTAGTCTAATTAGTCTAATTAGACATACAGAAATACAAACAACAAAACAAAAGAAACATGTTTCTATTTTGACCAGACTGCTTGATTAATTCAAAGCAGATAGCTGGAAAGATCAACAAAATTATCAGAGATACAGATCTTCGAGAGCTTGGACAATTGGAGCAAGATCTTGTTTTTGGGGATGCTGCAGCCAAGGACGTTATTAATTTTTTAAGAACAAAACAGGTCTTGTACTGAATCAATCTGTCCGACTAGACAATATAATATACTTCTTAAATCTCAACATACAATGTAGAATTTTGTTTATAATTTTTTTCACATGCAGAATACGACTCCTGAGTATAAGTTGCGGTTGTTGATGATCTATGCATCTGTCTACCCTGAAAAGTTTGAGGGTGATAAAGCTACAAAGCTAATGCAGGTCGGTACCAACTTCTACGAGATGGTTCATAAATTCTCCTAATTATGTTTCTTTATTAGGCTTATGATTTGAAAATATGCCTGATATTCCTGCTTTTCCTTACTCGTAAAGATCGAATTCTGATCAGATTCTCATTCTTTAGAAGGTTGGTAGGTAAAATTGATTGAATTAAACTTGTGTGACTATGCTTAGCTCTTAATTGCCAGATATTCATGTCTTATTTTGTAAAGGGTCTTTGTGCATATGAGTTTGGCTCGCTTTATTTATAGCTTCCTCATATATAAATTTGGAAGATGTGTCTATGACACAGGAAAAAGTAGGTTGCTTGTCACATTTCTCGATATGTTTGATTTCAAAGGTCCAGTGATTTTCATTTTCTAGGCATTCAGCATCTATCAATGATTGCAATACTATACTTCAAAGAAAAAGAATTTACCGTAAGCAAGCATTATTGATGGTTTTGTTTATCTATCTAGTTGGCCAAACTATCACCCGATGACATGAAAGTTATCAGTAATATGCAACTGTTGGCAGGATCGTCAAAAAAGAAGGCATTTAGTAGTGGTTTCTCACTGAAGTTCAGTAACCAGAAGGTAAACATATATATTCATTTCAAGCAGAAGTCAAAAGGAGGAAATATGTTAAAGTGTGCACTTATATGCTTAAGAAATAAAAATAAAAATGTATGATTTATAGATTTCTTTTCTTTAAGGATTTTAGATATTTCAAGCTGTTGTATTACAAAATGTTATTATTATTGCGTTCCCGAGTGTGAATTCTTTATTTCATATCAAATTATCTGTAATTTAAAAACTTCTTTTTTCTTGCATAGACAACACAAGCAGCTCGCAAAGATCGTACTAACGAAGAGGAAGAAACATGGTCACTATTTCGATTTTATCCCGTTATAGAGGTATGACTAAAGATCATGCAAGCCTTTCTTTGCCACCGTATCAGTTAAAATTTATTGTATTTAGGCTATTTGAGTGTATGTTGGTGGATAGCAAACCTGTTAGGTTATATAGAAATACAGATAATAAGGAGTTTGTTAGTAGAGTGTTCCTAGGTTGTTAGTAATTGTATAGGTGTAACTATTTTGATGTTTAAGTAGACCATTGTAGAAGCTTATCCAATATTGTGTATCATTTTCTTTCGAGAGATTATTTCCTATTATTTCTTTTTTTATTTATTTATAAATATTAGTATTCTTCCTCTAAATCCTTGGAATCCAATTCTTTGATTCCTAACAAAACCTCTGGTATATGTTTCATAATTTTTATTTTTAATTTTATAATAGAAATTTAGGCTGAGGAGTGGTAAATGTTCCATTATGTTTGTACTTCACTTTTAATTTCTAAAGATAGATCCTAAATTAAGATGCAATATGTAGAAATATTACAGACATGGAAAGCTTCTGCATGTAGAATAAGTTACAGTGTATATTTATGTTGGAAGGAGAAAGTTTTAGGAAACTTTTAGGAGTGAAAGACGAGAGGATAATTTAGTAGAAAGCTGCTCCTTATTGATTCTTGAAATTTTTGGCATTTGGCTTGGTCTTACAAATGAGATGGATCATCAACTTCCTGTTTGGGCCTTAAGAAAGAGTTCTACTTACACTTCTCCCAACTATCCATTTCAAACCTCACATTTCAGCTAATTTCTACTCATTTAATTAACTTCCAACTAATATATCTTCTATCTATTAAATTAACACAAACAAACTCTCTAGAATTTTCTTAGGGCAAACGATTCATTTAGACATAATGGGTCGAACCATTTTGATAAGTCCAATGGGCTAAATCAAATTGTGATCCAATAATTCCTTCCTCTATGTAGGTAAAATTTTATTAGAGTGAATTTGGACAAGTTGAGGTGAACATATGCAAAGTCATTCATTAACCACACCTAATGAGAAATGTTTTTGTTATCGTTGGAATTGTATGAGAGGAATCTGAGTTAAACTTACTAAGGAAATTGCATAGGAAATCTTATTCTTTGATTATAGCATGACTAGTTTGTATTGAATATGATCAAAATGTAAACCGTAGATGGTATTGTATTTGTCAGGAAGTCATTGAAAATCTTAGTAAGGGTGAATTGCCAAAGAGTGACTATGCATGTAAAAATGAATCAACAATTCCTGTTGTCAAAAACTCTACTCGAACCAAAACCAACACACGCACTCAGACAGCTCCCGCTCCGACTACCGCTCCTCATTCAATGAGATCTAGGCGGACAGCAAACTGGGCACGGAGTCGTACTTCTGACGATGGATATTCAAGGTGACATGAACTATTACATCAACATATATTTGCTTCTTTAATGGAAAATGAAATATGCTTTCTAATGGATATAGTTTTAGCCCTGAACTGATATCTTTTCCCATCTTTCGTAGTGACTCCACGTTAAAGAACGTCTCTTCTGATTTCAAGAAGATGGGAAAGCGAATCTTTGTATTTATTATTGGCGGAGCTACTCGATCTGAGGTAAAATATGATTAAGAATCTTTGCAACTATCCCTAGTATGTTGTAATTGTAATGCCATCTAATGCTCTTATTTTTTTTATTTTCAGCTACGTGTTTGTCACAAACTAACAACAAAACTAAGAAGAGAAGTAACCTTAGGCACTACTTCCATGGACGATCCTCCACAACATCTTACGGTAATAACTCATCTATCATTTTTGGCAATTTCATCCAAAGGGGTAGTGCTGAGCTCTCATAATGTATGATTTTTATTGAGCAATGGGTATATTAAGGCACAATTGCACCTGTGGTCCCTTAACTTAATTTCAAATAACACTTCAGTCCTTTATTTTTTTTTTCTTCTAATTTGGTTATTTATTTAATTTTATTACAAACATTCGAAAATATAAAGAATGAAAATATAAGTTTATTTGAAGATTTGAGTTATAAATTTGATGAAATTTGCATTATATTGAAGATGATAATTAATTTTATGAGTTTTGTTTGAAAATTTTGATGAATTTTTGTAAAAAAAGGATAACATTGTTAATATTTTAAAATATAAAAGATCAAATTGTTTACTTAAAATTAATTAAAGGACCAAATCGAGAAAAAAAAAAAAAGATAAAAAACTGAAGTTTTGTCTGAAATTAAGTTAAGGGACCGCATAAGTAATTATTCCTTATATTAATTGATCATCTTTTAAGCAGTTTTATCACTTTATGCTATTGAAGATTTATTTCATTTTTATGGATTAAACCCATCTTGAATGACATTGCCAAGGAAAATTTTCGGATCTAGTTAACATGATTACTTACCTTCATTTGAATCACATTCATGATTTTGCAGTTACATTTTATACTCTCGCATTCTATAGTCAGTGGCTTCTATGCCATCTTGATTGGGACTATATTTGGACCGTTGGTTTTTTATTTATTTATTCTTTTCTTCTAAAAACTTAACATCATGTTAAATATTCACAAGCTATTTGCATCCTTTCATTAATTTAATGATGTACAATAAAAAATGATTGAGGATTTATTAAGTAATAACATCTTACACGGCAAAAAAATGTTGTTACTTTTTGGCAATTTATTTCCTCCAAAAGGGTAATAACATCTTACACCATGTTAATTAAGTAATTGCGGAAAAGTGATTGTTTATTCACTTGATGATGAAACTGATTACATAAAGAGTATAAATAGTACAAGTAATTTAATTATATACAATCAAAATAGATCTAGAAATCATGAAATTGATTCCCTATAAATGATATCCTAAAAAGAAATAAAAATAAATTGAAATTCTAATTAATACATACTAATAACTATACAAATCAGAATCATATGATTCTGATTTTTTATCTCATAATCAACACTGTCCCTCAATCTGGGTGGTAGATATTCTTGGGAGAGCTTTAGTTAAGATGTTTGTTGTTTGATTGCACTATAGTACATGATCAATACTTATAGTACCATTATCAATCTTCTCCTTTATGAAATGTCGATCAATTTCCACATGTTTTATTCTATCATGGTAAATTGGGTTATTTGCAGCTTTGTTGTCACAATATAACCTCACGATGTAATTGGTTGGAACTCCGATGTGTCGTGGCTCTGAATTCATCTTCTGCATTACTTCTAGCTACCACATATTGTTTCTTACTTCTCCAAGTGACCATGTTTTCCCACACAAAAGAGCAGTAGCCAGTAGTTGATTTTCTGTTTGATGTACATCCAGCCCAATCTGAGTCGGTGTATACTTCAATATCCCTATTTGAGTTTTTCTTGAAATGAAAACCTTTATCTGGTGTACCCTTAAGGTAATGTAGGATTATGTCCACAACTTTCATGTGAACTTTGAGTAGGACTTGTCATGATCACAGCGAATCCAATATCAAGCTGAGTATGAGTTAGGTAGATTAATTTCCCAACTAGACTTTGGTACCTATCTTTGTCAGCTATGGAGAACCTTCTTTGAAATTGTTTCTGTTTACTGATTCCATAGGAGTATTGGCAGCCTTACACCCAAGCATTATGGTTTCTTAGAGTAAGTCTAGGGTGTATTTTCTTTGAGAAACATATATTCCCTCCTTTGTTCGAGCTACTTCCATCCCTAAAATATATTTAAGTTGCCCCAAGTCTTTGACTTCAAACTCCCTAGCTAAGGGTTCTTTCAAGTGTTTGATTTGCTCGTGATCATTACTTGTGATAACGATGTCATCAACATACACAATGAATAAAGTTACCTTGCCACAAACATAGTGTGATGTGATTGGCCTTGTATGAATCTATCTTCTTTGACAACTCGAGTCAATCTATCAAACCACGCTCTTGGGGATTGCTTGAGACCATACAAGGATTTTCGGAGCTTGCACACCTTATTTAAGGTGTTGGATGATTCAAGTCCTAGGGTAATTTGCATGTATACTTCCTCTTCTAACTCACCATTTAGGAAAACATTCTTAATATCTAGTTGGTTTAGTGGCCAATCCAAGTTTGTAGCCATGGATTGTATGACTCGTACTGAGTTAAGTTTAGCCACTAGAGAAAATGTCTCTTCATGGTATGTGCCATATGATTGGGTGAATCCCTTTGCTACTAATCGAGCCTTGTACCCTTTTATGCTCCCATTAACATTGTACTTGATAGAGAATATCCACTTCTCAAGTGTTATTTTTAATTAATGCATGAACCTTTTTTGCTACAGTTGCTGCCCAATCAGGTTGTTGAAAGGCTTCTTGAACATTTCTTGGAATATGTGTGTTCTCGAGTGCTGCTACAAATGCCTTGTATTTTTGTGATAATTTCCCATATGACACAAATATTTCAATTGGATGTTGAGTACAAGTTATCTTCCTTTTCTTAGTGCAATAGAAACACCGCTGTCAATTGAACACGTATGGACAGGTTCAGAGTCAGGAAGGGTATTACATGAGGAGATTCCATTTTCTAGAGCTTGGTTAGATTCATGGCTTTGAATCGAAGCATTTTTTGACTCTACAACTCGATTGTTTTTCTTCCTCCTAGTTTAAACTTTCTAGTCATCTTGTGTAGTACTTTCTACTACTGCAGTTTTCAAGTTTATATGGTTTGGTGGGATTTTCTGGTTTTGTTGGTGTGTAATTTTCTGGTATCATTAGTGTGGAATTTACTGGTTCTATTGGTGTAGAATTTACTAGTTTGACTGATTCAGTAGGTGTAAGATTTTTCAGTTTCTGCTTAGTTTGTTCGACCATCTCAAAACCCAAAAATTGGAATTCTGTTGTTTCTTTTGGGATTAAGATATTCTCCCTCTGAATTCCAACTTTGGAGTAATAAGGTTGATTCTCAAAGAAAGTCACATCCATAGTGTGGTAAAATTTCCTAGATATCAGGGAGTAACACCTATATCCTTTTTGGTGAGGTGAGTAGCAAAGGAAAATACATTTGATGGATTTTGGGTCAAGTTTGTTGCAAAGAGAGTTTAGGTTGTGAACAAAGGTTGAACATCCAAAAAAATTAAATTGGATTGAGGTGAGAACTTTGTTGGTTGGAAAAATAGTTTGGATAGTGGAATAGGGTGTGTCAAAGTTAAGGATATGGGAAGGTATTCTATTTGTGAGATAGGTGGTTGAAAGGACATCTTCTCCCCAAAAATGTTTTGTTACATTTGTGGCTAGCATGAGAGATCTTGTTACTTCAAGTAGATGCCTATTTTTCCTTTCTGAGACCCTATTTGTTGGGGATTATCTACACGTGAACTTTGGTGGAAAATTCTAGTGATGAACTAAAATATTCATGACCATTGTCAGTTCTGAGCACCTTAATTTTTGTTTGGAATTGTGTTTGCACAATGGTGTGGAAAAACTCAAATAACTTTCCAACTTCTAATTTCTCTTTCATGAGAAATATCCATGTCACTTTTGTATGATCATCGATGAATGTAACAAATCATTTAGCACCAGTAATATTGCTAACTAGGATTGTACATGGGTTGGGGCAACCCAACTAACCCGGTCAACCCAATCCGGATGGACCCAAAAAAGGGCGATCTTGGTTTCAAAAAATTAGCAAACCGATCAAAAAAATTGGGTACTGGGTAAAACCAGACCCAACTCATTTAACCCAGGTAACCTAGTTCATTAAAATTATTTGGTTACTTTAGGATGATATATTTTAGTTGTTTTGATGCTTGCAAGCATTTTAGGCAATTTTAGGAACCTTACAAATTTAGTTTGTAATGCATATATTTTATAATTAATTTTATGACTTTGATATTATCATTAATTGTATGTTTATATATTAGATGCTAAAAAAATAGTGAAAATAGGGTACGCCATATTTTTGAGAAAAATTAAAGTTGTGTCATTTTTTAGAAAGAATATGATGATCATCATTAACAATTAAATTAAAAAAAATTGTGGGTAACTCAGTACTCAACCCAATCAAACTTGAAAAAAAGTGGTTTGACCCAACCCAATCTAATGTTGTAACTGGTGAGTTTTTTACCAAACCACACCCAGTGTTCCCTACATGGTTTGGGTTATGGCTTTGGCCAAACACAACCCAAACCGACCCATGTACAGTCCTATTGCTAACCCAAGATGGCCCACATACATCACTGTGAGTTAAGGTGAATGGTTAAGTGGGGTTTATATGGTTTAGGTGAGTATGTGTTTCGGGTATGCTTGGATAACTGACATACTTCACATTGAATTCATTAGGTTTTTACTGAATAATCAGGGAAACATTTTCTCTAAGTGCATGAGATTTGGGTACCTAATCGATAGTGCCACAACATTACAAACTCCTCACTAGTTGGAGAAACCTCTGCACAAGAATTGGCTTTGAGTTCTTTGGAGGAATCTTCAACTTGCAAGTAGTAGAGTCCAACACACTCTTTAGCACTACCAATCGTCTTACCCGACTCCAAAATTTGAAATTCAAACAGATTGGGAAAAAATTTAGCAACACATCTACGTTTCTAATCAATTTTCTAATAGACAACAAGTTGCAATCAAGTTTGGGCACACACAATACAAAATCCAGAGTAATATTTTTTGAAATAATAACAGAACTGTAACTTTTGAATAGGTACCATCAACAATTCGAATAGTAGAGTTATCGTGATGGGGAGAATAAATGTCAAATACTGTTATATCTCCAGTCATATGATCTGAGGCTCCTAAATCTATGACCCATGATTTTTGTTTTCCTTTACTAGTGTGTAAAGCATGTAGAAAATTACCTTTGTCTGCTACTATAGTTGTCGAAATTTTTCTGCAGTAAGAACAGTCAATTGGAACATTTTCTGCAGAGACTCTGTTTGTTCTTTGTAGAATGTAGATGGATCCTTATTCTCTTCCATTTATTGTGGATTGTGTTGTCCCTATTGTAGAATGGTTTTGACCTCTCCCATTGAAGGTAATTTTGGTCATTCAACTTGTGGCCAGTGATGAGAAGTGCAGTCCCTTCGATTGAGTTGGCATGAATTATGACAATCTTTGTGGTTGTGCCTTATGTTTTGTCTTCCTCCATGGTTGGGTTGATGAAAAAGATTAGGGATGGTTTAGATCTAGCTTTGATACCATGCACAAAAGTAATTGTTTATTCACTTGATGATGAAATTGATTACATAAGGAGTATAAATAGTACAAGTAATTTAATTATGTACAATCAAAACAGAGCTGGAAATCAGGAAGTTGATTCCCTATAAATGTTATCCTAAAAGGAAATAAAAATAACATTGAAATTCTAATTAATACATACTAATAACTCTATAAATCATAATCATATGATTATGATTTTTGATCTCATAATCATCAACAACAAAAAGTGAAATATAAAAGAAAAATAGTAAAGACAGGAAAAAATTTAAAACAAATACCAAGAAATATTTTCATCAGATTATATCTTTAATATTAAGAATATTATAACAAGAATAATTTGGGCTAATACTGGAACATCATGTGGATAACTTACACAGCTTTTGTAGCCTATAGATTTCAATTGTATACTTAAAAAATAGGCAAGATTGGTTCTAAATTGTGGCAAAATGCAAGAAAAGGTGGTTAATGCGGCTGCAATTGTAGTTCTTAAGTCGTTGTGGAGACCTCTTAAACTTTTTATATTGCTGTAGGATGATTGGTTGTGTCTTTGCTCTCAATGAGAATAAATGCCTTGAAATTCATGATTGGGAGAGATTTTGGGTACAAATAATTTTTGATTGAAGTAGTTGCTGATATTTTTTAAGTTTCTTTTATAAGCTAAAATATTTATTAAATAGAAGCTAATATGTACCACAATCTTTTTTTGAAAGACATATATAGCACAATTGATTCTCCTAACATGGTACAATGTGCAGAAATTGAAGTTACTATGCGACAGCAATATTGCACTAGACGGCCTTGGAATATAAAAGTAGTGTTTCTTAATACTGCTAACTCCAGTAGGTTGGCTATCCCTTTTGTATCAATTATTACTCACCCTTAATTGTTTAGACGTAGAAAGTTTTTGCTCCCTTGATAAGGATGACCACATGGGCCCTTCCAATTTTTGCTACACAAATTTTGTCATGTATGAAGGACATTTGGTATAAGTATTATGACATATATAATTTTTATGTGAAATTCAGCTGAAAGAAAGATAATAAAGTATATATTTTATATTTACTTTGTCCATGTTCTGCCTTTTCTAATGTTAAATACATTTTGCCAAATTAACATCAACAAAAGTAAAATCTAATTTTATAACTCAACTCATAGTTCATGGCCAAATTATTAGTTTATTGAGATAGGTGTATCTTCTTGCTTTCTTTGACAATGACATGTGAGTCTCTAAACCAAATAATATAATGTAGACAAAAGACTTCCAGTCTATTTGTTATACACTTGTACGTACGAGTTTAATGTGAATATTTGTTGATTGCAACTAAAATAGGATCTATACTAATCAAGATTGTATATACTCTTGTTCTCTGTAAGAGCCCAAGTCTTACCGTTATTGTTAATTACGACATTCTCGTCCTCTTCCACCGCGTGGAAACAACGAGTTTTTGCCTTCCGTGGAAATTGAATTCGGTACCTAGGGGATAAGTACCACCACCCATTCATTCTCACTACCTATTGAGCTTGCTCGATTCCCACGAAAGGCAAAAACTCATTATTTCCTATTGAGTGGAAGGGGGCGAGAATGTCGTGATTAACAGTGCCGCTAATGGAAAGGGTCGGGCTGTTACAAAATAGCGAGTTTTTGCCTTCCGTTGACAGCTTAATTGGTAGTGGGAATCAATGAACGATGGTACTTACCCTCTAGGTACTGGGTTCAATTCCCACGAAAGAAATTTTTTTGCTATTTCCTATCGAGTGGAAGGGGGCGAGAAGGTCGTGATTAATAGTGCCGATAACAAAAAGGGTCGTGCTATTACAAAATAACAAGTTTTTGCCTTCTGTGGACAACTCAATTGGTAGTGGGAATGAATAAACAGTGTACTTATCCTCTATTTATTGAGTTATTAACATTGCCGATAACGATAATGGTCGAGCTGTTACATTTTCCCTCAAATTGATGCAGATCTATACCAATCAAGATTACCGTGGGGCTCGAGCCCACGACCACAAGGTTAAGAGCCTTGTCTCTAAAAAGACTAATTATAATTATTTGACGCATCTTATATCTAATTTCTTACAAAATAATTATTATTTCTACTTTTGTTTTTCAATTTACATTTCAGTTATTTTTATGCAAGAGTTACTAATTCTTTAATATATTCTATACAAATAAAATTTTAATAAAATAAAATATATTTCCAATATTGACCTCAACAATTTCTACACTTAAGATTTTTAAAGTAAAAAAAAATACATGTATATCCATATTTGTTGAATATAGCTCATGGTGGTTTCTATTTGTTGAGTCATACTTTTTCTATTTCTTTCCTATTACTACTATTATTCATTTCAATGATTCTGGAAAAAATAATTGCCATCTTCTCTGTTGCGTTGCCATCTTTGACTGAACTACATTTTGGTTCAGTTGTTTTACCACCCATCGACCTACCAACGAAGAAGTCCAACTATTGTTGATCTCTTCATCTGCTCAGATCTACCCAAAAGGTTTTTTTTTTGCCCCAACAAAGAAAGAGAGTTATTGTTAAAGGTGTGAGTGTCTTTCTCTATATAGATATATGTTTGGTGGCAGTGGTAATGAATCTTTGCCGACTAGATCTAACATCAAGTGCTACATCTATGATTTTCTTCTCATTTTTGTTGTTGTTTAAAGCCATATCCATAAATTTGTAAGTTGGATCTGCATTCCTTTTCAGTTTATCTTGTTTAATAATGTTAAAGTTTTGATCTTTTATACTTCTCAGAGTGATGCTTGAGTTTATTTTGAGATACATTCTATTTCATATCATCCTAGAAAAATATCATAAAAGAAAATGCTAATCGAGAGATTTGGGCCAAAATATTAAATAAGATTACTAATGAACCAATCCATGTAAACCGAACCGAAAACCCGCCAAAATCGTCCACCCGCGAACCGATCAAACTGAGTATGTCTACGGTCGAAATTGGGTCTTCATATAGAACCCGCAATTTGGACCGGATTGAGGGTTTAGGCCCGAATCCTTTTGAACCCGACCGCTTGTCCAACCCTAGTTGAGGTATATGCAAATTAAATCATAGCAAATGTAAAAAAAGAGAAGAGATACAGCTACTGCAGTGTAGTGTCTAGTTTTCCAATTCTCCCAATTTTTTGTTGTGGGACATAGTAGGCTTTATTTTTACGGACTTTTATAAAAGCATTCGATTCGCCTAAATAAATTAAGAGGATTTATCACGAAAAACAAATCACAAATGAATCATGAATGCTAAATTAACCAATAAGCCCACCCACACACACACTAACCATACATTGGATAGTTATTATATTTTTTGGATTTTTGTTTTAAACCTGCCATGTAAGTCGTAATCGGTTCGTGGAAAATGAGGCAAAATGTCTTATGATGGACAAAATGTATTATGATGGAATTTTGAATCAATTAAGTAGAAACCGATTTAAAAATGAGGCAATGGATTTAAAAACTCAAACTTTTTAAATTGGTTTCCTTAATAACTGATTTCAAAAGCTTCTTTTAAATCGATTAATAAGCTAACTTGTTTAAAAATCTGGCGACCTAATAATTATTCACATACGTATTCCTTCTCTTTCATTCTCATCTTTCTAATGATTTCATTCACAAACCTCCATTGTCGTTTACCTCCCTTCACTTGTGCCTCGCCCCCATTTTCATTTTTGTCTTTGTTAGACACTACTGTTATTTTTTACCGTATTCATGTTGTTTTCTATAATGTCCCTGCTATTTCTTTCACAATTTTTTCCGTTTTTAGGTTAGTCATTTTGTTGTTTGTTGCTTCATTCGTTGTCTCTCGTCATTTCTACTACCTTTATTGCATATTTCTCGCACTTGTCAAATAGCTTTTGCAATTTTGTTCATGTGAAATATTTAGAAAATTTAGTACTCTTTACTTAAACACCTTATCAATTTTTGTTCTATTTTTTATTATAATGTTTGGATGTTATGTGCAAGTTTCTAAATCTCTATATATTATATGGAGTCCAAAGTTCCTTTTTGTAAAAAAAAAAAGGAGATATACATACAAGGAAGGTAAACCAAATCTTAGAAAGAAAAGAAAACAAAAGAGAAAAAAAAAAAAGAGGGGCAGGGAGGCGGCAACATAGAAGAGAAAAGAAGAAAGGGAAGAAGAAAAAGGAAATGAAGAAGAAAGAAGAAATAGAAGAAGAAAAGGAAAGGAAGAAGAAGAAATCTAGCTGCATGGCGGGCCGGCGACAGCCTGTCGTCGTTGAAAATGGCAGTTTAAGCCTCAATTTCTCTTTTTGGTTTGCTTGGCTTTTTGTTTGTTTCATTTTTGATTTATTGTTAATTTTTCTATGATATTTTCAATCTTATTCATTTCTTTTGGTTAAGTTTTAAGACCATGAACATAATTTTTTTATTTGCATATGAAGTAGCAATGTCAAGTTACAAGGAAGGGGGTTTGAATTGTAAACTTGCCTAATTAAAGTTTCCTATTAAAAAACTTAAGAAAACAACTCAAGAATGATCTTGGTTATGAAAACGGAAAACGGAGAACATTCTTGGTTCTGGAAACAGAAAACGGAGAACGTTCTTGATTAGTTAAAATCACAGTTTTTACCTTCTCTATTTAATTTGATAGTAAAAATGTCTCAATGTAAATAGAGATAAGGAAGAGATACCACACAATGATATATTCTGGTTCACCCAACTCGGGCTACGTCTAGTCCTCACAACTGTGAGATTTTCACTAATTCCTGTCCACCCAGAAAGGATTCAATCAAGTCACCTAACAGTTCTGATAGGATTTTACAATTCACTCTTTAATCATACTCAAACTATAAACAATCCTTATAGTTTTGAGTTTACACAATAATGATTTAAGAAGATTGGTTGAATCTGATTATGCTCAACTCTTGTTTAAGAATAGATTCAGGTTAAAAGAACTCAGTAAAATAAACTGGAAGTATGAAGGTAGTTTCATAACTGATTCTTTTTGTGAATGAGAAGCTTTCAAGAATGCAAGTGTATGTGATTTGATGAGTATTCGTGGCACTTGAAGTTCTGAGTTTTGCTAAGTATTAGCCTTCCTTTTATAGACGATTAGAGCATTTAATAATGGTCAAAAAGAACTGTTGTTAGTGCTCTGTCAGTTTTGACCAAAACCAATATAAGCGAATAAAAATAATCCAGCCTTTTGAACAGTTTTGAGCTTTGTTTGACTGGGCGGTTTTATTCATTCTTGATCAGATTGCTTGCGCGTTTAATGATCCCTTAAGCTTCAGATATATTTGTTGATGATATATCTTTGATCAGGAGACTTGATTCTGTCCAAAATAGTTTGGAAAATAAGGAACAATTTCTGCAGAAATAAGGAGATTGATTCTACAGAAACAGAGATTGATTCTTCAGAAACGGAGATTGATGATCAATCTGGTCTGTTAGTGTTCTGAACTATCTGGAGATTTATGATCAATCTTGAGGTTCAGTCTTGTTTTAACTTTCTTGACAGTTCAGGCTGGAGAAGGTTACAACCCATTTTATTTTGCTTTGATTCATGACCTTTTAAGTTAGTGATTCGAAAGCCTTCCTTAACAAGAATGATTCCTACTTGTTCCTTGCCATGTACTAATGAACTTAGTATAAAGATTAGAGGCAAAAGCTTTGTTGAAATAGTGGAGATTGATTGGTCAAGTGGCTGTGACGATCAGTCTTGATTCTGGAGAACATTCTCCGTTTTTTACAGATTATAGTCAAGAATGTTCTGTTTATTTTTTCATCTGATTTCTTTGCTTTGCTTGGTTCTTATCTTTGAATAAAAACACTCAAGAGCACAGGTTAAATTAACATAACATTTAGAATCATAATTAACGTTCTTAATTAACCTTTGTTTATTTTCATCAAAACTTTATTTAAGAGTTTATCTTAACTATCTCCCCCTTTTTGATGATGACAAACATGTTAATTTAGATTTTAATTCTGATTCTAATTTTATATTTGAAGAACGTAGAAGCTCCCCCTCAATTGATGCAGTAAATGTTTTTGGACAGTAAAATAGATAATGCAATCAGATTTTCAGCATAATGAATATTTCATTGATTTTCAAAATAACAAATTTGCAAAGTACAAGACAGAAGTGCCTGATTACAAAAAGGACTTCTAAGTATCAGAATATATTTAAAAACTTAAATTAATTCTCCCCCTTTGTCATACAAAAAAGAAGGAGAAAAAGATTCCTATTTAGCTAAAGATGGAGAAGATCCTTTTGAAGAAGCAGATTTGGAGGGATCAAGAATCGGTTGAGGAGTTGGAGTAGGCTGAACAGGAGGAGGAGTCACACCAAGCTTGGGAGCAAGTTGCTCTGTTATTCAGGTCCACAGTAGGGTAGACTCTAAATCTTGCTGGGTCTGGCGGGCAAGAATAAGTTGCAAGGTTGCCACAATTTCAGAGTTAGTTGGTTCCCTTGGTGGAGTCATAATAGGAGGCGGGGCAGGAACAACACTGCACGATGGAGCAAAGGTGGTAGAGATTGTAGGTAGAGAAAAATCAAAAACTAACTAATTCCAAAGATTGACAAAGTGGTTGTCTGGGGGGAAATATATGCATGTGACATGGTTGAGACATTTTGATGGGGGAGTAAGTTGCACATATTATCTAGTGGAGATTGGAAATATTGGGAGTAGGATATAAAGTCCGTGGAGGAGAGGGTAGATGGTTGTGGAAAAACAGAGAAAGATGGAAGATTTGTGGGGAGTTCTGGATAACGTTCTCGGTTGTCAGGAGAACGTTCTTGAGCAGGCTCAGGTGCTCTGTCTGGAGATGGGGAGGCTGAGGCTAGGGCTGCAGCTCTTCTTCTTGCAGAGCGCTTTCTTTTAAGAGGTGTTGGGAAAGAAGAGGTTGTCGGTGCAGGCTGTTTTATTGCTGTGATTTTCATGTGGGCAATGTTTTTGGTTGAGAATTTGGAGATTTTGAGAAGGGATTTTTTATTTGACAGTGGGATTTAAAAATGCCTGAAGACTTTGGTTAAGATCATACCATAAGGGACGGTATTTTTCTTGTAGTCTTTTGTGGCAGCGGCAATCATGTGATGGAGGATGAGATGAGGTAGATTGAAGCGTTGACAGTTGATGAGATGGTAAATAATCAACGCATCGTTGTCAAAAACATACTCATGACTTCCACAGTGGGGAAGAAGAGTATGTTGGCTCATGCTGTTGAAGATTTTAGGGAGAGGTTTGAGATATGTGGACAGATACCGAGTGGAGTTTTCCTGAAACAACTCAGATAAAACTTCAGTTTGGTTGAGGTTAAGAGCTGCATACTAGTTGCTTCCAAAAATAGCAAGACCTTCAGTGGGGAGGTCCAAAATGGAAGCTAGGATGTCAGGGGTTAGCCGTATCTCAATTCCCTTAATGTTGGATATGATGAGTGATTTATCAGGGAAGGTTTTGGCTTGACAGTAAAAATCCCTAACAACATCTGGAAAGTAGTGTTCAGATGTTTGCGAAAAGGAGGTCCATCCTTAAGCATTAGTGAAGTGTTGGACAGCATTGTCATCCACTACTAGTTTGTTAAAGACAAAAACTCTTCCAATGCCAATGGGACGCTGAGCCCATTTGGCTTTGAACAACTTGGTGGCTGTGAGAGGGATTAGAAGAGAAGAGTGAGGTTTGGCTTTTTTGGAGGGTGGAGAAAGTTGTGGAGATGAATCAGAGTTGAGGATGAAGATTTAGAGGTGTGGGATGAAGAACGTTCTAGGGATAGAGAACGTTTTGTTGGTGGTGGGAGGGAGATGTGTGAGGAACTGGAGAACGTTCTTTAACAGGAGAACGTTCTTGGTTTTGGGTGGGTGAATGTTCACAGGGTGGGAACGTTCTTGAATTGGAGAACGTTCTGGAGAGGTGGATGGGGCTTTTCTCAATTTTTGTTTGGGAGCAGTGGATTTCATCCTTTGAGGATTTTTTAATTTTTTCTTCGCCAGAAATTGAGAGAGTGTGAGGGTGGTTTTTTTTCTTCTCATAGGTCTAGGTGTTGGGTTGTTGGTTTTAGGAGAGGAAAAGAGTTCATTAATCAATCTCCTTTTTTGGTTTGGAGGTGTTGAGTGAGATGGTTCAGATGAGAATGGTGATTTGGATGGAGTGATTGGTTTTGTTGGTTTTGTGGGGTTATGTGAGGAGGTGTATCAGACAATTCATCTGAATTAGAATCTGAAATGATGAAATAAGCAGGTTTGGTGATTGGGGTTTTTGAAATCCTAAATCCTGCCAAGACTCTCATAGACCTTCTCTTTGGTGTTGGGGGATTAACGTGTTTCTTTGGTGCTGGGGGATTAATGTAGGGTTTGCGTAAGTGTGGTAGAACCTGAGCAAGATTAGTAGGAGGGCAAGTGTAAAGAGGGGGAAGAACGGTGGACAAAGGTTCAGGGGTGCCTTTTGAAGACAAGAAGACACATGCATTAAATGCCAAGACATGCGACTCAGAGGAGAATGTTGGTTGAAAAACGGAGAAAGTTGCCTGGAAAAACGGAGATTGATAAACGTTCTCCGTTTTCTGCAGAAGCAGATTTTAATGCGAATTTTCAGGATTTTTCATAATTTTCAGTTTTTCTTTGATTGAATTGAAACTTTCCTCAACTAGAGGCTTTGTAAAAATGTCAGCAAGCTGATTTTGAGTATCAACAAAGATTAATTCAATATCTTTCTTGTTAACATGATCACGAATAAAATGATGCTTTATTTCAATATGTTTTGATCGAGAATGCTGAATGAGATTTTTAGATAAATTGATTGCACTAGTATTATCACAGTAAATTGGAATGCTTGAGTAACTTACAGAGAAGTCTTCAAGTTTATTTTTAATCCAAAGAACTTGTGAGCAACAGTTTGCTGCTGAGACATATTCAGCTTCGGTGGTCGATAAAGCTATAGTATTTTGTTTCCTGCAAGACCAGCTTATCAATGCTTCACCCAGAAACTGACATGCTCCATTGGTGCTTTTTCTTTCAATTTTATCTCCATCATAATCAGCGTCGCAATATGCTACAAGATCAAAATGAGAACCTTTTCTATACCAAAGGCCAAGATCAGTAGTTCCAACAAGATATCTAAAAATTCGTTTTGCAGCTGTTGAATGAGATTCTTTTGGCGCAGATTGAAATCTAGCACATAATCCTACTGCGAATACGATATCAGGTCTACTAGCAGTTAAATAAAGCAAAGAACCAATCATTCCTCTATATTCTTTTTCAGAAACTGATTTTCCATGTTCATCTTTGTCTAATGAAGAAGATGGATGCATAGGAGTAGACATGATTTTTGCCTCATTCATTTTGTACCTAGTTAACAAATCTTTAATGTATTTTCCCTGACAAATAAAAATACCATTTTCATGTTGTTTAATTTGCAAGCCAAGAAAATACCTTAATTCTCCCATCATGCTCATTTCAAATTCACTTTGCATGAGTTTTGAAAAACCATCGCACATCTTTTCATTAGTTGATCCAAAGATAATATCATCACATACACTTGTACAATGAGTAAATCATTTTTATCAATTTTCTTGAATAGTGTAGTGTCGATTTTTCCTCTGGAAAATCCATTTTTGATTAAGAAAGAACTCAACCTTTCATACCAAGCTCTTGGTGCTTGTTTTAAACCATATAGGGCTTTGGTAAGTTTAAAAACATGATTTGGTTTTGATTGATCCTCAAAACCAGGAGGTTGCTTTACATCAACTTGTTCATTTAAAAAACCATTTAAAAATGCACTTTTAACATCCATTTGAAATAACTTAACAAGCTTATGAGATGCATATGCAAGAAGTATACGAATAGCTTCTAACCTTGCAACTGGAGCAAAAGTTTCGTCGTAGTCTATACCTTCTTGTTGGTTATATCCTTGAGCAACCAATCTTGCTTTGTTCCTTACAACCTTACCTTCTTCATTTAATTTGTTTCTGAAAACCTAGCGTGTACCAATGATTGTTTGATCTTGTGGATTAGGTACCAGGGTTCAAACTTCATTTTTATCAAACTGCAACAGTTCTTCCTTCATGGCTTCAATCCAAGATTGATCAACTATGACTTCTTTAATTGATTTTGGTTCAATTTGAGATATCGTTGTCATGTTGTTTACATCGTTCTTGAATGATTTTCTGGTTCTAATTCAATCAGTTGTATCCTCAATGATTTGTGTTTGAGGGTGATCCCCTATCGTTTTCCAACTTTTAGGTGGAGAATGATACGGAGATTGTTTATCGATCTTCGTTTCCTGCATAACAGTCTGCTGCTGTATACTTGGCTGTTCTTCTTCTTCCTCATTTGTTTTTCTTAATTCTAAATCATCAAACTCATCAAACAGTATATGCATACTGATTTCTACAACATTAGTTCTCAGGTTAAACACTTTATAACCTTTAGAGTCAGTTGAATAACCCAGAAAAATTGTCTTGTCTGATTTTGCATCAAATTTTCCAAGTACATCTTTGTTGTTTAAAATATAACAGTAACAACCAAAAATGTGAAAATATGATATGTTTGGCTTTCTATTTTTCCAGATTTCATATGGTGTTTTGTTTATGATCTTTCTTATGGATACACGGTTTAAAATATAACATGATGTATTGACAGCTTCAGCCCAAAAATATTTTTCAACGTTAGACTCTTCCAAGATTGTTCTTGCCATTTCTTGTAAGGTTCTATTGTTTCTTTCAACAACTCCATTTTGTTGAGGAGTCCTTGCACAAGATAAATTATGAGAAATGCCAAGTTCTTCAAGAAAGGTTTTAAAAGAGGCATTTATGAATTCTCCTCCATGATCACTTCTTATAGAGATGATGCTGGAATCCTTTTCATTTTGTACTTTTTTACAAAAAATCTTAAAAGCATCATTTTTTTGTTTCAAAAATAATACCCAAGTGTATCGTGAGAAATCATCAACAATAACAAAACCATACTTCATTCCTCCTAAACTTGTTGTTTTAACAGGGCCAAACAGATCTATGTAAAGTAGTTCAAGAGTTCTGTTTGTGGAAATGAACTCTTTTGAATGAAAACTGCTTTTGACTTGTTTTCCCTTAACACATGCTTCACATACTTTATCTTTTTCAAAATTCAGTTTTGGTAAACCTCGAACAAGTTCTAATTTTGAAATTTTTGAAATAGTTTTCATGCTAACATGACCTGCCCTTTTATGCCAAATCCATTTATCTTTATTGATAAACATGAAGCAGGATTCATCAGGCAGTACTTCTCCAGATTTTGTTTTTATGATTTCACAAAGGTTGGGTTTGAAAATAACTTCAAAGCCATTGTCACATAGTTGACTTATGCTTAAAAGATTATGTTTCAGACCTTCAACATATTGAACATCCGTTATTTGAGCAGAGTTTTTCTTACCAATTGTTCCTTTACCTTTAATTTGAGCTTGATTGTCATTTCCAAAGGTGACTGATCCTCCATCTTTCTTGACGAAGAACATGAAGCAGTTTTTATCACCTGTCATATGTCTTGAACAGCCACTGTCCAAGAACCATTGCTTTTTCTTGACACTTTGAAATCCAACCTGCATTTTTTGTTTCATTAACTTTAGGTACCCATTTTGTCTTGGGTCCTTGAGGATTAGATTTAGATTTTGATTCTTTCTTAATATGGAATGTTGATTCATAGTGTCCAATCTTAGAACAGGAGGAACATCTAATCACTTGTTTTTGAAACAGTTTCAAAGACTTAGTTTTAATTGGTTTTGATAAATTTCCAGAGCATTCTCCTTTTTATGCATTAGATGGAGAACGTTCTCCCTTTTTTCAAAAAAATTGTTTTTGTTCCAGACTATTCTCCCTTCTTTTTGTTCTTGATTTTCTCATCTCTTTTCTTAAAATAGCATGCAAATTCAAGATGTCCAATCTTGCTGCAATATGAACATTTGATTTTGCATTTACTTTCTTTTCTTTCCGGAATAAAAAAGTTATCATACATTTTGGTTTTTTGAGTTTGATTAAAGCCAAGACCAACTTTATCAAATATTCCTACTTGAGATCCCATGATATTCTGAAAATTTTCAGTGGCTTTAATGAAATTTGACAGATCATTTTTAAAAAGTTCAGCTTCAGCTTTAAGGATAACGTTCTCCTTTTGAAGTGCAGAGTGTTCTTGACTTTCTTGTTTTTCAGTTTTAAAATCTTTTGGCTGAGATTCTTTCAGATTTTGAATGATCTCTTTCAGCTTATCATTCAGAGCCTGAGTTTTCTCTTTCTTTTCCTTTTCTTTGTAAAATTTTTCTTTTGACAAACTACAGTTTTGAACAAGAAAGTTTGAATCATTTAGCAAGTTTTCAAATTCTTTCTCCATTTGTTCACACAAAAGTCAAGGTTCATAATTTGTTACCTCATTTTCTTCAGTGTTTTCCATTAAGCATATGTTGGCTTCTTCATCTTCTTCTTCATCAGATTCATCTGAGTTATCCCATGTGGCCATCATTGATTTCTTTTTGAAGGGAAATTTGTTTGGTGGTTTTTTACTCAGGGGAAACTCGGATTTGTAATGTCCTAACTTATTACATCCAAAACATGTGATTTGACTCTTATCTACTTCTGTTTTGGGATTTTTCTCTTTTGTTTGGAAATCCTTTCTTGATTTGGTCTCTTCTTCTCATCATTCTTTGAATTCTTCTAGTGAGAAGAGCAATTTCTTCATCAGCATCTTCTTGTCCAGCTTCTTCTGCTTCTTCTTCTATTTGTACTGGTATGCTTTCTTGAGATGCTTTTAAGGCTATTGCTTTTCCTTTCTTGACAAGTTTATCTTCCTGTAGCAATACCTCATGTGCTCTTAAGGTTCCAATTAGTTCTTCTAATGCAAGCACTTCAAGATTTTTGTCTTGGCTTATAGTTGTCACCATTGGTCTCCAAATGACTGGAAGACATCTCATGATCTTTCTTACTCTGTCTTGTACTGAGTAAGCCTTTCCCAGGAACGCATCTCATTTACTATAGTTGTGAACCTTGAATACATTTCATTAATGGCTTCTCCTTCATTCATTTCGAACAACTCAAATTTCCTTATGCCAATGTCTATTCTTGTTTCTTTGACATGGCTTGTTCCTTCATGATGAGTTTGCAGTGTATCCCAGACTTCTTTAGCAGTTGTGCATCATCAAATTTTTCGCTTTCTTCCATGCTCAAAGCACACGATAAGAATAATTGCGCTTTAGAGTTTAGGAGTACCTTAGTTTTGTCTTTAGGTGTCCACTCGATTTCTTTCTTTTCGGCAGAGGTTGAATCATTTTGATCAACTCTTGGTATGAAATCTCCATCTGTAATGATGCGACACATTCTTGTGTCTTGAGATTTTAGAAACAACTGCATCTTGTTTTTCCTGAAGTAGTAATCAGTTCCATCAAAATACGGTGGCCTGTTTGAAGATCCTCCTTCAACAATGTATTTTGCTTTTGACATTTTTCCTTCTAGATCTTTTTCTCTAGCACTTGGTTAAAGTGTTGCTTTAGAGACCTTGCTCTGATGACAATTGATGTAGCAATGTCAAGTTACAAGGAAGGGGGTTTGAATTGTAAACTTGCCTAATTAAAATTTCCTATTAAAAAACTTAAGAAAACAACTCAAGAATGATCTAGGTTATGAAAACAGAAAACGGAGAACGTTCTTGGTTTTGGAAACAGAAAATGGAGAACGTTCTTGATTAGTTAAAATCACAGTTTTTACCTTCTCTATTTAATTTGATAATAAAAATGTCTCAATGTAAATAGATATAAGGAAGAGATACCACACAATGATATATTCTGGTTCACCCAACTCGGGCTACGTCCAGTCCTCACAACTGTGAGATTTTCACTAAATGTTCAAAAAAGGAGAACAATCTTTTGTTTACACAGTTAAGATCAACCTTGATCTATAACACCAATTCCTTTCCACCCAAAAAGGATTCAATCAAGTCACCTAACAGTTCTGATAGGATTTTACAATTCACTCTTTAATCATACTCAAACTATAAACAATCCTTATAGTTTTGAGTTTACACAATAATGATTAAAGAAGATTGGTTGAATCTGATTATGCTCAACTCTTGTTTGAGAATAGATTCAGGTTAAAAGAACTCAGTAAAATAAACTGTAAGTATGAAGGTAGTTTCATAACTGATTCTTTTTGTGAATGAGAAGCTTTCAAGAATGCAAGTGTATGTGATTTTTATGAGTATTCTTGGCACTTGAAGTTTTGAGTTTTGCTGAGTATTAGCCTTCCTTTTATAGACGATTACAGCATTTAATAATGGTCAAAAAGAGTTGTTGGTAGTGCTTTGTCACTTGATTCTGTCCAAAACAGTTTGGAAAGTAAGGAACAAATTCTGCAGAAATAAGGGGATTGATTCTGCAGAAACGGAGATTGATGATCAATCTGGTCTGTTAGTGTTCTGAACTATCTGGAGATTGATGATAAATCTTGAGGTTCAGTCTTATTTTAACTTTCTTGACAGTTCAGGCTAGAGAAGGTTACAACCCATTTTATTTTGTTTTGATTCATGAACTTTTAACTTAGTGATTCGAAAGCCTTCTTTAACAAGAATGATTCCTACTTGTTCCTTGCCATGTACTGATGAACTTAGTATAAAGATTATAGGCAAAAGCTTTGTTGATTGGTCAAGTGGCTGTGACGATCAGTCTTGATTTTGGAGAACATTCTCCGTTTTTTACAGATTATAGTCAAGAATGTTCTGTTTAGTTTTTCATTTGATTTCTTTGTTTTGTTTGGTTCCTATCTTTGAATAAAAACACTCAAGAGCACAGGTTAAATTAACATAACATTTAGAATCATAATTAACGTTCTTAATTAACCTTTATTTATTTTCATCAAAACTTAATTTGAGAGTTTGTCTGAACAACATATATACTGTAGGTAATAGAAAAAAAAAACAATTTATATATAGAATATTAATATTAAAAAGATTTAGAATACCTTGCTTGTGTCTTGTATTTTTACTTCTCATATTCTCTATTTTTTTTTTATCTTTAGTCCAGAAAATAAAAAAAATAAAAAACTCCTCCCTTTTCCTGTGATTTTTGTTCTCAATTTATAGACTTAAATGATGAATCTGTGTGTCCACGAGATAAAACTGAGTTATGAATTTTTCATTGTTTTCCAGTAAAGATAAAATTGAGTTCTGAATTTTTTATTGTTTTCTAGTAAAAATTAAGCAATCTCATATAATTAAGGAAATAAGTGGCTTATTTTTTTGATTGAGTGTTGAAACGGTGAAAATAATAAACTTATTAAGCTAAAAACAAAAATTAAAAAAAAAAATAGGAGAAGGGATTGCAGCAAAAATAGGAGATAGGAAAGAAATGCTAAAACCCAATATTGGAGTGCTTTTATGGAGGTGTTAGCTCTCACCATCTATGGGGTTGTTCTATTCCCAAGTAATGATGATATTATAGATTTAGCAGCAATCAATGTCTTCCTAGCTTTGAAGAATAGAGGAAAAAATCCTACAACAGTCGTCCTCGCTGATGTGTACTATACACTTAACTATTGTCATGAGAAAAAAGGCAAGCGAATTTTGTGTTGTTTACCTGTTTTGTACAAATGGTTGGTGAATCATATGTTTGATAGTGGATGCCAAAAACGTTGCCCTATCAATGATTTCAAGAATTGTTACGTTGACATAAAGGATAATCGAGAATGGGCTCGAAGATTGGTAAATCTTAATGAAAAAACAGTTCGATGGTATGTGAAATGGCGAGAAGTAAAAAAAAGTAATATGATAACCCATCCTAGGATTGTGTGATTGTGTGAATTATAACCCAGTATTGGCCTTGAGACAACTTGGGTATCCCATCCTAGGAGAACCAACGCAAAACTGATAACCCATTTGATTCTTTATGACATGAGTCCAGAAAACATTGAAGATTTGAGGAGAGTACGTCAATCTTGGAAATATGATAATAAAAAAAAGGAAGGAACTAGGAAGTAGAAGTTGTGGTGCAGATGATTACTATCGACAGTGGGTTAAGAATAGGGTCCAAGATATTAAGCTACCTTTTCGTCGTACATCTGAGACAACTGATGAAACACCGATACAACCCACTATTGTTAGTGAAGAGATTGAGAGGTTGCAAGAATCAATTCTAGAGGCAAAAGAAGAAAACAAGAATTTGCGAGAAGAATTGACGGTAGTCCGTCGCGCATATGAGACTACCTAGTTGGAAAATGAGCAGAAGACAATTTCCCTTGAAATATCATATAAGAGAGCGAAGGTGGAGGAGGATTATAAGCTCAAGCTTCAATGCAATTTAAGGGCCTCTAACGAGTCATTATGTTTGAGAAGACAAGAAAGAGACCAACCACGAGAGGAGGTTGAGAAATTGAGAAAATGGTTGAAAGATTCAGAAATCAGTGAGAGAAATGTAAAAAGACAATTGGAAGATTTGAAACAACATTTGGAGAGAGTGGTAGCAGAATATAAGACAAGGATAGAACAAGAAAAGATTGAAAAACAAGAAGTTGTTGCCATGTACCAAGATGCATTGTTGAAAAAACAAGAGGAAGTAAATATGTTAAGAAACCGAATGATGGATCAAGTGGAAACAATAGAGATGCTTGGGCAAGAAGGGATAATGTGGATGGGTCGTTGTAAAAGACTCACTTTCATAGCCAACCAAGCCATCGAAAGGGTCCCCCGTACTCCTAAGGAAAGCAGAAGCAAGCATAGTTCCATCTGCCACACCTGTTGAGATTATTACTTTCATTCAACGTTGTAATAGTTTGATAGAAGCAATGAATGATTTAATTCGCCGAGAGCGATAGAAACAATATATTTCACAAAAAAATGTTGATCATGTATTGACCATAGAGCCGTGCGTGGAATATAATAGATATTTCCCAAGACCATTGCAAATCCTCTGTAGAAAAGAGAATCTTAAGCCAAATCCAAACGGGCCAAATCCAATAATTGTCCAAGCACCAACCCTTTTTCCTTATGAAAATACCAATGCGGTACCATGAAATTATGAAGTCACATCCCATTTGGCCAATCATCAATCAAATGATAGCTTTGGACCTCAAGGAACTGATGTCACCAATATTTCAAGGATTGATGGGATGACTCGGAGTGGTCGAGTATACGCCCGTGAACAACCTAGGAAAAAGGATAGTCACGGAGAAAAAGAGAAAGAAGCTATGTATCATGCTATAAAAGGACCGGAGACTAGCAAAAAGACAGTGCTTGAAGAAGAAGCTAACGAATTTTTGAAGTTTATCAAGCAAAGTGAATATAAGATGGTGGATCAGCTAAATCAAACCCCTTCCAAGATGTATGTTCTTTCCTTGTTATTGAACTCTTAAGCACATAGAAGGGCATTGATGAAAGTTTTAAACGAGGTCCATGTTACTCATGATATAACTGTCGTTTAGTTTAATGGAGTTGTTGATAACATCACTGCCAGTAGTTGTTTGAGTTTTAGCGATGGCGAATTATCAACTGAAGAGACAGGGCATAATAAAGCACTACACATCTTTGTGAAGTTTCATGATCATATTCTCGCACGGGTGCTATTTGATAATGGTTCGTCATTGCATGTCATGCCAAAATCAACACTCTCAAAACTATTTGTTGATGGAGCCTGTATAAAGCCCAATGTTATGGCGGTGAAAGAATTCGATGGGTCAAGGAGACAAGTTGTTGGTGAGATTGACCTGCCGATTCAAATCGGACCCCATAACTTTAGAATAACCTTCCAATTGATGGATATGAAACCGGCGTACAATTGTCTTTTAGGAAGACCGTGGATTCATGCTACTGGAACGGTGACATCCACTATCCATCAAAAGCTAAAGTTTATAGTGAACAATAAGCTAGTAATAATATTTGGGAAAGAAGATATGATAGTGAGCCATCTATCTTCTATGGGCTACATCGAAGACACGGAGGAAGCCATAAAGACTTCCTTTCAAGCATTAGAAATTGCAAATGTTGTCTTCATGGATGAAGGGTCTCGCTTAAAGGAACTAAAACCATCTACCACATCATTGAAATCTACCAAAGCCATGTTAGAAGGAGGTGTTTTTGTTAAATTGGGGAAATTGTTAGAAATACTAGAAAAGAACGATATGTACAGATTTGGATATGTACCTACCAAAGCTGATAAAGAAAGGGTTGTGAGAGAGAAAAAAAAGGAAAGCATGATGGCTTGTCAGGAAAACCGAGCACTGAATTCACAGAAGATTCCTATTTGTGATATTCGCCAAACCTTTCAAAGCGCCAGAATAATATATGGTGACCAGGCGGCTGTTGCGGAAGAAGATCATGTTGATGATGATACCCTCAAGCTAGTGTGCCCTTGTCCTCCAAACACCAGTCTCAACAATTGGAATATCATCGAGTTTTCCGTGTTTGTTAATTCATGTTCAAAGTAATCATGTATTTCAACTCCTTTTTCTCTGCCCAAGGCTATCAAGATAACTAATTAGGGCACTTGTATTTCAATTCCGTACTTATTATCAATAAATGCATTTTTGAGTTCTCCAACCATTTCTTTTTTTTCTTTTCTTTTTCTTGAAATGGAAATTTTTATTCATTTTTCTTTTCCTTTTTCTTCTTAATTTAAACACACTCAAGTCTGAATGTGCTTCAATTAAACAAAAACTAAGGAGGATGAGGCCTGATATGTCACTAAAAATTAGAGAAGTTGTCAAGAAGCAATTTGATGCTGGTTTCTTAACAGTGGAAAAATATCCTCAATGGGTTGCTAATAGAAGAAAGGGAAGAAGAAAGGGAAGAAGAAAACAGAAAGGAAGAAGAAAGAAGAAAGAGAAGAAGAAAAGGAAAGGAAAAAGAAGTTTGTCTGTGTAGCAGCTGGTGACGGTTGGCGTCGGCCTGTCGTTATTCCGACGAAAACGGCAGTTTAAGTCTCAACTTCTCTCTTTGGTTTGCTTGACTTTTTGTTTGTTTCCCTTTTGATTTATTGTTAATTTTTCTATGATATTTTCAATCTTATTCATTTGTTTGGGTTAACAATTTCTAATGTTAAAGATTGCAGAGAAAGAAAAAAATAATAACATGCATGACAACATAGAGTTTGAAAATCATAAACATAATTTTTATATTTGCATGTATATTGTATGTAATAGCAAAAAAAAATTATATATATAGAATATTAATATTAAAAAAAATTAGAATAGCTTGTTTGTATCTTTTATTCTTTATTTGTTGTTTCTCTTTTACTTCTCATACTCTATATTTTTTTTATATTTAGTCAAGAAAAAAAAAACTTCTCCCCTTTCTGATGATTTTTGTTCTCAATTTATAGATTTAAATGATGAATCTGTATGTCCATAATATAAATTGAGTTCTGAATTTTTCATTTTTTTACAGTAAAAATGAAATAATCTCATATAATTAAAAAAATATGTGGCTGATTTTTTTGATTGAGTATTCAAATAGTGAAACCTTCTACTGTTGTGCTAAATGCACATGGCAATCACAAGCTCTATAGATATTCTCAACACTAAGCACATCACAATCCTTCTCTCCTAATTAATAATGATTTTTTTGATTGAGTATTCAAATAGTGAAACCTTCTCTCTTGTGCTAAATGCACATGACAATCACAAGCTCTACAGATATTCTCAACATTAAGCACATCACAATCCTTCTCTCCTAATTAATAATAATTTCCACCTTCAAATAACTTTTGCTCCATAATGAGTTTTCTTTGTTGACTCTTCAGTTTGTCCAAATTTTCTTTGCAATACTTTGTATAAAAGTGTATATGCAATTAAGTCACTCTACCATTAGGATTATTTATTCCATAAAAATTCACATGTTTATTTAATTGGAGATATTATTAGCATTTGCTTCAAGATCAACATTAACAAAACAAAATCTTTGTCGTATCAACATCGTTATTGTGTTGTCCCATTCCAAAACCTTTCCTACAAAAACCAAAAAGAAAAACATTTTTTCTACACCAACTATTCTCTCAACATTACTATGGCTAGTAAAGTATCAACAACGACTTCGATTATTCCAATGCTACAAAGGCATGTCTTTGTTTGTTTCCCTAATTGGTGTCCTAAATGAATTAATTGCAATTGGGAGGGGTTAAGTTCAATGGATTTTGTTCAATTTTTTTTTTTTTTGAGATTCCAAAAAGACGATAAAATGGTAAAATTGACAATTCAAGGACAAACAAAAGAGCACCACCTAGTGAAGTTGAAGAAAGATCAAAACTTTTTATTTAAAAATTTATCTGAACTTGTCACATTAGTAACCATTATATTATCATTAAAAAAAAAATAAAAAAAAAAAGAATCAATACAATTATAGGCACATCAATATTATAAAAGCCACATTTTAAGATTTAAAGAATTCAGTTACAAAAATAAAAAATAAACCACCAAATTATTCTCTTACTTCGTAGGAATACTCTCAAAAACATTGATTATAAATATTTTAAGAAAGAGACATTTTTGAAATATTCATAATCTTAAAATTTATATGAGAGCACTCTATAAAGTTAATGATTAATTTGATTAATTTGATGGACTACGTAAAAATAAAACTTAAAAGACTAATAAGCAATTTATTTTAACAATTT
>JBBPBQ010000002.1:36665805-36809382 GCA_037974755.1 Cicer yamashitae | reverse complement strand
ATAATTGTGTACCAAAAAATTTTTTTTAAGTTTTCTGAAACAAATGTGTTTCGAAAAATTTAAAAATAGTTTTTTGATACATAAAATTTAAATTTTCTAAAATACATTTATGTTCTGAAAAAAAAATTTAATTAAGTTTTTCAAAACATAAATGTGTTTTGAAAAATATGAAGAAAAAAAAAATTTATACACAAAATTCAAAATTTTTGAAATACATTTGTGTTCCAAAAAATTTTGTTTAAGTTTTTTAAAATTCAACATGAATTTAGTAAGTTAAAAAAAAAATTTGAAAATTAAAAAAGATATAATAGATCATTTTAATGTGAGAATAGAAATATAAATATAGAAGTATGTATAGGGTATAATTTCGATGGACGTTATATCGTATTATTAATTAAAATATTGAGACAATATCTTAAGACAACTAGTGTGTTTCATAGAGGTGGCTACCATAGTACCATTCAATGGAGGAAATTGTGCCTACTTATGGTGGTTTTTAAATGTAACAACGTGAGCTAGTCTAGTCATATAGAATTACGTCAAAACTCAGCTTATCTACATTTAAATAAATAAATTATAAAAATAAAATAAAATAAAGTAAAAAGACCAATATTTCATGCCATGAAAACTCGGTTACATGTATATGCAGAAAAAGACATTAACACATGGAGATTAAGAAAATTAACCCTATTTTCAAACTGCATCCTAATTTATTTATTTATTATTGTTTAATCTAGAGGTGACATAATAATTCACTAAAAGGTTTGAAAAAAAATCAAATCCAATATATACATTTAAAATAAAAACTATCTTATTCATCTATTATTATAATTTTAATGGATGTACATTCTTTTTTAAGGAATTATAATATTTGTTATTATTTTTAAAAATAATTTATTTATTATTATTATAAAGACAAAATACTTTATGTTTGTCTCTTAACTTAATTTTAATTAGGTAATAATTCAGTATTTTATCTTCTTTTTTTTGATTTGATCTTTTATTTAATTTTAAGTAACATTTTGATCATTTATATCTTAAAATATCAACAATTACACAAATCTAGAAAATTTATCATTATCTCAAACAAAACTCCAAATTTAGTAATTATCTTCAATAAAATTCATATTTTCATCAAATTCATAACTCAAATCTTCAAATAAACTCATATTTTTAAATTCCAACAATATCAAATCCATTAAATAAAGAACTCGCATTTTAAGATTTAGGTTAGAGATTTGATTTGAAGAAGGAAAGAAAGAAGATATTGTCTCGGTGGAGATGAAAGTTTGAGTTTATTTGAATATTTGAGTTATAGGTTTAATAAATATAAGACTTTTTTGTGAAATTGATAATAGATTTTCTAGGTTTTGTTTGAAAATGATGATAAATTTTTTGAGTTTCGATAAATAATGATACTATTGTTGACATTTTAAGACATAAATGATCAAATTGTTACTTACAAAATAAAGGATCAAATCAAAAACAAAAAAAAAGATTAAATTGTTACCTGAAATTAAATTAAGGGACTGCGACAGATATTTTCCTTATTATAAAATACTATACTTTCCTTTAATGGTTTTTATTTTTATTTTAAAAAATTATTTTAATATTAATTTAAAACGATTTTGTATTATTTTAAAAATGACTAAATTAGTAATTTCTAAAAATAATCTTATTTATCATATAAAAAACTGTATTTTCTTAAGGAAAAATACTGTTTTATTATATTAATTTAAAACAATGTGTTTTTAATATTATTTTGATAATAGTTTTATTTATTATTTCCAACTTCAGTTAGTTTTTATATAAAAAATGATAATATTTTTGTGTTCCAAATGAAAAACCACAACGGAGCTCCGACGAACCACAATGATCAGCAATGGAGATCAGCCAAGTTTTTTGTTGGCCACCAATCGGCTACTTCCAACCACCACCGATATTATTAATTAAATACTTAAATGAATAATAAATAAATTTTTATTTAACAATTAGATTACTTACAATTAAATTAATAAAAAAATGGTTTTTAAATATAAAAAAAAATTCAATTCATTACCAAAAAAATGGAAGCAAAAAAATGTTTCATTTTTTTTAAATAATAAATAAATTTATTTTCATAAATTATTTATTTTTTAAATATAAAAAATAGGTTATTTTAAATTATATAAAAAATACCATTTTTTTGTAAAAGAAGTTCAACTGTTTGTTAATTTGTAAAAATTATTTTTTAGAACAATTATAATAATATTTTTTAAAGTTGTCTATATTATAAATTTATAATAAACAAATATAAATATAGTCTATTGGATGTAAATAAAAATAAGATTGTAATCCATTGAATTTGAAAAAATTGTAGGATGGATTGGTTCATCCTTATCATTAAATGAATGGATGAAATCCAAACAATTAACTAATTTTTAATTTTGTGGATATATTGGATGATAAGTTAATGGATTGAATTGTCACTCTTATTAATAACACTCTTTTAAGCATTCCCATCAATCCAACATTTTTTTTAGAAAATAATCAATTTGAGACACCTAATTTAACCAAAAACATGGATCAAATACTAAGAATTAGAGGACCTAAATTCTCTCATGTAAGAAAAAATACTAACATAATAACTAATTATTAACTTTGATTTTCTTAAAAGAAAAATAACATAGACCAAATCAAAAAAATGTAACGCTGCTACTTTTTTATGGTCAAAATGTAACATTGCTACCTATGAAGTCCCTGATACATAGTGTGGGTGCAATATGAAAAAAATATGTATCTAATGTAGATACAGAAAATTCTTAAAATTTAAGATATGATATATGTCAACAAATTTAAAAATAAAAAAAGAAAAAAAAATTATACACATATAGAATATTAATTATAAAGAAAGAGATATCGAATATATATAACTATAATGATTACAATTTAAAAAAGATAAAAAATAAAAATAAAATTAAAAATAAAAATAAAAATAAAAATAAAATAAAACTTGTGATCCAAACACAAATCGTAGAGCTTTTATCTAATTCATAGTATACTTTAACCTATATGTTAAGATATATGAACAAAAGCATCATTGAAAAATGTAAAAACTAAAATAAAGACTAGTTTAAAATACATCTTATAACTTTTACTCTAATCTGTCAAAAAGAACTGTAAAAAGTATTAGTATTAAGTTTTATACAACTATATCCCCATCCACTCTCATATGTATCCAATAAAATATTTAAAACAAAAATAAAAAATTAATTCCATTACTCATATGTATCCGAACTATTCTAAGAGTATTAATATTTGATATACAAATACTTCCTCTATATCCATGTGTCATAATTCAAGTGTGGAATGATTAGTCTTACATCGACTAGCAATGGAAGAAATGTTGTATATATAAGTGGTAACCCATATATCCATTGCCTTAGAGTTTTGGGTTGAGATATGATGTCAAAATTTCTTGTGGATCCTTGAACATTTGGCTTGTAGCTTCCGCACTCCCCCAGACTCTCCAACAAGTGGTATCAAAGCCATAGTTTTGCTTGGTGGGGGAACGGGAGTGGATCGTGTTGGATCTTTGTATCGAATACAAATATAGCATATAGGAAACTCACACTTGAGGGGGAGATTGTTTGGTTCAAGTGTGTTGGGTTCAAGCACATGAAATATTAATTTATCATATCAAATGTCCAAATCTAAGGTGATTGATTACAAATAATATTTACCTGTCATTTTCCAAAATTATAAACATGAAGCCCTCGGATCTTTTTCAGCACAAATAAAAATTAATCACCTTTGGATTCAGATTTTACCAAGTAACTTCTGGCTTCTTCATCAGTAACATCACTGTATTGTTAAAATAAAGAACAATTATGATATGATAAAGAGAAAAATCACACTAATATAAATTAAATCATAAGAGATCATGCAAAAAAACCTGTCTATAGCTTCTGTTTTGGAGATCAATGTGAGTCCCTTAGAAGCAAGATATTCACAGAAACTTTGAAGGTTTTTCTCTTGGCAGAATTTGCAAACATGTTTAAGAAAATCGTTGAACAGTTTCGGTTCCTTCACAGAAAAAGTTTGTGAAACTCAGCATGTTACCATGAATCTCAATACAAACAAGAAGTATAGGAAGATTAAAGAAACAAATTCAGAGAGGAATAAGATAACAAATATATCACAAGTTAAGGTTCCGTTTTTAACATATTAAAAAATAATAATTTTTTACGTTTTAGAGATTTAAAAAAAAGGCAGAAATTGTTATGTTTGCTTACCTTAATGAAAATTACTTTAAAAAATCATCTACCAAAATGATAGCAGCTTTGTTTTTTTATAAGCACTCACAACAGCATCTTATTTGAAGCAGTTTTTAGATTCTTTTTTCAGATTCTCATTTTCTTAAAAATTTGTAACCAACGTATGAAATCTCTTAAAAATGATTATTTTAAAAAAAATATTGGTTTTTTCTTAAAAAGACTGTAACTAGGGAAGTTTTAACTTCTTTTTTTGCGTGCAAGAGGAAGGTAGATGGATTACCTGTTCAAGGATGCAGCCCTTGCGAAGCGCAACTAAACATTCCAATGCTTTGTTATAATTATCACCTTCATGAGAGTCCTCTACTAGATCAAATATTTTATTTTTCATATCCTTGATTGCTTTTAGAATCCAATCAGGACTGTCTCGGCGGGAAATCATGGCTTCAAAATCTTGGACAGGAGTCAGATCCCCGATTTTCTCAACTTTAATAGATGTATATTCAATGAGATTTGCAACAGGCTGTGCTGTAATGTTTTCTTTACTCTCTTCATCACTTATCTTTTCTCGCAATGAACGCCTTGGCTTTTTCTGCATCGAGACATTTTGAATGTAAAACACGTCTGAGGTTAGTAATGACTATGAGCTAAGTAAGCATTTATTCTTACCAAGGGATTTCCCTGCAGCTCAAAAGACCTACGAAACAAGTCAGTGATGGATTGGTTTCGCAAAACCAAGTCAGTATCAGGCTCCGTGATTTTTCTGAGTGTGTAATCAAGAGGAGGTACCGCGGCATCTGGATGCTTAGATTTCAGATCAAGATAATGAAAAAAGCGCTGAAAAGATACACGAATGTATCTGTTAACTTTAGCTTAACACTTTTTTTTTTATTTCTGAGAGATTTAGTTAGAAAGAATATGAAATTAAGCATAATTTCTCCAAATCATACAGCATCGAGTACTAACTATAGCCAACGAGGCATGCCAAATGCAGATTCATAGTTCAAGTAACAATCATAAGACACAAAATCCAATGTCAGAAACCAAACCTCAAACGAAAAATCGGTAAGGAAAATGAAACATCGAAAAAGAAGTGAATAAAGAAGGAATGAATTAAACTAGAAACAGATATGTGGATAGAATATGTACCGCGAGTACTGGATTTGATGTAAAGTCAGGAAGCAAAACTTCCTTTTTCCCATCTGGTGCAAGATCAAGCATTTTTATGAAGTTCACTGCTGATTCAAGCTGTTGTTCGTTTGGCTGACATGATGCTGGGAAATTACTGAAAGAAGGAAATTGAAACTCTCGCACGTCCTCGGCAAAAGGAAGAACGTTGAAGTAAAACGAATCAGGCTGCACAGCATAATCAGAGAGGCAAGAAATTATTGTTAAATAGAAAATGAAATCGCAGAATAGAAACCTGATAAATAAATAACACAAGAAACTGAGACAAAAAAAAAAAAAACCTACAATATTTTCTCTATCGGATACATTGGGTGTCAAGACTCCAATGACAACATTCCCTTGTCCTTGTCTCCAGACGCATCGTAAAATTGCAACCTTATTCATTTCCTTCATAGCCCTTGTTAGTGCAGAGACCGCAAGCATGGCTTTCGTATTTCCAGGTTCGGCTATGAACACATAGACATCTTTCATGTAATGGTGTCTTTATCGGTCATTTTAAAACAAAAAGAAAAGTGAAATAATGAGTCAGGAAATTTCCTTTAGGATATAATAAATTTGAACCAAATATACTCTATTAAAGCATATGCATTTGCAATCTTACCTCAATACATTAGAAGAATCAGTAAATCCTAAAAGCTTCACACCCTTTTCCGGTTTGAACTTTACAGCCTCCCACTCAGCAGACGATATAGGAATTATTTGAGGCCCATAACGATAACCTTTAATTCTTTGGTCTGGGGGGACAACTTTATCCGGATCTTCAGAACTCTTGTACTCGTAATCTACTTTGACTTCGTGAGTTGCAAATTTATCGGTCTGAGGAGCCTTATCAGAGTATTTCTTCAGAGTTGGAAATCTCTCTTCTTGTGTTTTCTTGTATACCATTACCTGATTATCATTTTAAGTTTTCATGAAAACAAAACGCATTTTCTTACTAACGCCACGTTATTTTAAAAAGACAATTGGATAGCTAATACAATTGCGTACTTAGAAGAAAAATAGATACAATAAACAAGTTAAAATTCAACTATAAATTTTGTGCACACATCTTGATATACATAACTCAACCAAATTACTTTCATTATCCTAGCATTCCATACCACAAGTCTCACGGTTTAAATATCTTGGCTCCATTAGTCAAATTGATGGAGAAATAGGGGGAGATGTCAACCATAAGATCCATGCAAATAGTAAAATATGATGTTAAACTTTAAGATGAAGAGAAAACAACATCAAAGATGCTCTCATATGTGTCTACCATACCTTAGATTCATCAAAAAAACATTCATATTGTCTATAAACAGCTCAAACTTGGAGCAACTGAAAATCATTAACAGAAACATGCAAATCGAAAGATGATATATCAACTATGATAGGTTGTCAGAAATTAAATATAATGACACATAAATAAGAAATTCATCATGGACCATATCATATTGCAAATCTCACCTTAATCTTTAGTTTTGGGCTGAACTCAAGATCCCCTCTGAAAACTGTAACTGGAGTTATATTTCGGGTTTTAAGAGCACCAAACAAAGAAATTGGATCCTCCACGTACAACAATCTAGTTGATGTTTCCTTTGAGAAAATATTTAAAAGAAGGTCATTCTCATCCATTATTTCCTTGTTTGCATCTTGACTAAGCTTTCCTCTCACAATTATACTTTCCATTCTCATACCATGAGCTGTCATTGATTTAGCAATTGTGGTAACTTGCTCTTCTTTTGTTCCTTTATAAGGATCTTTTATTGGACATTGCGCATTTGTAATGAGGCAAAGACGTTTCTTTCCTTTGTTAGTTTCTCCGAATTTTTTAATTAGCATATCCATGGCAACAATGACAGCATCAAGAACTAACATTAAAGTCAAGGTAACCAGAAAGGAGCAAAATAGAGTTAATCAGGATCAACTTCCTCATGGAAAAATAAGTACTTAACCTTACAAAGTTTTGCAACAGATTACAACCCTTAAACTTTAATACGACAAACAGAACAGTTTTCACGAAAAAATTAACTCATTATACCAATCATACAAAAAAAGTATCGTCAACAAAAATTAAGTGAAACAAACTGTTATTCTTGAAGAAGAAATGAAAATTTATAACAGGAGCTTTTTGTTTATGTAAAGAACTACAGTGAAACTAATTAAAACAAGAGATAAATGGCAGTGAGAATTCACTGTAGGAATCAAACAACATGAAACCTTGTATCTAAAAGTAAAGAATTTGCCAAAAGAGATACTTTTAATGACAGATGGTCTGGTTATTTTCCATAAGCTAGTAACATGACTAATTTAAAGTAGGTCGAAATTCAGAAGCATAAATTATTGTAACTGAATAAGATATACTTTATGTGCCGTGTATAACTCTGTGGATACAATCACCGTCAGTAGTTCCTCGTGGCAGTTGTTGTAAAGCCTCAACAATGTCTCCATCCACAACTTTAGTATTTTCCAAAACCACAACATGTTGATATCCACCCACTTCTGTAGTTAGTTCATTATCCGTGTCTGAAAAAAGTTAACAGAAAAATATGTGAGAGATGCCTTTGATCAAACTCCAATCAAAACAAAACTACAGAAGTCTTTTCTCAATAGGTGGAGTCGACTGCATGGATCAAACAAAGTCATAATATCCATATATAATGCCTAAAGATAAACCATTTGAATCTAAACCTTCTAAGTGGTTTGAAACTATACTTTTTTTCTAGGTTTCCCTTTAATTACTAGACAATCATCCATCTGATCTACTTTTCTTACCAAAGCTGCTACTTGTACATGTCTTCTCTACAATACCTAAGACAAGAGTTCACTTTCTTTTCTACTCTAGGTGCTACATAAACAATTTCTTTAATATATACACTTTAAACTTTCTTGTTTTGTGCATCATTCAACTCACCCTTCTTAACATTCTCATCTCTACAAAATTGACCTTATTTTCTTGTTGGCCTTATCTGGCCCAACATTCAGTCAGGAAAAAGTAAAGATGAAAAAGTACATGCATGATTCTTCCCATGACACATTTCAGTTAATAATTACAGTAGATAAAGTAAATCAAAATTGAAACCTTGATTAATAGAAACTGAATCAAAAATGATAATTAGGAAAAACAAATTCTATTAATAGCACCCTGATTCCCAATCCTGTACTGATGTATAGCAGAATAGCAATAGGCCAAGAGTTATGAATGCAGAAGAGTCAATGATTTCCAAATATTTTCAAGAAACCTAGACTCTCCCACAATCAGTTCCCGATAAATTGATACCCCCTCTCTCCAACCGTTATATTTCCATCTCTTCCAACTAACCTAACTACTCAACTGTAGTCAATTAATCTTATTAGAACTTGAGCTTATGGCCTAACTTGACCCCACAAAATCGGCTTGTATGGTAAGGATTGTCAAGGCCTTTATCAGCACTACTTCGGTCATATCTCTAATGGATGTGGAACTCTCAACATCAGACTCTTATTTATCATCAATCGATGTAATGTAATCAAGAGAGCAGAGAATCTACTTAGAATGAAACACAACAAATAAACACCAAGTCAACAACAACATGCGTTGCATATTTGCATCATCACAACGATTAAAGTAGTAAAGTACCTTGTGCTCCAAATAAGACAATTCCCACTTCATCATACTTGTTATAGATCAACTGCATTTTATTATATAAACATAAAAATAAAAAAAATAAAAAATAAAAAAGGATCATGTTAATAATTGAATCTCTCAGTAAACAAAAATGGGATAATAACAATTTTAATATATACTCCCTCCCTCCAAAATGAAATATAAGCAAAAACTAAGACAAGATACATCAACTTTTCAGATGCCTACCTTTTTGCTTATATTTTATTCCAGAATAGTATTAGTATATCTAAGGGATGATGATTAATAAAACCTTCTTTTGTACAAGCATGGAACAGAGTTTCTCAACTTCAGGAAGAACAGAATGCATAGATGGACCCACATCAAGCAACAAAAGCAAAGCTTCCTGTTTTTATTTTTGACAGAATTTGATTAATTAATTAAAAACAAATAACACATTTAAGCATCCGAAAATGGGAAAATGAGAAAAATAGAAGTAAAACCCTAAACCCAGAAGAATGAAGAAAAAACGAACCTTGTTTCGAGCCATAGATGGAAATGGAAAAGAAAAGAGAGTGTAAGGTTAAGCTTGCAGAAGAAGATGTATGCTATTTTATATTGGCTCTTTCATCTTCCCGCTTCAATTGTTAGGAATAGGATTAAATACCCAAAGTCAAACCAAGGGTGCACCAAATGTTCATACATAAACCATATTTCAAAAGGATTATGTTTTTTCTAAAATAAAAAGCGAGTAATATCATAAACAAATGAATGATGGATTGTATTTTAATTTTTCAAAAAATATGTGTATGCATAATCAATCCTAATTAATTATAATCTTAATTATTAATTTGTTTATTTTATCAATAATTTTACTTTAAAAAAGTTAAATCTATTTTAAAAATATTTAATTTTTTTTAATACTAATCTTTACGGAAATGACTTAAATAAAAAGCAAAAAATACATTATTATTAAATTATGATTAGCATTTTATCCTCCTATCAATCTAGTGTTTGGTCACTTCAACCCAATGTGTCAAACTTCATGTGGTAAGATTAGCATTACTCTTTTTTTTTTTTTAATCAAAAGTATTTATTTTCATTAAAAAAATGTTGTTTATTTTTGTAACTCATTATCTTTTTTTTAGTAAAATGGAAAACAGCCGTGTAAAAGAGTTTTGCATTAAGAATCTCTATGTCATATTATTAGGGCCCGTTTGATGGATCGGATAGGATAGACACAGGATAGGATAAGAAGCAGAATAGAGACAGGATAGGATATGGGTAGGATAAAGAGATATCATGTCCTGTGTTTGATGTTAGTTTATCCTATTTAGTGTTTGATACACAATGGATAACAAGATGATATGATTTATATTTTGATAAAATGACGAATTTGTTCTTATAATCTATTTAATTTTTTTTCTTTCAAAATAACATTCATATAATTTTTTATAAATAAACAAAAATGCTAAAAAAATGTAAATAATTTATGAAGTAATTTTATATACTTGAAAAAATTGTGATTTCTCTATCCATCACAATTGAAGAATGACTCACTATCATAAAAATTGTGATTTCTCTATCTATCACAATTGAATAATGACTCATTATCATAAAAATGTAAATAATTTATGAAGTAATTTTAGTATTTTAAAATTTAAAAACTAAACAATTTGTTTGAATTACTTGTTTTTAAAAACTATTTTGTAAAACTATTTTTAATATTATACTTTTTAAAACTAAAAAAAGCAAAACAAATAAATGGTGTTTTACTTTTTATTTTTCAGTTTTTTTAATTCTCTAGTCAAATACTGTTTTAAAAATTAAAGTTAGCAAACAATTTTTTTAAAAATTTATTTTTAAAAACAATTTTTTAAAATTTATTTATAAAATAGTTTTCAAAAACTAAAAAGTAAAACACAATCAAACAAGCCCTTACTATCATAACATTATCTCGAAAAGAAAATAATTATTATTTTTCATCAATTTTTTATATTGTTATAGAATAAAATAAATAAGAAAACAAAATAAAAAAAATGGAATAGTGCCAAAAGAGACTCGAACACTACTGGTTGAAGCTATAGGAAGAGAGAAACGCGAACAATGATATCCGGTTGAGAACGGATTATTTTATCCTAACTCAAATTAAGGATAAGATAATGCTGCTGCAACCTGATTATTTAAAAAATTTGATTAGCGTATCATATCCGATGGCTGTATCAAACAAAGGATTAGGAAGGGGATAGGATAAGTATATCATATCTGCCTCGTTATCCTGTCCATCAAACGGGGTGAAGTACATTGATGTAGTAAAATATATACTTGTTATTAGATGTTAATGTAAAAGTGACGGTGCAGTTTTTATGTAAAGTTCATAATTCATTATCTTTTTTACGAATTATATCTCATTTTAAATATTGTTAATGATTTAACGATTGTGATTGTTTGTCACTGTAAAAACTATTTATATTGTTTATAAATTAATTATGGTAAAAATTAAACATTACTAATTTTATGATTGTGAATGTATATAAATTAAATTCTTTTCTTATAATTATTTTTAATTAATTTTATGTTTTTATTAGTGAGTTACTATTTTTAATTTATTTTTATAATTTATAGTTCTCAACTATGAATATGATTATCTATTTTTTTTAAATGAATATGATTATCTTGAAAAAAAAAATATGAATACAATTATTTTTATTTTAAAAATTTGATTTTAATTCATACATTTGTTGGAGTGCATCTCTTTCTATTATTTATTGAGTTTAATTTCATATAGGGTGCGTTTGATTCGCAAAATAGTATGTATTAGATAGAACAGTACATAATTGTACATGAATTTTTTTTGTACTCCACTATGTTTGATGGTCAATGCACATATGTCATCCCTTGCGGCCCACGAATACGGAGACAGAGAATCTAGAAACACATACGTATTATCGGCACTCTGCAAATCATAATTAAATCTGATAGTGTTCATCACCTATCTCAGTGTATAGGTACATCTCAAGCAACAATAATTCCTTCATGACCTCAACGATTAACTCAACATTAATAGCAACATAATGCAGTTCAGTCACTCTATAAATAGGGGGTTCACCACCAAGTATCATACTCATTACTCACTATACTAATTATCTACTTGCATCCTACCTTACTTTGACATCATAGTGCCTTTGCAGGTACACCTCATCCATAACTCATCTTTTTCTCTTTTTGTACTTCCTTACTCACTCTCACAAGTCATATTTTCTTTCTCTCATCACTTTAACCTTCCCTATTTCATTCCTTCATAATCTATCTCTCTTCATTTATATTCATCCTTCGAATTCATTCACTCAAAATCCGAAACCAACATCCAAAAAGTCTACCATCAAACCATCACCAAAAACCACTTCTAAACGCCAACCTAATCATTCACTAAATTTGAAAAAGGAAAATTGAAAGAAAGACCCATAACGTTCTCCATCCCTCACCAAAACCAAAAAGACCATACTTACCAAAAAGGTTACTCATAAAAACTTTCCTTGTCCAAACAATGAATCTCACCCATCTTTCACCCTGAACTGGAACTCGTGTTCAACGAAAAATGGGCAGAAAGACCTATTGGAGTTGGAAGATTTGAAAATCTTAAACTTGAAAGTGTATTCATTAAAAGTTACACTAATGCTCTTGGCTAGACCAAATTTTTAAAAGTTGGAGAAAACCACTACCCCAAAGTTTCCAAGGGCTTTTATATCAAAGTTTAGGTTTTTGAAGGCAAATCACTCACATTCTCAAAAATCAAAGGTGTTGAGATTAGACTCACACCTATCCTTACCAATATTCTTGTACTTCCTATTAGAGGCTCGACCATCTTTGAAAAACAATGGTAAGAGACGACATATACATTGTAAGAACAACATTATTAGAGATTCAAAAGAAGCTCTTAGAGTGATCATGTGCACACTGATGAAAATTTAGTTGATCCTTTGAGAAAAGGACTATCTAGAGAGAAATTCCTGAAAACATCAAAGAGAATGGGACTATTGCCTTCAGACCAATGAATCACTCATAGTGGTAACCCAACTTAAAAGATTGGATGTCTCAAGAGCTAGGTTCAATGGAAAATAACAAATTGTGAAATGATATGAGAAGAACATGCTATTTTAATTCTAAAGAAGCATGATTTATGAAGCCATAAGAATATGAGGTAATAGAAACTCTTAACGAGATCTATAATTCGTATGGAGTGGAATATCTAGTTACATTAATACTTTTTGATAGACTCACCCATGTGAATGTGGAAGTGGGCCACTTCCTATGAAGTTTATAGGCAAAATTCCTAGAGTGCTCACTATATTGGAATAGATGTGTCGGGTCATTAGTGCATGGGATTTTAAAAATGCACTCTATGAAAATGTTGTGTGCGTTTTGATGTCAGAGATAGAGTTCAAGACTACGAGTCACTCTAGTAAAATCTGAATCTAACACATTATGCAAATCTTCAAGTTGAAAGACACTTTTTGCGACACCTGTAAAACACTTATGTTTTTGATGAAAACAAAGACCAAGGAACATGATCAAGTTGCAAGCTCAAAAAGAAGTCAAACAATCAAAGTCAACATTGGTCAAATATGCTAAGAAGTCTTATATTGTAAAGGTACAAGATGCAATCTAATAAACTTATATTTCAAATACACATGAGAACCTTTCATTTTAGCATATGCGTCAAAAGGATTTTCAAAGTATCAAAAATGCATAAACAATGTTTGAAAATAAATTTTTTGACAAAATACAATGTTGTATTCGAATACAGCATGTTGTAGCCGAATACAAGTGATACGTCAGTAGCTAAAACTGAACATCTGTATTCGACTACGAGATGGTGTAGCCGAATACAAGTGCTAAGTCAGTAGCTAAAACTGAACATCTATATTCGACTACGAGATGGTGTAGTCGAATACAAGTGCTAAGTCAGTAGCTAAGACTGCACATTTGTATTCGACTACAACCTGGTGTAGTCGAATACAACAACAAGTCAGTGGCAAAATTCACTCAGTTGTATTCGAATACAAGGTTTCGTATTCGAATACGATGTTGAAATTTTAAATAAAAACTGAACGTTGCAGAGGTGTATTCGACTACACACAAGCTGTAGCCGAATACAACTTCGAAACAATGCAATTTTTCAATTCTGAAATGGTTCTGGATCATTGCATTTGTTCCTCAAACCTCTAGGAACGATGGCCAGTGATCTGAAGTGATGTCTATGGAGTATAAATACTCCATAACTTGTGTTTAAATGTAATCAATCCTACTACCAAACTTTGAACAACTTTGAACAATTTTCTGAAATATTCTCAAAGTTATTTTTCATATTTAAAGTACTTGCAATACGTTTTCATATCATTGAAAAAGGTTCTCTAAGTATACTTGAAATAATATTGGATTGATATCATTGTACAACTATTATATTCTTATTCTTAAGTCAAGAACATTTTGCTGGAAAATCATTGAAGTGATTATATTGTTTGTAAAGAAAGTAGTGTACTTTCTTCAAGTGATCTAATCTAAGATAGTGGTGTGCTATCTTAGGAAGTGTGTTAGAAGTTTGTAGCATAGATCCTAAGGTGAGATTTATACATATTCTAACAATAGTGGAAAAATCTCTTGTAGTGTGCAAGAGGACTGGATGTACACTTGGTCATCAGAAGAAACAAAGATAAAAGCCTCATGGACAATAAAGAAGAAATAAAGATAAAAGTCTCATGGACAGACGATTACAAAAGGAAAGTGATGTTTGATAAGAAGGCCAAAAACATGCTACAATAACACTTGGAATGGATGAATTCTTTCATGTGTCTCATTGCAAAACAGCTAAAGAAGTCTGGGATACTCTTGAAGTAACTCATGAAGGAACTATTGAGGTAAAATGTTCTAAACTCAATACATTATCTCAAGAATATGAACTATTTCGAATGCAGCCCGGAGAATCTATTCTAGACTTACATAAAAGATTTTCTCATCTGACCAACCACTTGTCGACACTTGGGAAAATTTTCACAAATGATGAATTGAACCTCAAAGTGTTAAGATCATTAACAAGGGCCTGACAACCAAAAGTGACGACAATTTCTGAAAATAAAAGCCTATCAAAGATGTCTCTTGCTGCACTTTTCGGAAAACTTCAAGAACATGAAATTGAACTTGGAATGTTAGAAAAAAATGAAAGTCAAGAAAAGAAGACCAAGAACATTGCCTTAAAAGCAGAATCAAAAGAACAAATCAATGATGAGAATTCAGATGGAGGTGAAAACATCACCTTCCTCGTAAAGAAATTTGGTAAGTTCCTTAAAAATGATAAAACTTTTAAAAGGAAAAGTTTCAGAAAGAAGGATGCTTCTACTTCAAGCCAAAACTTCACTTGAGTATAATGACACTAATAGTGACAAAGACTCTTTTTATAATAATGACACTAATAGTGAATTAATTATTGAGTATAATGGTGCTCAAAATGCAATTAAAGAATTACTTATCGATTGTAAAAATCTGTTCAAAATAGTGTCAACTCAAAAGAAACAAATTTCATCTCTTAAAGAGAAAGTTGACACTATGGAAAAAGATTCTAAAAAATTAAAACAGAATTTTACATGCAATAAGTGTGATTCTCTTTCTTTCAAAATTGTCCAATTAAATAGAGTCATTGAAAGATATGAAAAAGGACAAGTTGGATTGGAAAATGTTCTTAATATGCAAAGATACTCCAATGACAAAAGTGGTATTGATTACTCAAAATTTGATAAACCAAGTATAAATAAAACCATCTTTGCTAAGGCAAGTGACCAATCCAACAAAGAAAAAGTTATAATTATGCAAAAAGATCATCATTATAAGGAGAAAATTATTCAAAAGAAATCTCATATAGATACATATAGAAGTAAATCTACTCCTACATGTTTTTATTGTGGTCTAAATGTTCACACACCTAATGCTTGTCATTTTAGAAACTTTGGTGTTCCAAAAGGGCATTATGTGTGGGTCAATAAAGGTACTAATCCTCAAGAACCCAAAGCACTTTGGGTACCTAACAAAACATGATCTTATTTTGTAGGTATACACGCAAAGTACGTCTAATATGTGGTACTTGGATAGTGAATGTTCTAAACACATGACCGGTGATAAAACAAAATTTTCAGCTCTAACTCTTGAATCAAAAGGCTATGTGATCTATGGAGACAACAACAAAGGAAAAATTTTGGGCATTGGAAAAGTTGGTACAACCCCATCTCCTTCAATTGAAGATGTTCTATATGTTGAAGGATTAAAACACAATCTTATTAGCATTAGCCAGCTTGCGACAAGGGTTACAAAATAGCTTTTAACAAAGATGAATGCATTATCTAAAATGAAGTTTCAAATGAAATTCAGTTTGTTGGTAAGCGTTTTAAAAACATTTTTATACTTAATCTTGATGATTTATCCTTAAAAATGAAATGTCTTTTGGTGAGTGACAACAATGATGCATGGCTATGGCATAAAATATTTGTACATATCCATATGGATCATTTAAACAAGTTAGTCAAGCATGACCTTGTTGTAGGCTTACCAAGGATGAAATTTATAAATGATAAATTATGTGAAGCTTGTCAAAAGGGTAAACAAACTAAGGTTTCCTTTAAACCAAGAATATTATATCAACCTCAAAACCACTTCAATTGATACATATGGACTTATTTGGTCCATCAAGAACTAAAAGTCTTGGTGGAAATTCATATGGACTAGTAATTGTTGATGATTACTCATGGTTCACTTGGACCTTATTTTTGGCAAATAAAAATGAAGCTTTTAAAGCATTTAAAAACTATGCCAAGCTAGTTCAAAATGAACAAGCAACCAAAATTGTATCAATTAGAAGTGATCATGGAGGAGAATTTCAAAATGCCTCTTTTGTAGAATTTTGTGAAGAAAATGGAATCTTCCATAACTTTTCTGCACCAAGAACACCTCAACAAAATGGAGTTGTTGAGAGAAAGAATAGATCATTGGTAGAACTTGCAAAGACCATCCTAAGCGACTTAAGTTTACCAAAATACTTTTGGACAGATGATGTAAGTACAGCTTGTTATGTATCTAACAGAGTAATTATTCGACCAATATTAAAGAAGACTTCGTATGAACTCTACAAAGGTAGAAAACCCAATATCTCTCATTTTCACATATTTGGATGTAAATGTTTTGTGCTAAATAATGGTAAGAATAATCTTGGAAAATTCGATGAGAAAGCCGATGAAGGTATCTTTATTGGTTACTCATTATCAAGTAAAGCTTTTATAATTTTCAATAAAAAAACTTTGATAGTTGAAGAATCTATGCATGTATCATTTGATGAATCTAACCCCTTGAAAGAGGATAAAATTGTCTCTTGTGATAATGATGATTTTATAAGTGATGATATAAGCAAAGACAATCAAGATGATCAACCAATTCAAGAAAATGAAGGCAGCATTAAGTAGCAAGATCAAAATGATAATCTTCCTAAGGAATGGAGAACCCATAGAGATCACCCCATTGACAACATTATAGGTGATATCAACAAAGGGGTTACTACAAGGCTCAAACTCCAAGATGCTTGCTTGAATATGGCATTTGTTTCTCAAGTAGAACCCTCCAAGATTGGTGAAGCGCTTAAAGATGGTCAATGGATACTTGCCATGTAAGAATAAATAAACCAATTTGAAAGAAGCAAAGTGTGGGAACTTGTCCCTAATCTTGGAAATAAACACATCATTGGTACCAAATGGGTGTTTAAAAATAAACTAGATGAAAATGGTATAGTTGTTCAAAACAAGACAAGATTAGCTGCTCAAGGATACAATCAAGAAGAAGGGATTGACTTTGATGAAACATTTGCTCCAGTAGCAAGGTTAGAAGCAATCCGTTTATTACTTGCTTATGGTTGCTCTATGAATTTTGAATTATTTCAGATGGATGTCAAGAGTGCTTTTGTCAATGGCTACATTAATAAAGAAGTATATGTCAAACAGCCATCCGGCTTTGAAGACTTCAAGAATCCTTCACATGTTTTCAAATTAAAGAAAGATCTTATGGTTTGAAACAAGCTCTAAGAGCTTGGTATGATAGGCTAAGTAACTTCTTATGTGAACGAGGTTTTGAAAAGGGTAAAGTAGATAAGACATTATTTATTAAAAGAACTAATGATCACACTTTACTGGTTCAAATCTACGTTGATGATATCATATTTGGATCAACCAATAATGAAATATGTGAAAAAAATTCATTAATGATGCAAGGAGAATTTGAAATGTCTATGATGGGAAAGTTAAATTATTTTCTTGGACTCCACATCAAGCAACTCTTATCTGCCGATTTATTCAATGCTGGAATCAGACCTGCGATTAATGTAGGTATTTCCGTTTCCAGAGTTGGATCGGCGGCTCAAATAAAAGCAATGAAACAAGTAGCTGGTAAATTAAAATTGGAATTGGCACAATTCGCAGAATTAGAAGCTTTTGCACAATTTGCTTCTGATCTCGATAAAGCTACGCAAAATACATCTTCATAAATCAAGCAAAATATTGCAAGGAATTGTTAAAAAGATTTGAGATGGACAACAACAAAGAAAGTGCAACTCCTATGGGCTCCGGAACCTATGTTGATAAAGATGAATCCGGTATTTCAATAGACATATCAAAGTATCGAGGTATGATTGGGTCTCTTTTATATCTAACAGCCAGACGGCCAAATATTATGTTTAGTGTCTGTTTGTGTGCAATATTTCAGGCAGATCCTAAAGAATCACATCTTGTAGCAGTAAAGAGAATTATGAAATATTTGAAAGGAACAATCAATGTTAGCTTATGGTATCCAAAGGGTAGCATATGCAGTCTAGTTGGTTATTCTGATTCTGACTATGCAGGATGCAAAACGGATCGTAAAAGCACAAGCGGCACTTGCCATATATTAGGTAATGCATTAGTATCATGGTCCTGTAAAAAGCAAGCTTGTGTGGCCCTAAGCACTACTGAAGCAGAATACATAGCAGCAAGAAGTTGTTGTGCATAGATTCTATGGCTCAAACAGAAATTATATGACTATGGACTTGATCTCGGATGCATCCCACTAAGATGTGACAATACCAGTGCAATCAATATCTCGAACCCAATCATGCACTCTCAGACTAAACACATTGATATACGTCATCACTTTCTACGAGATCATGTGCTCAAAGGCAATGTTGAAGTAACATTTGTGGATACACATAATCAACTAGCAGACATCTTCACAAAGCCACTACCTAAAGACTCATTTTACAAGATACGAAGAGAACTTGACATTTTAAATGAAAACGATCTCTAATGCAAGGTATCTATACTTTGTAAGTCATCTCTCTCAAAGATCTAAAATCTTCACTTGATATGTTGATAAAATTGATTCTTTGATGTTTATGTGTTTTATAAATATGAATATGTGCTTTACATGTTGATTTTTTAGTGAAAAAATTCGTTTTAAAACAAAATTTTGATATCGTAGTTGAATACACATTATATGTATTCGAATACATGTTTCCAGAAAATCTTGCATTCGAATACAACTTATGTATATTTGAATACACGTTTCCAGAACAACCTGTATTCGAATACAACCAGTGTGTAGTCGAATACAAATTCGCGTTTTTCCCCAATATATTAGATTTTTCATGTTTTTAGGTTACGTTCTGCATTTTCAGTAGTCGAATACAACCGTCTCCATTTTCATTTCTTCCAAAAATCTCATCCTCTCTTACTTGCAACAAGTTACCCAACTACTATACCAACATACATTTCATCTAAGATCACTCTTAACTCACAACTATCATTTCAAAATCAAATTTCCCAAACCCAAAATCCCCATTTTCCCCCAAAACCGAATACCTTCACTATCACCATGGATGCTCGCAAAAGAGGATAAAGAACCAAGCATGCTTCAGTGGGTCCTTCCAAAAGGAGGGTTAGAACTGATAATGTGGCAGATTTATCTCGCTTGCTTCACTCACCGGAAGAAATCTACCGATTCCGCACATACTGACAAAAGGCTTATCACTCCTAAGTATGGTACTCTTGACTTCTTTTCCGCTTTTAAGTTTCCTGAGTTGCTTAGGGCACAATATTTAGAAGAATTCATTGGTTATAATGGTCCTATTTATCCTGACTTAGTTAGGGTATTTTACTGTAATCTCAAGAAAGAAGGGTCTAAGTTAATATCTCAGGTTAAAGGCAGAATCATTGAGTTAGAAACTCCAACTATTGGTGAAATATTGCAGCTTCCTTTTGAGGGTCAGAAATTTAGGCCAAGAAATTTATGTGAATGGGAAAAAATCACAAAATATGATGGATATGTTTCGTTGTGTCGGTTTGACAAAGAGACCATGGAACGCAAAAGGACATAAGTTGGTTCAGAATTTGCTAGGCAACGGTACGGAGTTGGAAATCTAACCATTGACTACAGAGTTCCTAAGGCTGGAAATGACTCTCAAATATCTGAATTTGAGCTTCAGATTATGTATTTCATGTTCGAAGGATGTCCACTCAATTGGTCTTACTTTGTCCGATCTATCCTATTTGCTTCAAAGGATGCTATTGGGTTACCTTATGCGAAGGAAGTCACTAGGATCTTGGATCACTTTAAAGTGGACTTTTCTGGCGAAGTAATGTATAAACCATCCAAGGATAATCTGCTTGATTTAAGTGTGCGTCCAAGTGTGAAGATAATGTGGAATGAACAACTTCAGACCTATGTTCATAAAGGTGATCTTGGCCAACCTTCTACTGTCGCCCAAGAGGAAGACGATGCAGAGGAAACAACATCTGATGATGATCATGTTTCTAACTGCATGGTCATGGACAAACTCAACTCTTTACAAACTTTCATCACTACCCAATTTTAGAACATGGCTACCTCCATCAACACTCGCTTTCAAACTATGGAAACCACTATTGCCCACAACCATGAAACCTTACTGCTTGAACTTAATGGCTTATCCGACAAAATTGACCACCTTCACCTTCCACTGGATACGTAGTTTGATACAAAAATTGTATTTGATGTAGTTTGTTTGTCTTTCAATTGCTTTTAAATGTTTTGGTTGTATCTCTTTGACTATGGTTTTACATTGTGATGTAATATTTGAACATGGTTCCATTTTAATTAAGTGATGTTTTTATTCCCTACCTTTTGTGATGTTTTCCCTATATCGTATCTGTATGCTTGAATTGTATATAGTATTTTCTATTTTTTTTCCTTCTTTTTGATCATGTCAAAAGGGGGAGAAAATTGGTATGTTGTTGTTGTTAAAATATTTTGTACTTCTTCAAAAATTTTATAATATGATGGCATGAACTCAAGTTCAACGGGGGAGTACGCATGAATTACGGGGGAGAAAAATTTTAAACATTCAAATGCGTTGAAGTCTCATCAAACAACAAGATTTTGTCAAAATCAAAAAAGGGGAGAATGTAAAACACTTATGATACTGATGAAGACAAAGACCAAGGAACATGATCAAGTTGCAAGCTCAAAAAGAAGTCAAACAATCTAAGTCAACTATGGTCAAATATGCTAAGAAGTCTTATATTGTAAAGGTACATGATGCAATCTAATAAACTTATATTTCAAATACACATGACATTTTAGCATATGCATCAAAAGGATTTTCAAAGTGTCAAACATGCATAAACAATTAATGTTTGAAAATAAAGTTTTTTGACAAATACAATGTTGTATTCGAATACCACATGTTGTAGCCAAATACAAGTGATAAGTCAGTAGCTAAAACTGAACATCTGTATTCGACTACGAGATGGTGTAGCCGAATACAAGTGCTAAGTCAGTAGCTAAAACTAAACATCTGTATTCGACTACGAGATGGTGTAGTCGAATACAAGTGCTAAGTCAGTAGCTAAGACTGCACATTTGTATTCGACTACAACCTGGTGTAGTCGAATACAACAACAAGTCAGTGGCAAAATTCACTCTGTTTTATTCGAATACAAGGTTTCGTATTCAAATACGATGTTGAAATTTTAAATAAAAACTGAACGTTGCAGAGGTGTATTCGACTACACACAAGCTGTAGCCGAATACAACTTCGAAACAATGCAATTTTTCAATTCTGAAATGGTTCTAGATCATTGCATTTGTTCATCAAACCTTTAGGAACGATGACCACTGATCTGAAGTGATGTCTATGGAGTATAAATACCTCATAACTTCAGTTTAAACGTAATCAATCCTACTACCAAACTTTGAACAATTTTCTGAAATATTCTCAATGTTATTTTTCATATTTCAAGTACTTGCAATACATTTTCATATCATTGAGAAAGGTTCTCTAAGTATACTTGAAATAATATTGGATTGATATCATTGTACAACTATTATATTCTTATTCTTAAGTCAAGAACATTTTGCTGAAAAATCATTGAAGTGATTATATTGTTTGTAAAGAAAGTAGTGTACTTTCTTCAAGTGGTCTAATCTAAGATAGTGGTGTGCTATCTTAGGAAGTGTGTTAGAAGTTTGTAGCATAGGTCCTAGGGTGGGATTTGTACATATTCTAACAACAGTGGAAAAATCTCTTGTAGTGTGCAAGAGGACTGGATGTACCCTTGGTCATAAGGGGAACTAGGATAATATTATTGTGTTTATTATTTTTCTGCCATTTACTTATTGCCATACACTATCCTAATCAGAAAATCGATCACTAAATCTCTGAAAACAAGAAAATTTCTAAACACCTAATTCACCCCCTCTTAGATGCACCTTTGGTCTTACAACACCCTCGGTCGCATTTGGCATTTTAACAATGTAAGTAAATAAGAAAATAACACAAAGTAATTTTTAGGTCAAATAAATTTTTAGTTGCCGCACTCAACTTAGGGAAACCAAAAGTAAAAGAAATAAAAGGAAATAACAAATGATGTAAACCAAGTATTCCTCGTATCACAATAAATCAAAGTTTCTCCCTAAATTATTACATCGAAAAATAACAATAACTTATTAAGTAAAGCAAATCTCCTATCTAATCCAACGAGCTATTGGGTTCACTGATTGACACCCTAACTCACCCATATCTACAATCTCGTCATCTATTCACACCCAATGGGCTATGGATAGCCACACAAAGGGTTAGTCACCATAACCTCCAATAGCAAATATAGTAAAGGAACAAGGATAAGAAATTAGCATAATAAGTTCATCGCAACTAACAATAATCCTTTGAAACACATAAGAATGACAATAACACCAAAGTCAGGATACCATGCCCGTTTCATAATACTGCATCTATAATGCCGAATAACAAAAATATGAACACCATGATGCATGAACATAAGCAAGGTATCATCTAACAATGACTTCTATCACAATATCTTTGACAGAATAACAACATCACTGTGACAAAAGTTAGTACATCAACGAGTACCTTCAATCATCAAGTGAAGAAATTAACACACTTAACCAATGATGTCTTATGCATAAAAAACTTAGATGAAATAAGCACACCAACATTACAGTCATGAGTATTGATCATCTAACCAATTATTTCAAACATATATCACAATAAATAGAATGGAAAGCATAGACACATATTAATAATGATAATTCATAATCTATTTTTACTTAAATGCATTTAGATTTGATAGAAAACAAACGAATTTCAATCATCATTCCTAAGATTTCCAACGCACACTAATCGATGTGTTTTCATCTTTGAAAATTCAAAATTCAGCCAAAAATTACCGAATTAAATACTCAAGTCTCTAACATACCTATAGACAATATACAAGTGATCCCATATTACAATAAAATATCAATTTTCTATAGAAACCCAAACAGATTCAAATTTCAACACATCAACAGGGACCGGATTTTTCAGTACAATTGTTAGATAAATAATATAAACGAACAACTAAACATGTTTAAATTTTGATATTTTTATTGAGGGTTTTGTACCGTGCACCCCCCTCCTATATCTCTCACCCCCCTCATTCCAATGGAAAAGTTCATAATGCCCTTTTTTATCATGTATACAACCAAAAAAATTTATCACTCCATCCCACACCCCCTAATCGAAAATTACCAAATATATCATAATATTCGAAAATTTAATAAATTTGAAATAAAAAAGGTAAGATTTATTGAATTTTTCGAAAATTTGGTTAAAATGAAAATGTCGAAATTGTATTTTCCAGTTAAATTCAAAACTTTGGTTAAACATGAAAGGTTCGAAATGAAATATTCTAGGAATTTTTTTGTATTTCGAAAATTTGGATAACTTTGAAACATTCGAAACAAGGTTTTCCAAAATTTATACAAAATTTCGAAAGTTTGGATGAATTCTAAACCTTCGAAACGTATTTTTCCAGATTTCATCAAGACCTTCGAAACTTTTGTTAAACTTGAAATATTCGAAATGCATATATTCGAATCTTTCAAATTTTTGAAATGCAAATATTTCGAAAGTTTCATTTGCTGGGAAAGTTTCGAAATGTAAATTTTTTTTTTAACATTATTAAAATTTTATTTTAAAAAAAAGATTTATAATATTATTATTAATTAAATTTGTTAGTCTTTTTGAAATTAGGTATGAGTAGAGTTAAGGTTCCAGCTTCAACAACGATTATCGATTCTACAGAAAAATTCACCACCAATCAGGTATTATTAGTGATAATCCACCACTGATCAAATTTTGATTATAGATATATATTTGATGTTATAATTGAAACATATGTTGTAGGTATTTCCCTCTCGAGAAGCTGTATTTGAATGGGCAAAAAACATTGGAAGGCAAAATGGAATTTTAATTGTTACCATTTGATCAGACAAAGCAACCGGAAAGAGGGGAAGAAAAGACAAATTAATTTTGGGATGCGAAAGAGGTGGAAGATATAAATCAAAATCAAAATCAACAGTAACTTGTTCTCACAAGGAAAACTGTCCGTTTACCCTCAGATGTATACCGTTTAGCATCGGTGAAAGATGGAAAATTAGTGTTCGTTATGGAACACACAATCATGATTTACTTGATATTGTAGCCGGGCATTCATATTTGGGGCGTTTAAATGAAGAAGAGAGGAAATTTGTCAATGACATGACAAAGTATAAGCTTGCACCAAGATTCATTTTGAATGCTTTGAAAGAGAGAAATAAAGCTAATCTCTCAATTCCCAGTCAAATATATAAAGCAAGTAGTACTTATCGAGCTTCATTGAGAGGTTCGTACACAGAAATGCAGCATCTGGTGAAGTTAATACAACAAGAAAATTATGTGCATTGGACAAGAAGACAGGAGAATTCAGATGTTTTGAGAGATATATTTTGGACGCATCCTGATTGTATAAAGTTGTTAAACACGTTTCATTTTGTTTTGATATGTGATAGCACATACAAAACAAATAGATATCGGTTACCATTACTTGAAATTGTCGGTGTCACATCTACTAGTTTGACATTTTCCGTTGGGTTTGCATAGTTGGAACAAGAGCGACAAGATAACTTTATCTGGGCATTTGAAAAGGTAAGACAGTTATTCGTGTCTGAGACTTTAATTTCTAAAGTTATTGTGACTGATAGAGATCTTGCCATGATGAATGCTATTAGTGTTGTGTTTCCTACTTCAATTCATTTTCTATGTCGTTTTCATATTGAAAAAAATGTTGGGGCAAGATGCAAACAATATGTGAAAAAGGATAGACAAGAAGAAGTAATGGATTTATGAAAAAAAAATTGTATATTCGACTAGTGTGGAGGAGTATGATCATCACTTGCAACACTTTGAGCCAGTGTGTGCCGATATTATCCTTTTTGTTGATTATGTGAAAGATTCATGGTTGACACCTTACAAAGAAAGATTTGTCAAGGTTTAGACCAATAGAGTGATGCATTTAGGGAACACAACATCTAACATGTATTTTTAAATTATGATTTGTTTTGTCTTAGAAAATATGATTTACTAATTTATGTGATTTGTTTTAAATTGTGTTATTTAATTTATTTGTAGAGTTGAGTCTGCTCATTGGAGATTGAAAAACATGCTTCAAACTAGTTTTGGTGATTTGTGTAAAGGTTGGGATGCTATGAATATGATGTTGAAGAACCAAGTATGTATCATTAAATCGTCTTTTCACAAAACCATCCTCGATGTTGAGCACAGGTATAATTCACCATTTTTTCAAAGTCTACATCACTGTGTATCAAGGAAAGTTTTTTAAAAAAATTGACAAACAATTACAGAGAGTGAAGATTGTAGGTACTGACAAAACAAAGTGTGGTTGCTCAATCAGAACAACTCATGGATTACCATGTGCGTGTGAGTTGACAAAGTTGCAGATATCTGGTAATGTTATCCCTTTAGATAGCATTCATGTTTTTCGGAGAAATTTAAGCATTGAGCATGAGTTGAAGGATGAAGAATCTTTATCAGAATATGACTTTTCAGAAGAGTTGGAACAATGAAAACGTACATGAAGAAACAAGATATTGTTGGTCAAAGGATATTCAGGGCAAATGTGCGTGAACTTGTATTTCCACATACAACATCAATACTTGCACCACCTAAGAAGGTGAGAACCAAGGGAGCTAGTAAAAGGAAAAAAGATTTTGATACTCCTCGTGATCCTTCATATTGGGAGTATGTTGATGCCTCTCAACAATCTGCAAAGCAACCATCTCAACGTTCTGCAAATCAATCAACCCAGTGTTCTGGAAGGCAAATCATCTTGTATTTCATTAACTGAAGATTAGAAATTATGTTTGAACATTTTATCATTTATCATTTTATCATTTTATCATTTATGTTTTATCATTTATTGTTTTATTATTTATCATTTACTTTTTAACTAAAAGAAGATGATACATAAAAATTCATAAAAGTTCACAATATTGCATAACACAATAACTAATCGTCGTACAAGCGGCATAATTCACTTAATAGTTCATGAACCTCACTAAATGGAGCTACCAAATCTAAGGCCCTTCGTGCAAGCTCAGCTACTCTACGGTCTCTACCACCATCTACGGAAGATGATGGACCAGCATGTGCAGCAGCAGTAGGTGGACTCGAAGGTGCAGCAGTAGGTGGAGGGAGGATCAGAGGATGTGATACATTTAAGTACCATGCATAGTAGTCTGCAGTGACCTCTCCAGGAAAATTCGCAACAAGATATATGCTCCGAAAGACAGCTACAGATGATCTCATAGTAGACTATCACTCCCAATCTATACTATTCGACACCCGAGGAACATCACGCGGTATGCACTGAATACGACCAAACTGTCGAAGACATCGCTCTGGCAGATACGGGACTGAGACTCCACCACATCGAAGGTATCCGAAGAACATCGAAAGCTTGACAAATGGATGATTAACTCGATCATCATCATATGGTGTAAACAGTACATCATCGAGCGACAAAGCATCAAGTCTCCGACAATATGTCATCAATCCGCCTTCAACTGCATGTTTTGCAGTCCACCTACATGCTCTTAGAAGTTATGCAAGAATCGCTCCTCTATCGCCCCGCTTACAGATGCTAGGAAAATGCTCGTAAATCCAGCACTGCACCATAAATAAAGGCATATATAACACAACTTAATAAATATATATATATATATATATATATATATATATATATATATATATATATATATATATATATACCTGTAATAGGGTCATGTAACCTCCCAACTGTCGAGTGTCGTGGACAACTCTATCTCCGAGATTGTCATACAGGAAAACCAATGCCGCAGTACCCCACGAATAGTCCCGACAACTATCTAAGTCAATAAATAAACTAACATATTTCTCCTCCACACATGTTTGTGTTTTATCGGCGCAAATAGTGATACGAACTAAATGCAATAGGTACGTTCTAGCCGCACACTCAAACTGTTAGTCTGAATGAGACGACTATATAAATCACGCAACCATTGCAGTCTATATTGGGCACATTTATTATAATTAATCTCTGATAGTGCTTCCTCCCATGTTGCACCTAAGTACTCATGGGCAGCTCTGGCAGACTTATTAGTATTCATATTTACAGGTGCATCAAAAAATTTACCCCGAGGTAAGATATGAAGAAGAGTCGCCACGTCGTCCAATGTGATTGACTTCTCTCCAAATGGCATGTGAAATGAGCTGGTCTCTCTATGCCACCTTTCAACAGAGGCAGATATCAGACTAGCATCAACCATAGTGAGATAAGCTGAAGAGAGATGTAGCAGTCCAGATTCCTGAATCCAATACAATATAGGATCTGGCACACGAACTTCAGAAAACTTCTTCAGCTTCAATCCATGAGTTATTAACGACTCACGATCCTGCGAGTAATTAAAGAACATAACAATAAATATTTATTCTTATTTAAATAAATAATTAATTAAATATAATGAAAATATATACGAAATATCATAAAAATATATACTAAATATCATAAAAATATATACTAAATATCATAAATACGTATTCTAAATTAATTAATTAAAATATACCTCTCCTTCCCATATCCTCCGAGTCACGTGGTGTTCATATTGTGTCAACACAGATGTCACCACCAGTCCTTCGGGGAATCCGAGCTGCTGATCCTGCTCAGGCTCAAAATCATCAGCATCATCAAAATCATCATGTGCAGGCTCAGGTACATCCTCGTCCATATGTGCAGGCTCAACAAGCTCAGCGACATCATCCTATCTACGACGACACTGCCTAATTGGACGGTTTGCTTCATTTCGTCGTCTGTTTGAAGCTATTGGTGGAATTCTCTCTGTTCCATCACCACTATCAGCTCCCACGCTTCGGGCAATGTTGCGAATAATTTGGCCAAATGCACCTCTCATTCTAGGCACTACAATATATCAATATTAAAAAAAAAAAGGAAAAAACAATAAAAAAAAATTCATTTCGAAACTTTCATGCAATCCCAAACCTTCCAAGCCTTATTTTCGAAACTTTCCAACAATCCCAAACCTTCGAAATGCAACATTCGAAACTTTCATGCAATTTGAAAGTTTCGAAACTTCAGATTTAGGGTTTCAGATTTTTTCATTTCGAAACTTTCAGATTGAATGAAAGTTTCGAATGTTGCATTTTGAAGGTTTGGGATTGCTGCAAAGTTTTGAAAATAAGGCTTCGAAGGTTTGGGATTGTTGGAAATTTTCGAATGAGTTCATTTAGAAGATTTGAAGTTGATGTAAAGTTTCGAAGGTTTCATTTTTTTTTCTTACTTTTGAATTTCGAAAATTTGAAGTTCCTTTGAAATGTTTGAAGATTTGTAATTTCTTGATTCGGACAAATGAAACTTTCAAATGAAATGGGTGAAAAAGGGAAAAGTAAATTTTTTGGGAGTTTTTATAGATAAAACAAGGAGCATTATGGACTTTTCCATTGGAATGGAGGGGTGGAAGGTACAGGAGGGGGATGCACAGTACACAACTCTTTTATTGAAGATAGATAACTCAGATATGAACAAACTGCAATATGTCCCATCCAATAATTAAAATACTAGAATTTATGAAAGATCATGCAATAAGATTGTTTTACGCATAATTTTCCAGCAATAGTCCATTGTCCTACAAACATTACATAATATCTTTTGGATAGTAAAACTCATCAAATTGCAACTATCTATACATTATAATATTGTAAAGTTAATTTTATGGCATGTTGGTCATTTGTCATTTATTGGGAAATACTTGATTATACAAAGATTATATTATTAGTAATAATCTCTAATTATTAAAAATTATTTGTATTTATATAGTTATTTAAATTCATAATATTATTTTCGTTTGAATTAATAATGCCAGCAAACTAGGGAATTAAATTTTTAATATTTTTCAATTTGTTTCAATTTTTCTCTCCACTCTCATTGGCTTCATACATTGGTATATAAAAAATTGTTTCTATCTATGCATCTAGTATATCGGTGCATTTAGTTAAATTTTGTTTCCTATACATCTCTTTACATTCTTAGTGCTAAACATGTTCTGTCTCTCTTAGTCAATTTGTTCCTTCACTCTTTTAAGTGTGAAATTTGGTCGATGACAAAAAAAAGTGTGATTTTCCTTACCTTATCTTTTATGATATAATTAACCATTCTTCTGCCAAAAATATTTATTCTTCATCTTTTTTGTTATCACCCTTCTTCTACCTCTTCTTGGAAAAAAAAAAAAACATTCCAAGAAAAAACAAACTCTATTTGTAGTTATTTTTGTTTGAATCCGTGTTCTTCCTCTTCTCAGTTAGAACATGTGTTCTTCTTTCAATCACTAGAAAATACGTTTTTAGCGTCCTAATTTAGTGTTGGCCCTAGACTAGCATCGGTTTAGCGTTGACATCACGGACGCTAACTTATTAAACCATTTTTTTTAATAAATTAATAGCGTCGACCTCACGGACGCTTAATTATTAAACTAGTTTGTGCAAAACATATACACAAATGCAACTTTAGAGAAGTAGATGTATTGTGTTGTGGACATTGCATTCGTTGCTTGATTACAAGTTTATTTTTCAAGATATGATTCTTCAGTTCCATTCACATTGTTCATGGTTACCATGTTTTTTATTCATTAATTTACATTTGTTTTTGGGTTTTCAAGCTTTAAGTGTTTTTTTTTAAATTTTCTCCATTTTCTTTAGTTTGTAGAACATCTCATCTTCAATGGAGGTGAGTTTTCTTGTGGTTATTGTAAGTTTTGTTTATCTTTGTCTTCTTTATTGTGTTTTAATTTAATTCAACATTTAATTTAATATAACGTTACTTATTTAAACTGTGTGTATTCTTCTTTTTGCACGATATTGGTTGGGGTGTAGGTTGCAGGTTTAGGGAGGATGCTTTTTGCCAAACCATTGTGTACTTGATGGTTTATCTCTCTCTGCAAGTTTCTTTTTGCCCCTTTCCATTAATTTCTTCTGTATTAACTTATTTTATGCTTTTTTACTATGTTTTCCAATTTTACTTCTTAAATAATGCATTTTACAGAACAAGCAACAACAATGAGTGAAGTTTTATTAAATTAACTCTGATGAGTCAAAATAATGATAAATTTTCTAAAGGAGTTTTCATATTCTGATTTTTGCTTTAAACTATTGACATGATATGATTTCTCATATTATTAGTAATTTTTGTTAGATTGTTGGTGACCTGTTTTATATTGATTTTTTGACATGATAAGATCTTCAACCTAAATTGCTTCTATTTAATAAACTATTGACTTCCTATAGGTTTATAGTAATTTGATAACTTAATATTTTCTCGTCAAATATTCAAGTATTGTGTGTTATGGACACTTATTGTCACAATCTTTGGATTGCTTGATTTTGTGTTTGAACGATCTCTTGCACCAAATCATGCCACGCGTCTATTTTTTAATTTTTTTAACTAAAGTTTAAAAATATCTAAAAGATATGGTCAAGATTTGTCTACAACAAAATATGAACAGTATCAATCTGAACAATTTACAAACTCAATCTGAACAAGATATGAACAAAATCAATATGAAAAATTTACAAACTCAATCTGAATAAAATACAGACAAAATCAATATTAAGAATTTACAAACACAATTTGAACAAAATACGAACAAAATCAATATGAAGAATTTACAACCTCAATCTGAACAAAATACAAACAAAATCAATCTAGAAGAACTGCTCAGATTTGATTCAGAAATAAAGAATTGGCTAAAGAACACAATATCAAAAAACATCTTGTTCACAACTATAGTAGAATAAAATCATTGTTGATCAATCTAGGAATGAAGATACAATACATAATTAAACAAAGACTAAATTGAAGCCTTAATTTTATCTATAAATAGATATTCAATACTAAAGAAGATCATCAAAATCCAGAAAGAGTAGAAGAACTCATAAGCTCAAAATTTCAAATTCATCTTAGAGTTCAAAGAGAGAAACAGTTGTTCAAGTTAGAAATATTATCTAAGTGTTTTTTCTTACAGTGTGAGAGTTACTATTATTATCAGCTTTGTTAAAAGCAAACACTTAAAGTTCCAATCTTTTGTATCCAACCTGATAGTGGTTTAGTTCCTTATTCAATCTAGGTTGTCAGGTTGTTAGGAGAATACATGGCTTTTAGGGTCAAGGTGGTTAGTTCCTCAAAAGTATGGGGTTGTCAAGCAGTTTGGGAAGACTGACTTGGAGGGTCAGGTGCTTTGTAATTCAAGGTATTTAAATTAGTGGATTAAATCCTTCTAAATGAGGGGACTGAATGTAGCCAAGTTAGTGGTGAACCAGGATAAATTGATGTGTCAAATTATTTATGCTTTAATTTTTGCTGCCTCTGAACTCGATTGCTTCTACCCCAAGTAAGTCATCAAAACCAAACCTGTTTTTTAATAAATTATAAAAAAGTTATCAACTTTGTGGAACACAATTCAATCCCCCATTTCGTGTTTGCACGTTCAATTGGCATCCGAGATCGGTCTTAAGGATGAGCACTTTATAGTGTTTGAGGAAAGATCCAAGGGTTCAACATGTCTGGATTCAGTGAAGAAACTGCTGGAGGAAACATCAACAGACCACCTCTGTTTGATGGAGAACGTTTTGAGTACTGGAAGGACAGATTGAGAAGTTTCTTTATTTCAGAAGAAGAAGAAGAAGAAGAAGAAGAAGAAGAAGAAGAAGAAGAAGAAGAAGAAGAAGAAGAAGAAGAAGAAGAAGAAGAAGAAATGGTCAAGAATTGAATAAGATTTATCTATAACAAAATATGAACAATATCAATCTGAGGAATTTAGAAATTCAATCTGAACAAAATACGGACAAAATCAATATGAAGAATTTACAAACTCAATTTGAACAAAATACGAACAGAATCAATATGAAGAATTTACAAACTCAATCTGAAGATACAATACATAATTAAACTAGGACTAAATTGAATCCCTAAAGTTGATATTATAACTAGGACTAAACAGAAATAAAGAATTGGATAAAGAACATATTATAAAAAAGCATCTTGTTCAGAACTATATTAGAATAAGATCATTGTTGACCAAGCTAAGAATGAAGATACAATACATAATTAAACTAGGACTAAACTGAAGCCCTAATTTTATCTATAAATAGATACTCAATGAGGAAGAAGATCATCAAAAACTAGAAAAAAGTAGAAGAACTCATAAGCTCAAATTTCAAATTCATCTTAGAGTTCAAAGCGAGAAACAGTTGTTCAAGTTAGAAATATTATCTAAGTGTTTTTTCTTAAAGTCTAAGAGTTACTATTATTATCTGCTTTGTTAGAAGCAAACACTTAAAGTTCCAATCTTTTGTACCCAACTAGATTGTGGTTTAGTTCCTTATTCAATCTAGGATTGTCAGGTTGTTAGGTGAAGACTTGGATTTTAGGGTCAAGGTGGTTAGTTCATCAAAAGTATGGGGTTGACAGGTTGTTTGGGAAAACTGACTTGGATGGTCGGGTGCTTTGTAATTCAAGGTATTTGAATTAGTGGATTAAATCCTTCTGAATGAGGGGACTGAATGTAGCCAAGTTAATGGTGAACAAGGATAAATTGATGTGTCCAATTATTTATGGTTTCATTTTTGCTGCCTCTGAACTCGATTGCTTCTACCCCAAGTAAGTCATCAAAACCAAACCTGTTTTTCAATAAATTATCAAAAAGTTATCAAATTTTTTGAACACAATTCAATCCCCCTTCTCGTGTTTGCACCTTCAATTGGCATTAGAGATCAGTCTTAAGGATGAGCACTTTATAGTGTTTGAGGAAAGCTCCAAGGGTTCAACATGTCAGGATTCGGTGAAGAAACTGCTGGAGGAAACATCAACATACCACCTTTGTTTGATGTAGAATGGTTTGATTACTGAAAGGACAGATTGAGAAGTTTCTTTATGTCAGAAGAAGAAGAAGATATGGTCAAGAATTGATCAAGATTTGTCTACAACAAAATATAAACAATATCAATCTGAATAATTTAGAAATTCAATCTGAACAAAATACGGAAAAAATCAATATGAAGAATTTACAAACTCAATTTGAAAAAAAATACAAACATAATCAATATGAAGAATTTACAAACTCAATCTGAACAAAATACGAACATAATCAAACTAGAAGAACTGCTTAGATTTGATTCAGAAATAAAAAATTTGATAAAGAACATATTATAAAAAAGCATCTTGTTCAGAACTATATTAGAATAAGATCATTGTTGACCAAGCTAGGAATGAAGATACAATACTTAATTAAACAAGGACTAAATTGAAGCCCTAATTTATCTATAAATAGATACTCAATGCAAAACAAGATCATCAAAAACCAGAAAAGAGTAGAAGAACTCATAAGCTCAAAATTTCAAATTCATCTTAGAGTTCAAAGAGAGAAACAGTTGTTCAAGTTAGAAATATTATCTAAGTGTTTTTTCTTAGAGTGTGAGAGTTACTATTATTATCAGCTTTGTTAGAAGCAAACACTTAAAGGTCCAATCTTTTTTATCCAACCTGATAGTGGTTTAGTTCCTTACTCAATCTAGGGTTGTCAGGTTGTTAGGTGGAGACTTGGATTTTAGGGTCAAGGTCGTTAGTTCCTCAAAAGTATGGGGTTGTCAAGATGTTCAGGAAGACTGACTTGCAGGGTCAGGTGCTTTGAAATTCAAGGTATTTGAATTAGTGGATTAAATCCTTCTGAATGAGGGGACTGAATGTAGCCAAGTTAGTGGTGAACCAGGATAAATTGATGTGTCCAATTATTTATGCTTTCATTTCTGCTGCCTCTAAACTCGATTGCTTCTACCCTAATAAGTCATCAAAACCAAACCTATTTTTTAATAAATTATCAAAAAGTTATCAACTTTGTCAAACACAATTCAACCCTCAATCTCGTGTTTGCACCTTCAATTGCCATCATATATCGGTCTTAAGGATGAGCAGTTTATAGTGTTTGAGCAAAGATCTAAGCGATCAACATGTCTGGATTCAGTGAAGAAACTGCTGGAGGAAACATCAGCAGACCACCTCTGTTTGATGGAGAACATTTTGAGTACTGGAAGGACAGATTAAGAAGTTTCTTTATTTCAGAAGAAGACGAAGAAGATATGGTCAAGAATTGATCAAGATTTGTCTACAACAAAATATGAACAATATCAATTTGAAGAATTTAGAAATTCAATCTGAACAAAATACGAACATAATCAATATGAAAAACTTACAAACTCAATCTAAACAAAATACGAACAGAATCAATCTGAAGAATTTACAAACTCAATTTGAACAAAATACGAACATAATCAAACTAGAAGAACTGCTTAGATTTGATTCAAAAATAAAGAATTGGATAAAGAACATATTATAAAAAAGCATCTTGTTCAGAGCTATATTAGAATTGCATCATTGTTGACCAAGCTAGGAATGAAGATACAATACATAATTAAAGAGTGACTAAAGTGAAGCCCTAATTTTATCTATAGATAGATACTCAATCATGAAGAAGATCATCGAAAACCAGAAAAGAGTAGACGAACTCAAAAGCTCAAAATTTCAAATTCATCTTAGAGTTCAAAGAGAAAACAGTTGTTCAAGTTAGATATATTATCTAAGTGTTTTTTCTTAGAGTGTGAGAGTTACTATTATTATCAGCTTTGTTAGAAGCAAACACTTAAAGTTCCAATCTTTTATATCCAGCTTTATAGTGGATTAGTTCCTTATTCAATCTAGGGTTGTCAGGTTTTTAGGAGTAGACTTGGCTTGTAGGGTCAAGGAGGTTAGTTCCTCAAAAGTATGGGGTTGTCAGGCTGTTTAAGAAGACTGACTTGTAGGGTCAAGTGCTTTGTAATTCAAGGTATTTGAGTTAGTGGATTAAATCCTTCTGAATGTAGCCAAGTTAGTGGTGAACCAGGATATATTGATGTGTCCAATTATTTATGCTTTCATTTTTGCTGCCTCTGAACTCGATTGCTTCTACCCCAAGTAAGTCATGAAAACCAAACCTGTTTTTCAATAAATTATCAAAAAGTTATCAACTTTGTCGAACACAATTCAACCTTTTTTCTTGTGTTTGCACCTTCAATTGGCATCATTGATTGGTCTTAAGGATGAGCACTCTATAGTGTTTGAGCAAAGATCTAAGGGATCAACATGTCTGGATTCAGTGAAGAAACTGCTGGAGGAAACATCAGCAGACCACCTCTGTTTGATGGAGAACGTTTTGAGTACTGGAATGACAGATTGAGAAGTTTCTTTATTTCAGAAGAAGAAGAAGAAGAAGATATGGTCAAAATACGAACCGAATCAATCTGAAGAATTTACAAACTCAATCTGAACAAAGTACGAAGAGAATCAAACTTGAAGAACTACTCATATTGGATTCAGAAATAAAGAATTGGATAAAGAACATATTATCAAAAAGTATCTTGTTCAGAACTATATTAGAATAAGATCATTGTTGACCAAGCTAGGAATGAAGATACAATACAGAATTAAACAAGGACTAAATTGAAGTCCTAATTTTATCTATAAATCGATACTAAAGGCTGAAGAAGAAGATCATTGAAAATCAGAAAAGAGTAGAAGAACTCATAAGCTCTGATCATAGCACTTGGGCGCATGTTTCTAGCTTTTTACTTTGGTTTTTTAAAATCACTTTGTAGCTTAGAATAATTTTTTAGCTTGTTTCTAAACTTTGGGTTGAAATTGAATTATGATTTTATTATTTGCATTTTGACCCCTGCTCGCTGTGTAGGCCATTACTTGAGCTCTGGATATCAGATTGAAGCATGCGAGCAGTTGTTGGAAAACTAAAAATCAGAGCTACAACTTTTGTGTTGGAATAAAATCTCAATGTCGAACTCTATTGGGCCTAAATTGCAGATTTCGTAATCTGGACCTTTGTAATAATTTTAAATAGTGGGCCACTTGTTTTTAAACACCAAAAACCGAGCACTATTTATTTGGAGTTTCTTTCATTTCTTGGGATGTATTATTTTTGGAACCAGAGATCAGATAAATAAAAAACACTTTTATTTTAATTTCATGCAAGGCTAAGTTCGTAAGGTTAATCCACGTGTTCGAGGTTTCATCAACACCTAGAGATTCAGGTTACACCGTCAATTCTAATTCATGATTCTATTTCTGTTATTTGATTATATTGATATTATGATTGCTTAAATTGAATTTCAATAGGATCGATTAAATTCGTTTGACAGAATTTGGTTTCGTTTCTAATTTAATTGAATTATAATTTTGCGACCCTTGAACGTTAATTATAATAATATTTTGATGACTGTGATGCTTAATCCAGTCAACGAAACCAAATTCATATATGATTGATTACGCTTGTTTGATCAATTCTATAGTCAAATGAGAATAGAATCACAAATTAGGAATTAAACTCATTGATAGAATCTGTGATAGGTCCGAAATTCGAATAAGTGAATTAATCGTTTTGCTCATATGTTCAAACTAAATCATTATAAAAAAAACCCTTTTCTAAATTTGAACTCTCAATTAGGTTAATATTATTATATCAAAAGTCCTTATGAAACGATTCGAGTTATTACCCCTTTTTACATTTATTTTCAATTGTATTTGATCCGTGTGCGACAACGGATCAAGCTCAAAATTTCAAATTCATCTTGGAGTTCAAAGAGAGAAACACTTGTTCAAGTTAGAAGTATTCTCTAAGTGTTTTTTTTCTTAGAGTGTGAGAGTTATTATTATTATCAGCATTGTTAGAAGCAAACACTTAAAGTGCCAATCTTTTGTATTCAACCTGATAGTGATTTAGTTTCTTATTCAATCTAGGGTTGTCATGTTGTTAGGAGAAGACTTGGCTTGTAGGGTCAAGGAGGTTAGTTCCTCAAAAGTATGGGGTTGTAAAGTTGTGTGGGAAGACTGACTTGGAGGGTTAGGTGCTTTGTATTAGTGGATGTAGCAAAGTTAGTGGTGAACCAGGATAAATCTATGTGTCCAATTATTTATGCTTTCATTATTTGCTGCCTCTAAACTCGATTGCTTCTACCCCAAGTAAGTCATCAAAACCAAAACTAATTTGTAATAAATTATCAACAAGTTATCAACTTTTTCGAACACAATTGAACTCCCTTCTCGTGTTTTCACCTTCAAATTTCTCAAATTCTCCTTCCACATCCAAGCTTCAAATCATCTTATCTCTGTTTGAGTTTCTTGAGACATTCTTCACAAATGAAGAACAATCCTTTGTCAAAGGAAAATAAATTAATGACATTCATCAAACCACTGAAGAAGGAAAACATATTAAGGACAACCCCACACATGAAAAATATTATGAACCTTCTCCAAAAAGGTTTAAGGTTGAGAAAATTGCTCACACCTCTCTTAAAATTGTTGCAAAGACCCTAAATATTGTCAATCAATTATCAAAATTGACTATTGAAGCAGCTTCTCCCAAACTAGGAGTCACTCCTGAAATTGAAGCCACTAGCCTCGATTAGCCTACCTCATCCACCTCTTATAATGATTCCTTCCCTTCTAAGGAGTGTTTTAAGCATCACTTAGCCTTGTTGTGCCCTAATTTTATCCGGTCAATTAAATTGTAATAATCATAATATGTTTGATTTTATGTTTACTATCAGTTTAATAATCCTCATAAAACAAAAATAAAAAATCTTCATTTAATTATTAATCTTGAAATAAAAAAAATAGTAAAAATGTAAAATAGAGTTAAAAGTGATAAGGTCAAGGTTACAAAAAAATGTAAATTACAATCAATACAATGGAGTCCATGATATTACAAGAGTATCAAATAAAAAAAAAAACAAAATGATAAATAATAAAACTAAAGCAATAAAATAACTAGATGCTGCAATTGTTTGAAACAAAAACAAAAATACAAATGGGTCGGTCAAATTGTTGTGCCTATGTCCAACTATAAAGTATAGACTCAAAGCTTCAAATATAATATGCTCTTTAACTCCCAGCAAATCAACTCTGATCGTTACACACAAATAAAAGATTAGCACATAAATACAATAAGATAAAAACAAATAAGCTAAAAATATGAATGCATCAGATGTGTAGAGGTAATCAGATTATGAACAAAGAAAATGAAACATAAAGAATGAAACTAATGGGAAAGCCCAAAGAGATGTAGAGAGGAGGAAAGCAACTGAACAAGTGAAGAAAACTCTATAAATACACATTTGTTTTTCAGAAAGAAGGGTAGCGATGTTTTGGTTGAAATATGATACCAACTCACTTAAGAAAACACACACACACACAAAGAAGGAAAAGAAAATGAAAAAAGAGTAGCAGAAAAAAAAAAAAAAAAACTCATACTTTTTTGTCTACGAGGTTGGCTTTTGCTTCCTAAACTTGCTTGCTTCCTTAGAATCAAACTATCATAAATACTCTTTGTTGTCTCCTTGTTGGTGCACTTGTCAAACTCCTTAAAAGTAATTGCGTTTATCATGAATGTTATGGACTTATGATGCATCTTGTGTATCTTCTTCTGATCATCATCCATCTCTTTCCTTGGAATCTCAATACCATCATTATTTTTTGGAGTAGTATAACTATCTTCCACCAAGTCCCAAAGTTCATGATCTTGTAAAATAAAGAAACTTCTTAGTGTGTTCTTCTAGTACCCAAAGCGTTCTCCATCAAACAAATGTGGTATGTTGATGTTTCCTCCAACAGCTTCTTCACTGAATCCATACATGTTGAACCTTCGGATATTCCTTCAAAGATTGTAAAGTGCTCAGCCTTGAGACCGAGCTCTAATACTAATTGAAGTTGCAAACACGAGAAGGGGAGATTGAATTGTGTTTGAATAAGTTGATAACTTTTTCATTATTTGATTAAACTGGTTCAGAACTTGATAATTTACTTGGAGTAGAAGTAATAACAAAACTAAGAAGTGCAGGAATAAAGTGACAAGTAATTTATCTTGGTTCACCACTAACATGGCTACATCCAATCCCTTCACTGAAAATGATTTATTCCACTAATTCAATAACTTGATTTACAAAGCATATGACCCTCCAAGCCAGTCTTCTCAAACAGTCTGACAAACTCATATTGTTAAAATCGAAACACAAGAGGAAAACCAACTTGGTTCCAATAATCAATACATCTGCAATTTCTACACAAGAACTACGTAGCTTTGATTTTCACAATTAATGATAGGTAACTAATTTTTAACGGATTTCGTAGAATGCTAATACTTTCCCTATGCATAACCGACTCTCAAACCTTAAATCTGGTTTCAAAGACCATTTTTCAGTTCTTAAGGGTTTTCTAATGTTTTTCCCTATTAAAACTTTGATGGCGACTCTATTGAATTTGAACTAACCCTTGAAATTTTAGGCCACGACAAGCCTCTTTTGCTTTTGACAAATAAGAGAGATATGATTAGGATCTAAATTATTCTTATGTTTTCCTATGCTTTGTATTTGCAATATTTTGATGTATGTTTTTGAACCATAGAAATTCATCTCTACACTTCAAGCATGATAAATGAATATATAATTAATTGGTTCAAAAGTGTGTACACCTTTTAATTACATTTAAAATTCATTATTGCTTAAACCGAAGGGGTCCCCAATTGAGAGGGGCCCCAAGAATTATGTTTTCAAATATTGCATAAATCATTAAAATCTATCATCCTAAAACATTAAGTTTGTCATCATAAAAATGGAGAAGATTATTGAGACACAATCCCTAATGATGTTTTAAAGATGACAAATATTAATGATTAGATTTAGATACAACTCAACATGAATAAATTCAAACAACAAATTTATGAACATCAGAAAAATTGAATGTTCAAAAAGATTGAAAAAAAGTACAAAAGCACTTTTGTGACAGAAAAGTTGTTAAAGTAGTTGTACTTGCATTGTTCACTATAGTGAACAGTATCAACATAGAAAAATGTAATTAACCCCATGTTTTTCTCTCCCCTGCATCACAAGTCAATAACATACCCAACAAAAACATTCTGAAATCCACTTAAAGTTTAGAATGTTCATAGTTCTTCAAGAAAACATTCATCAAAAGTTACCATTTGTTGGAACTCGGGTCCAATGGTCACATGATAAACTAAAAACATTGCAAAAGCTCCAAAACTTATCTATAAATACGGAAGAGCTCATAACTTGAAGAACACGAACTTACATCAAGTATTCAACACTTTTATGATAAAAGAGTAAAACTTGATAAAAGTTCAACCACATTCAAAGTTCATCATAGATCATCAAATCTAAATAATACAAGAAAGTGAAGATCCATTTCATCTCAGTTAAGTCATGAGAACTTGATGCAAAATAAATATTCTATTTGTAAATCTTATGAAGTCGTATTTTGATTTGTAAAAGAGACCTAATTTCAGTTGTGATTGTTGTTAAGTCAGGTGTGACTAAGAAGATGAATTGTAAGGCTGCTAAGGCTAAGAAAATATAGGAGAGAAAGGTTATGTTGACATACTTTTGCAAGTGTAAGAGTTCAGAAGTTGTTTCAAGAATTTTAGTGGAAAATCTCACCAAAGGTGAGGATTGGACGTAGTCAAATATTGACTGAACCAATATATATTGTGTGTGGCACTACGCCAAAAATGACATTTTATAGCGCGTCTTTTACAGCGCTTATTAAATACAAGCGCTGTTGTATAAATTTTTTAAAAATAACGGAGGATACAACAACGCTTTTTTGACAAGCGCTGTAAAAAAAGCGCTGTTGTAGGGTCATATAGGGTCACATACGCTTGCACATAATGTTTGCAACTCTTTTACAGCGCTTTTTTTGAAAGCGCTGTAAATTTAAGCGCTCTCACATAGCCTTTTACAGTGCTTTGTGAGCGCTGTAAACACAAGCGTTGTAAAATGTAGCGCTCCCACCTTATCTTAGAGATGATCATGATGAGGGAATTTGGATTAATCCATCGTTTCGTATCATTAATGGACAAACAAATGTGAATCCCACCAAGAAAAGAAGAATGGCATCTTAATGTGTTTAATTTTTTAATCCATGTAATTTGAACTGAGTTCATGTGTAATCCATGTATTTGATCTGCCATAATTAATTGAGCATTTTGGTATTTAGCTTGAACTGTTAATTTGTAATTTTCTGCTTATACTGTATGTAATTGTATACTGAACTTGACCTCATCAGGGCTTATGATTTAACTAATTTGGAAGAAATGATTTAACTAATTTGGAAGAAACAGGGCTTATGTTCAAACATGGCTTATGTAAATTATTACAGGGCTTATTAAAAAAATAATTTAACTAATTTGGAAAAAATAAATTCTTAGAGGGCTCATAAAAAAATAATTTAAGGAGGTCTTTTACAGCGCTTTCTTCATAGGCGCTGTAAAAGGTTCACACAACCTTTGGACTTTCATATATAAAACCCTATTACAGCGCTTCTCTAAACAAGCGCTGTAATAGGGTTTTAAAAAAATAAATATAAGGAGGTCTTTTACAGCGCTTTCTACATAAGCGCTGTAAAAGGTTCACACAACCTTTGGACTTTCATATATAAAACCCTATTACAGCGCTTCTCTAAACAAGCGCTGTAATAGGGTTTTAAAAATTAAATATAAGGAGGTCTTTTACAGCGCTTTCTTCACAAGCGCTGTAATAGGGTTTTAAAAAAATAAATTAAGGAGGTCTTTTACAGCGCTTTTTCACAAGCGCTTTAAAAGGCTTATAAAAAAGCGCTGTAGTAGGCTTTTAAAAAATAAAATGATGAGACCTATTACAGCGCTTTTTGGAAAAAGCGCTGTAATAGGTTTTTATATATAACAGTAAACCTCATCAGCTTCATGTTCATTACGTAAATTTTTCAGTTTCCTCTGCGTTCTCCTTCTCATTGCGAACCCTACGATCAGTTTCAGTTTTCCTTGTTTCTTCCTCATTGCTTACTCTCATCCTACACCTACGATCGTCTGCGAACATCATAAAACATCAAGTAATACCGTTTTCATCCTCGTTTTCGTCTGCGAACCCCGTAACCCTACAATCGTTCGTAACCGTTCGCCCTCGTTTTCATCTTCTTCTGCGCCGTTCGTCTGTGAACCCGTAACCCTAAGCATTAAAAAGTGTTATTTCAGGTATTGTATTTATTAGTTTTTTGTTTCACTAAAATGCATGTTAACTTATTTTGCTACGTACTTAGACTGAACTGCATGTTGATGTTGAACTGAACTGCATGTTGATGTTGAACTGCATTTTGTAGATAAATGGATACTAACAAGGAGTTAGATTGTCAAAATGAAGAAGTTGGCAACACTACGACTTACGAAAATGAAGTCAAACGTGGTGCAACAATAATGCAAAATGTTATTAAAGCAAGAAGTACTGGGCAAAAATTTGAGGTATACTTTGTTTGTTGTTTTCTGTTTCTGCTGTTTATACGATACTTTGTTTGCTGTTTACCTTGTTTGTTGTTTATAATTTGAGGTACTTACTATATGAGTTTATTAGGTTGGATGGAATGAGAGTGGTCAACCTATTGACCCCAACAGTTCCATGTTTGTTAGTTATATTGGAGCTGTTGTTCGTCAAAATATACCAATCACAATAGATGATTGGAGAGATAAGGCATTGAAGGATGCCAAAGATGTATTGTGATATACTGGTAATTTTTTTACTCCACCCTATTACTTATAAATTTTTACATACTGCTTTGAAGTATTTTACTCAAACTATATATTTATTTGGTTTGCAGTCAGCTTTTGTTCTTGATGAGGTGAGAAAGAGCTATGTGCTCAGAGTTGCCGGGAAAATACACCGGTGCTTTAGATCTCACCTCTCTAATTGCTATTTAAAAGACCGTGAAGGAAATACGAATGCAGAAGCTCCAAAAATATATAAACATTATATATCAAGTGAGGAATGGAGCGCATTCGTATCAAAACGTTCCGACCCCGCATTTGTTGTAAGTGATTAATTTATTAGCATTTTTGTTTTATTATTCATATTCATAGCGTATTTTAAATTTTTACTAGATTGTTATTTTTTTTATTTAGAATATTAGTAAAGGCAAATCGCGAGAGGGCAAAAATTATTCCCCACCCATACAAGAAATCTCGTATGGGATATGCTCGTCTAGAGCAAAAACTTGTAAGTTATTCCTCATCACTTTTATTTAATTAATGTGGTATATTATAAACTATACTATCTAACTAATATTTTGTTTATGATCTTAACGATAATAGCTACAAGACACCCAATCCGATCAACCGTTGGGTCGTCATGTATTGTGGAAGGAAGCTCGTGTAAATAAAGACGGAGTGGTTGATAATGAAAATATACAAAAAGTAATAGAACTTTGTGTAAGTATATTTATCACTTTAATATTTTTTAATATTGTACGTATTTTAAAAATGTTATTTAACTTATCTTTTTAATCCTATGTGTATTTTAGGCGAATCTTGAATCGGAAAATCAAGAGGACAACAAGGAAAGTTGCAGCGACATATTAGGTAAAGTGTTTAATGTTCCTAAATATTCCGGCCGCGTGAGGGGGAAAGGATTTGGCGTAACTCCTAGAAGTTATTTTTCACAAGAGAAGCGCCAAAATCCATCTAACGAGGAAGTATTAGAGAAGATTAGAGTATTAACGGAGCAAGTGGCCCTCTTGGTGAAGACAAATAAAGACAAGCAACTTGCGAACCAGCCCCAACGTAAAATTCACATTGAGAGTGAAAACGCAAGTTGCAACGTTGGTCTCAACAGTCTTCCTGAGGTAATTAATTACTTAATAAAATAAGAAATTCATTAAAGTTAATTTTTTCACATACTTATGTATTAACCATTGATTTTAGGGGGTCACTCCATGCGTGCTATACTTATAACAAGCGCGCAATATGTCCACCTTTTACAGTGCTTTTTTTTTAAACAAAAGCGCTGTTGTATCCTTTTACAGCGCTGGTAACTACAACGCTTTTTTTTTTGAAAAAGCGCTGTAAATGGCTTAAAAAAAGCGCTGTAATAAGCGTTTTTTCGCGTAGTGTGGTTTCCTTACACTTAACTCTTTATTTATTATCACACTGCTCACACACAAAATCACTTTACATGTTGATTTAACACTAACTATGTTTTAAACTTTTGAAGTTCTAATTTACTCTTGAGAACCAATTTTTAAGTACAGATCTATTTTAAAATGGTCACAATTAAAACCCTTTTTCCTTGTGATATTGAATTCTACTCCAATTTTGACTAAGTTGTTTTATCTTAGAGACATCGTGGTTGACAATATACTTGCATAATTTTGGGTAGTACCACGAAACGTCGTAAAGAGAGCGACTTAGTGCACGACTGATCTCAATAATCTTTATGGTGACAATAAACGTTTTCAAAATTATTTCAAACAAAAAACAATATAAATTTATTATTATTGATAAAAAAATCACCACCACCAAATTGGTTGATGTTAATAGTGATTATGAAGATCCAAAGTTGAAGGTGCCATAATTTCAAGGTCCACATACTGCATGATAGCAAGCACTTTAATTGATAAATTAAAAGCATGCACAAACAAGAATCGTTGGCTTTAGTCCTAAGGATTGAAGCAAGTACAAGGTTTAGTATCACATAGTGTGAGATTTCGAATTAGTTTCTTTTTCCCTTAGTAGCTATCAGACACATTCAACATACTACAATCATGAACTAACAATAAATAGCTCCTAAAACTGTTGAGAAACAAAACAAACCCAAAATTACAAGTGATCACATTAAATCATCCCTCAATAAAACAAATCCAAAATAGAATTGGGGAAAAAAAAAATCATCAGTCATTCCACTTACTTATACAAACAAACTATATCGCAACAAACTTGTTTCTATCTCATAAAAACAAAGTATATCATAACAAAACAAGGAAAACAAAAGTCATTAAAACAAGTATATATCCCATAAAAAAAGTAATCACAATAATGTCCTGCCACTAACTCCATAACAACTAAAAACTGATAAAGAAAAAGAAGTGGGTAAAATAAATAACAATTTCAATAACCATAACCACACAATACATACATAAACTAATGAATTACACCAACTATAAAATACACACAATACATATACTTATACACACTTATGAGAGAAAAGTACACAAGACAAATGTATATTAAACAAATGTGAGATGCTAAAACAATATCTAATAAATAGTAAACAAATGTATAGTAAACAAATTTAAAAAGAGCTGCTATTTTTTCTGTCTAGTTTATTTTGAATGTGAGTAGTTGAGAAGCTAAGGTTGGCTTACTGTTGAACTTTGTGAACATGTCATGAGGGTGGATAATCATTACTTCAGTAATAAGCAACAACCAAAAATCATTCTATAATGCATGAAATTAAAAAAGGTAGCAAAAGATATTCAATGCTAGGGTTCCCTAGAAAAGTAGAACGCCCTATTTCTAAAGGAGCAGGACAGATTTTAAACGCTAGCAAGAAAACCTAGTGTGTTTGGAGAAGCAAAATTGCATGGAGAGAATTGTGCAACAATGGCGTCAGATTTTGGAAATATGAGAGATTGAGAAAAGGAAACGCATATTTGGGAGATTTGAAAAGAAAATGAAAGTACATTAGATTTGGGGTTTTGGGAGCATGGGATGGAGGAAAAGAAGAGCACTAGATAGAAAAATAGTAAAGTGTCTTTTGTTTTCTACAGAAAGATGACAACGATTGGAAAAAATTGTGCTAGAGGCCGCCATTAACTATCATCAAAGACAATTTTACAAGAAATGTCACAATGTTTAAAATTTCTTATATTGATGCCCAACTTCTTCAATTGTTCATCACACTTAATCAAGATCTTTTTCTTCTTCTTTGAGTAACTTTGAAACAATGGGAGAAATTTTTTATTCTACCAGTGATACAACAAAAACTGAATCCATTTCTAAGACCAAGGATCCTGTTTTGATTCTCACTAATCCCTATAATCTCCACCCTGGACAAAACCCAAGTGTCGTGTTACTTACACCTCTAATGAACAACGACAACTATGATTCATGGAGTCAATTGGCATCTATAAATGGTTCGCACCACTTGAGGAACCCTACACAACCATACACGAAGCAAGAAAAACGAAAAAATTATATGAGCTGAATATCAATCAATCATCAATCATAAATTACTTAGATTTTATTTATCACTCAATCGTAATATCATTCTAGTTTTGCTAAGTTAGTGAGCAATATTGCAACCATCCTCTAGTGAGAGTAAATCCATAACAAAAACTAAACACTTGTGTAACCTGACCCGATAGTGGCTATAAATCCTCAACGACTTGTGGTTTTCAAGTTGGATATTGAGAAGACTTAACCGGTGAAAGTTAAGTGGTTATAATCTATTTTGAATTACTGGATTAAATCCTTCTAGGTGAAGGGACTGGACGTAACTATCAGGTTGGTAGTGAATCAGGATAAATTATTGTGTTATTCATCTTCCCTCTTTTTACTGCCTCAGATTTTTCTTGTTTTATTTTCACCATTTATTAGCCTAGAAATTTCTTAAAAACCGAATACACAAATCAAACCTCCCCTTTCTTGTGTATTTTCCACCTTCAGTTTGCCCACATGATTAAGATTGCAAGTACACAATGTTAAATTGCCCGACTCATTGTCAGTTGTGTAACGGAGGGACTAAGGATATCTTCATCTCTTTTTTCAGTGTCAAAGTAGCATACTTTGCTGGCAGAGTTGTAATTTTGTGGTGGTTGTCCAATCTATACAGCTTCTACTGCAGGCATAGTTTTGAAGCTGCTGCATAATCTGAATGTGGCCGATGCAGTCACAACGGTAATGACTTTATGGAGCCTATGGCATTAGAGGCACAACATCATACGTAAGAGCAGTCATGAGAATTCATGTGCAAGTCTTTCATAGAGGAGTACAAATTTTGGAGGAATTGAGACAAGTCCAAATCATGCAGTATGCTTTGTCAAGCATGACTATTGCAGGCTAGCCGGTTGTTGCACCAGCTTGTGGGGCTACCAACACAAGTTTGAAGTGGATAAAACGATATGTAGGACGACTTAAATGCAATGTTGATGCTTCTTTATCCTTTACTTATAATCGAGTTGGCCTTGGCATGTGTACTTATAACGATGAAAAAAGCTTTGTTCTAGGCCAAACATAATGGTTCTCCATTATTGCTCAATTGCTGAAGTTCAAACCCTTGTTCTACTATTAGCGTTACGGTGGGTACATGAACTTCCCTGTAATACCCTTAATTTAAAAATGTATTTTTTGTATTTTCATGTGCTTTCAAGTTGAATTATGAGGCTTTTTAGCCAATTTTATTGGTATTTTGGAGGTTAAATGCCATAAATATTTTGTGGGTCCCGTTTTAAATTATTTGGCGAGAAATAATTTATTTACATTGCGAAGAATTTATTACCGGACTATTTTGTTAGAAATATTTATAGTTGCAAAAAAATTTACCTGTCAATTGAGTTGCAATGAGAATAGATATTTTTATCAAAAATGTTGGGGTGTATGTGAGAATGTTTGAAATAGGTTATTTTGGGATATTTATATAAATATATAAATATATAAATATATAAATATATAAATATATAAATATATAAATATATAAATATATAAATATATAAATATATAAATATATAAATATATAAATATATAAATATATAAATATATAAATATATAAATATATAAATATATAAATATATAAATATATAAATATATAAATATATAAATATATAAATATATAAATATATATATATATATATATATATATATATTATTTTGGATGAGTAGTATATATATATATATATATATATGAAAGGAAAGAAAAGAAAAGGAAGAAAACGGAAAAACATTTCCCTGTTCGCGTCTGCCTCTCATTCTTCCTCTCTTTCTTTTTTTTATTTCAAAAACCCCAAACATAAAACCTCACATATCACCTAGATCTAAGCTTCATCTCGCGACGCGACTGAAGAGAAAGTTGATCGTGATCATGTTGCGGTGCTTGGGAACTAATTTTCGCAGCTCTGTGCGAAGCGGAAATTTTATCGCGGTGCCGTAATCGGCCGTTCGAGCTACCGTCGAGGTAAGGGCTCCTTCCAAATTTTTAGCTTGCATATAGGACTCTATATGTGTATTTGTGGGGTTTGATTTTGATGGGGTTATGTGTGAATTTGGGGAAAAGGAATTTAATGGGTTTTATGTGAGTTGTGGAAAAGAAATTTGGTGGTTTGTGTTTAAAGATTTTGAGTTTTGATTTGGTGTATTATGGTTGAAAATGTTTGGAAAATAAATTTGGTGGGTTTGAGGTGAAATGTTGTGAGAAATGAATTTAAATGCATTTTGTGGGAAAAATGGTGAAATTGAATTTAATGAGTTTTGAGGTGTGGGTGATGGTGATTTTTACTTGGCGTGGTTGATATGTTTATGGGTAATTTGATGAAAGTTGAGATATGCTTGATGTTTGAAGATGTGGGGTTTTGAATAAATGCAATCTATGTGTGAATTTTGATTTGGTGTGAAATGAATTGATGAGATTGTGTATGTGGTGATTTGAATTCAATATAATTTGTGAATTCAATTTCATGTGATTTGACGATTGTATGCGTTGAGTATCATTAAATTTGAGAATCATTAGTGATAAGATGAATCATTAGTGTTAAATAAGCATTAAAAATGGGGAATCTTTTAATAGCTGCATTTACTTAACGATTGTGGTGTCGAGAGTCAGAGTATGCTCATGCATTTCATAGTAGTGATAGTGGTGACCGGATGGGCCACGGGATGATTCCATGTGAATTGTTGGTTCATCTTATCCTTGCGGGGATTATCGCGTCGGTGATAGTGGTGACTGGATGGGTCACGGGATGATTCCATGTGAATTGTTGGTTCATCTTATCCTTGCGAGGATTATCGCGTCAATGATAGTGGTGACCGGATGGGCCACGGGATGATTCCATGTGAATTGTTGGTTCATCCTATCCTTGCGGGGATTATCGCGTCGGTGATAGTGGTGACCGGATGGGCCACGGGATGATTCCATGTGAATTGTTGGTTCATCTTATCCTTGCGGGGATTATCGCGTCGGTGATAGTGGTGACCGGATGGGCCACGGGATGATTCCATGTAAATTGTTGGTTCATCTTACCCTTACATGGATTATCGCGTCGTGCTAACCTGTGAGAGGTTGCACATTAGTAAATCGTGCTAGCCTGTGAGAGACTGCACCTTGGTAATTAGTACTAGTCTGTGAGAGGCTGTACAATTATGATTTACGCCCCTTCGAGGAGGGTTTTGTTGATATTCTGGAATCATGTGCATTGGCATATACGCATTGCATTAGGGTGCTTGGCACGTGAGTCATGTTTGACATGTTATGATGTTTGTATATGCGTACTTGATTGTGATGAGTGATTTGTGTTGTGTTGGTGTTTGTGATTGATTGAATTGGTGTTGAAAGTGTTGGAATGAATTTGGAAGTGTTGGAATGTTTTTGAAAGGGTTAAAAACTGATTTTCTGCTGTTTTGACAGGTGTATTCGACTACACCTGTGTTGTAGTCGAATACAGGTGATTAAATTAGCTACTTGACTTGATTTTTTTGAAGTGTATTCAACTACACAAGGTGCTGTATTCGAATACAGTTGAATGGAATGCTGTATTCGAATACAGTTGAATGGAATGCTGTATTCGAATACAGACAGGCTGTATTCGAATACAGTAGTGATGTCAGTGCTGTTTTTGCTGTTTTTCTGCTGTTTCCGCAAGTGTATTCGACTACACATAGGGTGTATTCGAATACAACAGTGTTGTTTGGTCCAAAACTTCATTTTTCAACCTTGTTTATGCATGTTTAACATATGCAAACCCTTTCTAGATGCATGCTAAGTTGAAAAGTGATTTTGTGCATTTAAAATTGAATGCTACGTGGTATTTGTTAATTTCGGTTGGTGACCCTTTACAATTTGTGGAAATTTGGGCTTTGCCCTCAGATGAGAAGCAGGGTCGATCTAAGGCGTGGCACAACGATGCGTTGGTTTCGTAACTAGAAGTAGTGGGGCTTGTTGCCACTCGTGGATTCTCAGTACCCAGTCACCCTCAGTTAGATTAATGATCAACTTAGGGTTGTAATCAAGAATTTTATTTATTTTCCCTTTCGTATTTCAAAGTCGTTGTTGTAAAAAGGGAACTTGTGTATTCGAAACAAAGCATTTTAGTCGGTGTATATTTTACTTTGATACTTTGGATTTTTGTTCAAAACCATTTCCGCTGTTGTAATTAATGATAACCTTTGTCGTGGTGTTACGACTCAAATATTCTATCCAAGAGTATTTTCTTTATTTATGGATTTAACTTGGGATTTTTATCACTTTATTTTGAAAAAAAAAATACACTCGCGCTTTTAAAAATCGGGGTGTTACATTGTGGTATCAGAGCTTTGGTTTAAAATTCTTTGGGGCTGTGATTTGGGTGTCCTAAGCTGATCAAGAGTCGAGGTTAGGGGTATCAAGTGACTGGAGTCCACGGGTACTTTGTGTTTTGTTGTCTTGGGTCAAGCATGATGTGCTTAAGTAGTTTATTGTTTCTTATATGAAACGGGGTGCCTTGTAGCACTTTAGTTGGAAGAGTAGTTAAAACATAGAATATTAGTCGACTTTGGTCGACGAGTGCGTCTGAATTCCTTAAATGTATCGGTCTAGGAAAGATAGGGTTGAAGCGAATCATGACGACATGGGATTTATGAAGTGGTTCCAAGGATATAGAGGCTATGTTATTGGTGTTAACTCGAAGATGATGAGTATGGATGGATTAACGTTAGACTGTCATGGGATTTCAAGTAAGAATATAAGTAGAGAATTTATTTTTAAGAAAAGTATTAGATGTTTCCCTGGTAGATTTCATGACGAGACTGGATGAATTTTTATAACTGTCAAAGAGATGTGAACACCATGGAATTGTTGAGAAGACAAGGCTTCCATTTGGAATAGCATCTGGTGCTCAGGTGTCAGCTAAAGAGGCTTGTAATGAAGTTAAGGTGTGCTACACATTAGGGGTGAATATTACCTTGGTTAGGCAAAGGACGCTTTGAGGAATAGTCGATACCTTGAGAGGTAAGGTTGAGCATTCGAGTTAAACTAGATTCGTGACTTAGATTGTTAAGTATGAACCTCATGACGATTAAAGGAGTGAGACCATATATTTTGTTGGTAAGTAACAAATCTCTGTGTGGTTTAGGAGAAAATAAGTATGAATAGTGATTGTAGATGAAACTATTGACGCGTAAGTGAGAATTTTGAATGATGTCCGGGTAAACAGAAGGAGTTAAGCCTTGATCTATTGAATTGTAAGTTACTATTAAGTGGAATTGGAAGTACAGAGTACATGAATACTTAGAGATTGTTGCAATGTAAACATGGAGAGTCTATTAAAGGATGGTAAACACTAGGGGGGTGAGAATATTTTGATAGGTCGGGGGGATTGATCGAGATTTGATTTAGGACCCTGTGATGGTTAATCTTTAAGTCAACGATTCAAAATCCACAAGGTTGGAGGGAGGACCAAGTGACACCTTAAACTTGTATGATCAAGGGAGTTGAGGTAGGCAGGTGATAAATGATTCATGTTATGGATGGGAGTGTTTGAAGATTTATTGATAATGTTGGTTTATGATTAGAAGAGTTTTCATTATTGATATTACTAAGACGGTTAGAGTCATTGATGAATAAGACCTTGTATTGTATCTTAAGATGGAATGGATAAATTTAGACGGTGAAATGAGTATTTGAAGATTTCAGGATCAGATTTTCTAATTTTATTCAATGACATAGCGTGAATAGGAAGAAATGTAACGAATGATTTATGGTTTAGTTGTTGTTCTTGGGAAGCCAAACGTTAAGATTTGAAATGAGTGTTTTAGTTATTAGATGGACGAGGAAGGCATGTGGGTCTTGGAAATATTTTACTGCTCAATTATGAGGATGAGGTGAAAGATGATTATTCTTTAGGAGATGCTTATTGGGAATGCTTGAGAAATAGCTCTTTAGGATGTTCGATTGCTAAGATTCTTTTAGTTGGTACCTTGGTGAAGGTTGAGAATGAATAAGAAAATCTAGCGAGTGAACCATCTTTTTGGAAAATGTACCATGAAACTTGTAGGAGCAGCACATGGGTATGTGGCTTATATCAATTAAGGATTCATGAAATGAATTATTCATCCGAAAATCAGACATTGTTATTAGAAGAGTACGCCAATGAATTCAAAGGAACTACTTGAAGGCATGTCATATGGGTACGTTATTGTGTTCGTCAATCAAAAGAGTTAAATGTTTGTTTGGTAGGGAAGAATTGAGCATGGAATGGAAAGTTTGGTGGGAACTAATAAGGCTTGAATTATTGAAATCACTATAATGAACCAAGAGGAAGTATGATGGCAGATGAGCTAAGCAAATAAAGGACTCTAGATGTTGACCACATGGACGGTTGAATGATGGTAGGGGTGAAAAGTGTTGAGTTATTATTTTAAATGTAGAATATTTCATAGGAAGTGTTAAAATTTGGAGGAATTAAGATTTTGTTGAATTGTTGAAGAAATTCGTAAAGACCAGGATGACAATCTTATCTGAAGGAAGAAAAGTTTAAGAGTAAGAGGAAAGACAAAAAGAAGATCAAGTTAAGTTTGATGATATTTTGGAATATGACGCACAATGGTGTATACCAATTGTGGCTATCAAATGAGAGAGCAACTTGTGGAAGAAGACATACAAGAGTAAGCTAAGTAATGATTTTGAAAATAATGAAGATGTATCAAGGTTCGAGGTGGAAATTTAAGGTTTGTATAAATGGAAAAGTGGCAGAATAATTACAATGTGTTTGACCTGCCATAATGAAAAGATAATCAACAAGCTGCAAATAAAGGACGTGGTGAAATTGAGAAGTATCAGAATGAATGTTGGCAGCAAATGTAAGAAAATTATTTTCGAGTTGTCCAGAATTGCGAGGTATGTAGAAAATTGACTAATGAAATGTGAATTTGAGGTGTTATGAATGAGACAAATGTAGGTCTTAACCAGTGAATGAAATTCAAGTTGGATTTTGTTGGAGACGTGACTCTTGAAAATGAAGTACTAAACCTGAAGGAAGTTTGTGTGGTAGGTGGTATAGCTCTGACACATTGTCGAAAATATTTGAGGAAACTTTGATCACCAATCGGATGTTGGGATGTAATTATTAAAGTTATAATCAGACCAACATTCTGGTAAGAACACTGTGGTTTGGTGTAGTAGTGCGACTAAAGAAAATCGTGGATTTGTGGACAATGGAGAAATTAGGGAGTTCTCGGCGGTAATGATTGTTTTATGCTCAGGGTGTTGGTGTCATACTTAGTGTTTCAGTTTGGTACCTAATGGGTGTTTCGTACCAAGTGGACATATATGAGGCTATGTGGCATAGTTCTGGGCGATTGTACTTCGTCGATAGAAAGATAAGGGAAACTCAGTGGACCTTCAGAAGATCGTTAGACCGCTTGTGCCTCGTGATAGCTTTAAGTCCAAGTCAAAGGGAGCAGTATTACATTTAGGTTAAGATGGTCTAAGCCATCATCATGGCTTTTGGTTACTTATTGACAACTTAAGGGACTGATCATCCTTAATCTCTTGTTGATAGTAGACAAAATCGTGTTGAATGGAGCGGGCGAGTCTTACCGGCTATGATAGTGCACAAAGTTGTTAAGTACCCTATGAGGAGGGTTAGATGGCGCTTTCCTCGAGTAGGCCGGACGAAACAAGTTCTAGTATGAATGTTGAATTGGAGAGCAAGATGAGAGAACAACACCCTGAGTTGTTTATCGACGCGTAGTTTCGAGGACGAAACTATTTTTAGGTGGGTAGAATGTAATACCCTTAATTTTAAAATGTACTTTTTGTATTTTCGGGTGCTTTCATGTTGAATTATGAGGCTTTTTAGCCAGTTTTATTGGTATTTTGGAGATTAAATGCCATAAATATTTTGTGGGTCCCGTTTTAAATTATTTGGCGAGAAATAATTTATTTACGTTGCGGAGAATTTATTACCGGACTATTTTGTTAGAAATATCTATAGTTGCAAAAAAATTTACCTGTCAATTGAGTTGCAATGAGAATAGATATTTTTATCAAAATTGTTGGGGTGTGTGTGAGAATGTTTGAAATAGGTTATTTTGGGATATTTATATAAATATATATATATATATATATATATATATTATTTTGGATGAGTAGCATATATATATATGAAAGGAAAGAAAAGAAAAGGAAGAAAACGGAAAAACATTTCCCTGTTCGCGTCTGCCTCTCATTCTTCCTCTCTTTCTTTGTTTTTATTTTAAAAATCCCAAACATAAAACCTCACATATCACCTAGATCTAAGCTTCATCTTGCAACGCGACTGAAGAGAAAGTTGATCGTGATCACGTTGCGGTGCTTGGGAACTAATTTTCGCAGCTCTGTGCGAAGCGGAAATTTTATCGCGGTGCCGTAATCGGCCGTTCGAGCTACCGTCGAGGTAAGGGCTCCTTCCAAATTTTTAGCTTGCATATAGGACTCTATATGTGTATTTGTGGGGTTTGATTTTGATGGGGTTATGTGTGAATTTGGGGAAAAGGAATTTAGTGGGTTTTATGTGAGTTGTGGAAAAGAAATTTGGTGGTTTGTGTTTAAAGATTTTGAGTTTTGATTTGGTGTATTATGGTTGAAAATGTTTGGAAAATAAATTTGGTGGGTTTGAGGTGAAATGTTGTGAGAAATGAATTTAAATGCATTTTGTGGGAAAAATGGTGAAATTGAATTTAATGAGTTTTGAGGTGTGGGTGATGGTGATTTTTACTTGGCGTGGTTGATATGTTTATGGGTAATTTGATGAAAGTTGAGATATGCTTGATGTTTGAAGATGTGGGGTTTTGAATAAATGCAATCTATGTGTGAATTTTGATTTGGTGTGAAATGAATTGATGAGATTGTGTGTGTGGTGATTTGAATTCAATATGATTTGTGAATTCAATTTCATGTGATTTGAGGATTGTATGCGTTGAGTATCATTAAATTTGAGAATCATTAGTGATAAGATGAATCATTAGTGTTAAATGAGCATTAAAAATGGGGAATCTTTTAATAGCTGCATTTACTTAATGATTGTGGTGTTGAGAGTCAGAGTATGCTCATGCGTTTCATAGTAGTGATAGTGGTGACCGGATGGGCCACGGGATGATTCCATGTGAATTGTTGGTTCATCTTATCCTTGCGGGGATTATCGCGTCGGTGATAGTGGTGACCGGATGGGCCACGGGATGATTCCATGTGAATTGTTGGTTTATCTTATCCTTGCGAGGATTATCGCGTTGATGATAGTGGTGACCGGATGGGCCACGGGATGATTCCATGTGAATTGTTGGTTCATCCTATCCTTGCGGGGATTATCGCGTCGGTGATAGTGGTGACCGGATGGGCCACGGGATGATTCCATGTGAATTGTTGGTTCATCTTATCCTTGCGGGGATTATCGCGTCGGTGATAGTGGTGACCGGATGGGCCACGGGATGATTCCATGTGAATTGTTGGTTCATCTTACCCTTACATGGATTATCGCGTCGTGCTAACCTGTGAGAGGTTGCACATTAGTAAATCGTGCTAGCCTGTGAGAGACTGCACCTTGGTAATTAGTACTAGTCTGTGAGAGGCTGTACAATTATGATTTACGCCCCTTCGAGGAGGGTTTTGTTGATATTCCGGAATCATGTGCATTGACATATACGCGTTGCATTAGGGTGCTTGGCACGTGAGTCATGTTTGACATGTTATGATGTTTGTATATGCGTACTTGATTGTGATGAGTGATTTGTGTTGTGTTGGTGTTTGTGATTGATTGAATTGGTGTTGAAAGTGTTGGAATGAATTTGGAAGTGTTGGAATGTTTTTGAAAGGGTTAAAAATTGATTTTCTGCTGTTTTGACAGGTGTATTCGACTACACTTGTGTTGTAGTCAAATACAGATGATTAAATTAGCTACTGACTTGATTTTTTTGAAGTGTATTCGACTACACAAGGTGTTGTATTCGAATACAGTTGAATGGAATGCTGTATTCGAATACAGACAGGCTGTATTCGAATACAGTAGTGCTGTCAGTGTTGTTTTTGGTGTTTTTCTGCTGTTTTCGCAAGTGTATTCGACTACACATAGGGTGTATTCGAATACAACAGTGCTGTTTGGTCCAAAACTTCATTTTTCAACCTTGTTTATGCATGTTTAACATATGCAAACCCTTTCTAGATGCATGCTAAGTTGAAAGGTGATTTTGTGCATTTAAAATTGAATGCTACGTGGTATTTGTTAATTTCGGTTGGTGACCCTTTACAATTTGTGGAAATCTGGGCTTTGCCCTCAGATGAGAAGCAGAGTCGATCTAAGGCGTGGCACAGCGATGCGTTGGTTTCGTAACTAGAAGTAGTGGGGCTTGTTGCCACTCGTGGATTCTCAGTACCCAGTCACCCTCAGATAGATTAATGATCAGCTTAGGGTTGTAATCAAGAATTTTATTTATTTTCCCTTTCGTATTTCAAAGTCGTTGTTGTAAAAAGGGAACTTGTGTATTCGAAACAAAGCATTTTAGTCGGTGTATATTTTACTTGGATACTTTGGATTTTTGTTCAAAACCATTTCCGCTGTTGTAATTAGTGATAACCTTTGTCGTGGTGTTACGACTCAAATATTCTATCCAAGAGTATTTTCTTTATTTATGGATTTAACTTGGGATTTTTATCACTTTATTTTGAAAAAAAAATACGCTCACGCTTTTAAAAATTGGGGTGTTACATTCACCTTGAAGCAGTAGATTTTAAGTTGAATTCTAAAGTAGTTATGGATAAGTTTCCTGCGAATAATCTGGATGAGTCTAAATGGAGACCATCCTCACTAATTGTAGATTCCTCCTTTCATCTATGTTTAGAAACTCTAAGGTTGAGTTTGTTCGGAGACAAGCAAATGATGTTACTCGTGTTTTAGTATGAGTAGTTACATTTTTAGTTAGTCTCTATATTTTTATTGAGATTCCTATTTTTATTTCACATATTGTTAATGAAAAGCTATAAGCATTTTAAGTAAAAGCGTGATATTGTCTATCACGAATATGAGGAACTTCTGTCTATGGAAAGAAGAAATCGTAAAATGAAACATAGATTTTGTTGACCAAATAGTATCATTAGACAACAACCACGTGATAATATATATTTTATTTTAATTAATTTCACTGTGCATTCAGATTTTAAAAAATGAGTGAACGTCTATGTTGACTCGATCAAAATCAAGTAACCAAAATTGCTATATTTAAAATAGGAGGGAAAAAAAAGAAAGAAATTGAATCCTCTATCTTTATTGTTTTTGAGTGACTTTAATAAATTTAGTGTATTTTAAAAAAAAATTAATGATTAAAATAAATTAATAAATATTAATTGAATGAGAGAAAAAATTTGGTTAAGAGAGATTTAAGAACAAAGTCAATAAGGTGAAAAAAATCAAAGGTAAGGCTATGTTAGTTGACAGAGAAGATACGCGGAGTTTATTATTTAAAAAAAGAAAATGGATGTAGAAAGGAAGAATTCCTCCCTCACCCATTTCACACGTTTTTTAGTTCATTCTTGTATTACTTTTTTGGGGTCAGATTTTGCATTTTCATTTTCAATCCCATAATTCAGTTAAGATACTCTGAAGTTGAAATTGAAGTTCCTATCCTAACCTAATAATGGTTTCATCATCTTCAACAACATTCTGCAACCTCAAATTTCACTTCAAATTACCCTATAAAAATAATCATATTAACACTTTTTCTCTTCCTCGTATTCTTCATATGAAGCAGGAGGAAAACCTCGACAGCCAAATTAATCGAAGGTTTCTACTTCCTAATTATTTATTTATTTATTTCATTTTCTCAAATCTCTATTTCTTATACTTAAATTACTGTTGTTTTTAATTATATTAAAGAGAACTCATATTGAGGAGCAGTGAATTAGCAACCCTTGGTGCCATCTTCAATTTCAGGTACACCATGTTTTCCTTCTACCTTTCATTCAAGATTTAATATCATTGTTTAACAAATTATGAGTGGATAAAAGAGTTTATAAAAATAATTGACTTTATCTCATATCCTGCAGTGGAAAGAAGCCTGAATATCTTGGAGTTCAGAAAAATTCAGCAGCATTGGCTCTGTGTCCAGCAACTAACAATTGTGTGTCAACCTCTGAGAATGTCAGTGATCTCATCCATTATGCTCCTCCTTGGTAATTTTTCCTTCTTTTTCTCATCTTTATTTTAACCTTAGTTTTCTAAGAATATACTTTATATATGAATTAGCTACAATTTCTGTTTTTCATTTAAGGCTTTGCTTGATGTTTAATAGATATATCCAATGTGTTCTTTTTTTTTTGTCTTTATTTTTGCTTTAGTAATTTGTTAAAATGGCATTTTGAGGAGGGGCTGCTAAACCAGATTTAGGAGATAGCTCCCATTTGTTACCGATTATAAAAGAAGTGATTTTGTCATTTAATAATTTAGAGATTATTTGTTATTGAGAAGAGGTTCACTTCACTTAATTTTTTTAATTATTGTACAGGAACTATAACCCTGAAGGTAGGAAAAGTCCTGTGAGCAGAGAAGAGGCATTGGAGGAACTAATAGAAGTGGTAATAAATCTAATCCACAAACAATGTGTGTCTGGCTATATACATATCGAGTGAAACTAAGATTTTAGAATGTTGTCATGTTTCTCACTGAAATTAAGAAATTAACCAAACCTTCCTCAAACTATAAATTGTTGTCATTTTAGTCACATGTGTAGAATTTTGAGTTTTAGTTAACAACTATGAGATCTAATTTGACATTCATAAATAACTTTTTTAGAACCAATATTTGATTTAAGTATTCAATTTTAGGCAATAATTAGTACTACCTCCGCTCAGCTGGGTCAACAAAAGTTGATGTATACATCAAGTTTTGTTGACCCGACTGTCTCTCATATTTAGGACCAAAAGTAGTATTTACTTATAGAAAGTAATGTGTGGACTAAAATAATGAACAATTTACAATTTCAAAAACGTTTCTGTCGATTTCTTAATTTTAGAGACCAATTTAGATATTCACTCAACAATTATTATTTTTAGAATGTAATAGCATCAGCATGCTATTTGCACTTGTTAAATCATTGAAGTGAAGCTGAAAAACCAGTTTTGGATAATTTTACAGATAGAATCAACAAGACCAGACAAATTCACACCACGAGTAGTTGAAAGGAAAGAAGACTATATTCGAGTGGAGTATCAAAGCTCAATCTTGGGGGTATGTGTGTGTAAATTACATCTTAGAAAAGGAAACTCATCAATGAAATTCAATCATCATCATAATCGTTTAATACATTTATATATGATTTCAAGAACATTGCCATTTGCCATGTGAACAGTTTGTGGACGACGTTGAGTTTTGGTTCCCACCGGGTAAGGGTTCAGTCGTGGAGTATCGATCGGCATCAAGGTTTGGAAACTTTGATTTTGATGTGAATAGAAAAAGAATCAAGGTAAAATTCCATCACTTATATGTGCTTTCTCTATTGTTATTCTTCATTGCATACTAAAGTGATGGCAAATCATGTTACTTGTTTACAGGCACTACGACAAGAGTTGGAGAAGAAAGGATGGGCATCTCAAGATACTATATGACTAAAACTAATTATGCAGAATTCATATTAGCATTTAAGCAACTATAAACAATTAGAGTATTGTTGTAATAATTTTTTATTATTAGACTACAGAGCTCACACAATTAATGTAAGAGAACATTTCATTTAAAATTTTATTTTTTATTATTTACAGCATTAATTTTTCTGACTTTTATTTGTGGCCTAAATCAGATGATATTTTTTTATAAAATGGAAGAAGCAATGAGGTATGAACTTAAAACTTTATGCACATTTTCCATTATCCAAACTAATCACACCACTAGATCAAAGTTTTTTAAGTATATTTGTAAAATTTTGTGTGAATATATGATACTCAAATTATCTTATATCATACTATACATTTACTATACTTCATATTTTAGATTTTTCATTTTATGAATAATTTTCTTAATTGAATTGATATTGTATATTTAATTTATGATTTTTGAAATAATTGTTTTTAATAAGAATTTATCAACTTTCGATTCATTATTATTAAATTTCTTTTAATTTAACAATAATTTGAAATAGATTATAATATAGATTTATACATACCCTATCATATGTAAGTATAGTCTTTGAAATTACTATCCATAGTCGGTACATATCTTGTATTACTGCCAGACATGCCTTGTACTACTTTTTTTTTTCATTAATAAAGGCCCCCTGAAGTTGAGCCCTAGGAAATATAGTTGTCTGTAACAGTGGAGGAGTCCAATTTATAAGGATAGAAAGATAAAGTTAGAATGGCCTTTGCAATAGACACTATCATTTGTCCCCCACAAAACTAACTAATCTGTAAAAATGTTCAAAAACTAGAAGAAAACACGCCAACCGCGTTATAATAGACCGTAAAGATTTACACCAAACACAAAAAAATGTAGAGCCACTTGCAAAATAATTTGTCCTTAAATATATATATACATAGTAACTCTTTTGAGATTTATTTTGTCGATAAAACTTCTTATAAATTTTTAAGTGTATTAATTATTATTTTATTAAAATATTATTAATTAGACAAAAATATACATATAGTTATTTAAGTTTAATTCAATTATTAATTCGGTTTTTTGAATTTATTTTATCCTGATTTGGTTTTTTAAGTTATATTCTTTTTGCATCATTATTTCTTTGTCTCAATTTCAACAATAATTAGTTCAATTGAAAACTTATGATCCTTTGAATCTTTATCAAATGCTGCAATAATATGTTTTTCATACTAATCCTTCAAAAAACATTCATCAAATCTTATAAACGGTATATATTTCTTTATTTTTTTTACAATTTAAACCCACATATAGCCTTAAAAATAAGGTAATAAAGGTCTATCCATATAATTAATGTCTTTAACTTTCTTCACATGTAAAGTAACTTAGACAGTCAATTTGTTGCTATGTTTCAATTAGATCTTAACATTTCATGAAAGTAATTCGAAAAAAATTTCAAACTTTTAAAGGACTGCACATGTAATTTAATATATCTTAAAAGCTGATGGTGTAAACAAATGTAAGCTAAAATATCGAATTGGAAAAAAATAAACTTAAAGGACTTAAACGAAAATTAAACTAAATTTAAAGGACTAAAGATGTTTTTTTTGCCTATTAATTATTGTACATCTTATTGTAACAAACAACACATACTATAATGGAAAGATGAATTAATTCTCTCAATTAAAGGTACACAAAAAATTTCACAAAAATAAAGGTACATTGAAAAAAGCAAAATAAGTTTTTGACAAATTTAATTCTATATTACCATCTTTTTAATTCTCGTAATTTGATGATGATGGAGTCAATATTTGTAAGATCTCTGATATTATTAGGTTGTATATTATATTCTGAGTTTAAATTCAAAACTTAACAGTTATATGCAAGTTTCTTTACTGTTTTTCTAAAAATAATAACAATGGAGTCAATTGAACTTTATACTGCATTCAATTGATTGACAATAAAATCACTTCTCTTATGGCATCACCACCCACCCAACCATTGATTATGCGCATGTTGTTTATGTTTAGTAATGTAGTGTTGTTTTTGAAAATAAAACATTCTTGTTTGTATTTTCTTATGTAATTTGTTTATTTTGTTTTTAAGTATATATGTAATGTGTTTAATTGTGATATGATAATCATGTTTGTTTGCCAAAATTTCTTGCAGATTAATGTTTTACTAGCAACACACTCTTTAAAACATTTTTTTTTATCTTAGGAAAAATGGTAAATTCCACCATAATTAACTTACATATGTTCAAACTCAAAACAAAACGTCCAATCTAACAATATCGACATTTGTTAGTTGAGCTAAGATTTAAAGTCGACATTCTTTTTTATTAATTGAAATTCACACAAGACTTAATAATTTATATAGACTCCACCTAATTTAGTAGATCTTATACAAAATTCAACATATAAAAATGAGTTATTAAAAAAATGTGTCTTAAAAAGTTTTTTGCTATAATTTTTTATAGTGTTTTGCTATCATTTGGCAAGTCATATATATAGCTCATTGGATTAGACATCGCTCGCACGTGAGGTGGTTCTAGTTCTTCAGCACCACATGTTCGACAGTTAAAAACTTGACCAACAATCCTGCACCATATAAGACCAACCAAACATCGATGAAGAGCAAGAACAAAATTGTATGCGAAGTCCGAAGACGCCACCAACTTTCTCCACATAATTAAAAACCTCCTCAATGCAAAACTTGAGCACATCGTGACAACTAATTATTTAGATTGATCATTTGAATTTTTTGGATAATAAAGCAAATAATATTAACTATTTATAAATAATTTAATAATTGATATTATAAGTACATCATGATCAAATATATGTAATTAAAGTTTTAATATTTGATTTATTCGACTTTATTATCTTTTCAATTTTGATGAGCTTAAATATATAGTAGGATTTTAGTAATTTTGATTGAGGATATTCTTGCGATTTTTTTATACTTTTTTTTTAAGAGTTTTTCTGATATTTCAATTGTATTAATTATTATTTTTTATTAACTTAGCCTTAATCATGTTACATTTTTTCTACAATTTATAATAAATACTACAATAAAACCATAAATTAACCCTCTATCTTCAAATATAAAGTAGTAAAATAATTCAAATTACCAACAAATTTAATATTACTACTAACTTTATCAATTCTCGTAATTTTATCAACAAAGAGTTTTTATATAAGGACGGAGATAGTAATATTTTATGTTAGTCTCTACGTTCCAAAATAATTGTCGCGTTTAACAATTTTTTATATAAGGACGGAGATAGTAATATTTTATGTTAGTCTCTCCGTTCCAAAATAATTGTCGCATTTAACAATTTCACATATAAAAAAATGATAAATGAAAGAGAGAAAAATAAATTTAGCAAACTATTCTTATAAACTATTGGATTATTCCAATTATTATAAATACAAATTGGAAGGATAATAAATTGAGAGTAATGTATATAGTAATAATTAGAAGATAGAATGGATTAAAAAAAATAAAGTTGCATTGCAAACCAAAAGTTACAATTATTTTAATACAATTTTCTTTTGCAAATTCGACAATTATTACAAGACAAAAATAATATTAACTTTTTTAATAAATTATATGTTTTTACAATTTCTGTTACTTAATTGGCAATTAATAATTCTATTAATTATTGATTATCTTAATATATTTTTTAATAAAAATTAATTTCTAATTATATATAATAGAAAGAAATAAAACTAACGAGGAAGTCCCATCCTTTTCACCGGACCCCTTCTTAACAAATAATAAAGAAAATTTCGACGGTTACCCTCTACAAAAACCTATTGAGAAATCGCTGATTGGAGAATTGATTTGTGAATGCATGAAAAGTAACATATTTTGATATATAATTTGAAAAGTGAAGTATTTTAGATTATTTTTTAAAAAAAAGGGATATTGAAAAAAAGAGTTAAAGATGTACTATATAATATAAATATGATTTGGACACAATTACTGTTATACCCTGGATCACAGTGACATTTTATCCTTTACCATCCCTAATTAAACACTATTGACAAAAGCTTAAATTAATTGTTTTAAGATACCATAATCAAATTTTATAGGCCACCATTTTTTAACACAACATACTTCAATAAAGTTGAGAAAAATGCTCGGATAACATCCAATGTAATGTATAATATGTAAAGTCAAAGCCCAGTTTCAAAATGGTTTCTCACTAGAAACACATTTCTTAGTTTCACTTCATGGGAAAATACGGTACCACATTCAGAATTCTAGGACCATTTCAACATTCTCAATCCCATTCTTGCAAGAACAAAATAACTTCTGTGTAAAAGCTTCAGTCTTTCCTTAAGTCCGTGTATTCACGACTAATGCCACTAGCATTTAGGATGACAATTTCAAGGTTATCTCCCTACAAGAACATAAATCCACAGTAAGTCAAAAGTTTATCATAATATCAAATGACAATAAGGTACGTAAAATACATTCGAGTAAAACATTTCAGTCCATAAAACTGTAAGGATTAATCAATTAGTTCCTCAAATTTAAGAAATAACAATTTAGTCCTTTAAATTGAACAATGTCAATCAATATATTCCTGTTTTCAAATTTATCAACACAATGTTAAAGGTTTTATGTCTGTCTCTGTGCAGCAAGAGACTACTAAAGTCAATACGTAGGTCTTTTAGTGATTTTGATAGATATTTACTAAAGAAATAGAGGGACCAAATTGCTAGGCTCTTACAATTTTCGAGAACAAAATGGTGATTTACTTAAAAAGCTTACCGTGTATATATCTCTCTCTGTTGCAGATGCAAAAACAGTTTTGACCAAATCTACTGCTTCTGTTTCAGATAATGGAGTAACAGCATCCTGCAATAAATCGTGTTTGAGTATGGCAGATATTATAGATTTGTGGCCTATGGTGACTCTCGAAGAATCTACCATGTCATAACACCATGGCGGCAATTTGCCAAAACAGGTAGTAATCAAACAAAATTTGAAGAGTCAAATATTTCAAGCAAAGCACTAATTAAAGAACAATTTAAACATGTTTTTTTATCACCGCAAATATACCACTTTTTGGTTTTAATCATTGTAAATGTTTTTGTTTGTTATTTTATCCTTTGCAAATATACAACTTTTTGCTTTTTATTTTTATTGTTGTTTTAGTCTCTACAAAATTTGTTCATATTGGAATTAGTTCCTAGTCCTTATGTAGCCTGTATTGGAGGGACTAAAAATTAAACAATTTTTTCATATTACAGAGGCTAATTCCAAAATAAACATATTTTACAGAGACAAAAACAAAACAACATGGACCAAAAGCAAAAAATGACATATGTGCAACAATAAAAAAACAAAAACAAAAACAAATGTGACAGGAACTAAAACCAAAAAGTAGCATCTTTGCACAGACTAAAAACATTTAAACCTTTAAGAAACTTCACCTTGGCAGGTAAGAGAAGAGGACTAGGGGACTTGAGTTGGTTATCAAGAAAAGGCATAATGAGTGTGGATCCAGAACCCTGAGAGCTATATCCCACCCTCTCGTAGGAACCAACAGCATCATATGTGAAGACACATCCCTTTCCTATTTCAGGTTGAAGGAGCAGTGAGCAAATACAAGTTGGGACATTTATAAAAATAGAAAGCTAGAAATAGTGCATGCACCTTCACTGTCGAGGCCACCCAAGACATTGAAAGCGTAGTAAGGAAAGAAGCGTTTGTAATAAAGTGTGTTTGAAAGCAACTGAGCCATAGCAGGGCAACTCATTTGCTTGTTGTGTTGATGCTGATATGTCTGCATGAATCAAAAGATGATATGATGTCAGTTCTACCAGAAACTTCCATTTATTGTGATGGTAAAGTAAAAACAAGAGAGCCACATAATGTACAAAACAATTTATGAATCCAACACCACAGTTTCCCCTGATTTATAACCATCTAACATGATAAGCTGATATACATTGCTAAAAGACTAGAAACTTCAATCCAGCACATCATCCTAATTGTTGAAAAATATGTCAGCATCCTTATATTTATTGTATAAGATTATTATATAGGCATAGCCTATTGTATCATATCATGTAAATAGGAATAATATCTCCTATATTTATTTTGTAATTATTACCTTGAGCCTGTATAAAACCAACTCCAAGTGATATTGAAACACATGGTTTCACAATATTATGCCTCCGTATTCTCTCATTCAACACTAATAAAAACATTTTATATTCAATAATTCATGGATCTTAACAATGCACATTGAACTAATTCAGATAGTCGTTATATTGCAAAGTAACTTTACCAAGAGAAAATAGGTAATACAGTATAAACAAGTTTTACACTGACGTCCAATAAGATGGAAGGATGTGGTGGTTATTTTTAAAAAACGGTTATAAAATATGTTTATATGGCAAAATGAAGGGTTGTGATTGGATGACAGTGTAAAACTATTTTACATCGTGAGTGCATAACCATTAAGCTCTTTTTCAATAAACAATAAAAATATTGATAGGTACCAAGAAATGAGTAAACAAAAAACACTAAAATATTGTATCAGAAAGGATGTACCAATTGATATGTAGGAAATGAGTAAGATGGAGCACTGAAGATACTATCACTGTATCAAGGTAATAACAGGTCCTGGGTACTGAAACACACCTGACTGTAAATCCAACCTTCCTCTAAATCCCTCTCCCCCATCATATATATCCCCTTCAGCTGAATTACACACCCTACTGCCAACTCAGCAGTTAGTTACATAGTGGAAACATTTCCATTTTCTCTCTCTGAGCTATAGTTCAATGTATCACACTTCCTCCTTATGTACACCTTAATTATTCTAGAGGTCATATTAGAGACCAAGGAAAGCCTGATAACTATGTCTCTTCTTTCACCTCATGTACACCTTATACTCTAGGTTTATTGTTCTATCAATCTACATCGACTATGTTACAAAAAGTGAGGTTGAAAACAAATTGGAACTGAGCAAAGGCCTCTTCCTAATCCTAACTTAAACAAAATGGATTTTCAAGGACCAACTATATAGTAATCAACAAAGAGAAGCTTCCAGAAACAAAAGATAATTAAAGAAAGGTAGATAGAATATAGTTTCTTGCGTGCTTAACCATCTTGAAACCATTTGCAATCTAAATAGTATTTTTCAGTTACAAGTGTTGAGACTCTTGAACTCACCAAATGCCTAGCAGACAAAACCTTCTGCAAAGCTTTAACATCAGCTTGAAAACCAGAAGAAGCCATCACACATTTCTCAGCTCTGTTACAAAAACAAAGCACAACCCCCAAAATCTCAGTTGACATCCTTAAATAACATAAGCACACAATGAAAAGAAGTGTCCGTAGTCTAGCGCTACGATGATGGAGCAATCAAAGAGCCGCCAATACAACTCTAAAATTTGAAGTAATAATCAAAAGGCCATTGATTTTTAGCAAAATTTAAAAATGAAAAATAAAATAAAAAACTCAATTGTGTAAGGATATGAAGTGTACAGATGGGAGATCTTGGAGTAATCACGAGTGAGGATGTTGTAACCGGTTGACATCCTCGTATCTGCCGCGATCACACAGTAATCCGCTCCAGCTATTGCAACACATGATCTATAAATAATGTTTAAATTGTTAGAAAATAATAATAATTGCAAAAATATTTCATCATACATACATACATACATACATATATATATATATATATATATATATATACATATATATATATATATATATATATATATATATATATATATATATATATATATATATATATATGTATGTATGTGTGTGTATAGAGAAAGAGAGAGTACCCTCCATTGTTGTCATACGGAGACCAATTAGCATGCTGTTTGGTCATCGTAAATGGGAATTGAGATCAGCGAGAACAATGAAGAACTAGGTCGTGAACACTGAAAAGTGAAAAGGAGCAAGATAAGATGTCTTACTGATAGAATCATTAATGTTCAGAATCCCCCTCAATTGCAACATAACCATTCAACTGTAATCATGAGGATTGAGAAAGATTGCAATGTGAATCATCAATAATCGCAAAAATTGCCACCGATTAAAAGATATAAAAAGAGAAAAGGGTGCTGCAATATTATGCTAATACAACTCATACAATATATAGTTATGTATGAACCCAAAAATAAAAATGAACACAGCACAAGTGAACTATTAGAATTGATTACTACAAATGTATAATTAGAAAATGGAAGCAGTAGGAAAAAAGTTGAACACTTGACAGCTAAGTAGTAGCAGAGATTAAGAGTACAAAAGAAAGATGCACTAAAGAATAAGAGTAAAATTCTCCGTTATTTGAAAAAGGTTCAAAACAAATTACATACATTGTTTCAAAGCATAAGGCTTTGTGACAATAAAGCGCAGCGCACTAAAGAAAATGTGATCAAAACATATACATCTCCATCTCAAGCAACCTTGACATTTACAACAAATTATGCACAAAGAATTTTCTACACAGTCCAAATGACATAGTAATTAAACTATCCACCACATCAACCAAACTGATGTACATTTTCAACGTAGTAATTAAACCATACTGATAACAAAACTAAGCATCCTACAAGCACCCTTTGACCAATTTCAACATTGTTATGAACACTACAAGCACCAAGAAGCATCCTCCAAATAACGTCAGTTGCAACTCATGGGGAACCTGCATGGCAACCTTCTCAGCTTCTTCTAACCTCCCTGCTCTCCCAAGCATATCTATCTCACAACCATAGTGCTTGACATCCGGCACAAGCCCATAATCATTCACCATTTTACCAAAAAACTCGAACCCCTCCTCAACCAATTCACCGTGACCACAATCACTCAAAACACTGAGAAACGCTACATGGTTCGGCCGCATGCCAACATCTGATCATACACTGAGCGAGCGATTTCAAGCTGACCCCATTTAATCAAACCATTGATAAAAACATTCCAAGAGACAGTATTTCTTTGTGGCATTTCACCAAACACCTGGGCTGCTGAAACCAAAAGTCCCCAAGTAGAGTACATTCGAAGCAACCCAGTTTGAACATAAACATGGGAGTGAAAAGCAAGCTTGAAAACAATGGCATGGAGGTGAAATCCAAAATGGATTGATTGAGAATTAGCATAAGCATGGGAGAGAAAAGTGAAGGTCAATGAATCAAGAGAAAGAGACTGTGTGAGGGAGTTGAGAGTGAAAACAACGAATTGAAGTGATTGATGAGGGAAAGAGGAGAGAGAGTAAGAACGAATGAGGTTATTGAAGAGTAGTAAAGAAGCGGGGTTATTGTGAAGAGGGTAATGGTGGAAGAGTGAAGAAGTGATGATTTGAGAGTGAAGTTGTTGAAGAGATTTGTAGTGAAAAGGGTCATTAAGGAGAAGAGAGAGAAAGTGTTGTGGATGCTAGGGTTTTGGATTTTGAATATAATGCTGGAAGGTGGTTATGGTTATGGCTTCTGCAACACAAGGTGAAACACTCTTCCTCAATTTCAACACTGACATGCTTAATAATAACAAAATAAAAACTATATATGCATTTTTTTGTCATAATATTGAGTTAAAAACAAGATTCGAAGCAATGCAAGAACAGAAAATAATTAGGATTTTAGAGTAAGAGAAATTATAGAATTTGAGTAGAAAGACTCACAGAGAAGACGACGGTGAGTGTGATGTGAAGACGATTGCCGGCGCGGTGGTGAGAATGTAAAAAGTGTATATATTAGCTTGAAACGAAATGAAAAGAAACGAAAACTCAGCGTTTTATTATTTTACCAAAAAGAAATTTTTCTTTCTTTGGAAACACGAAAAGAAAGCTGCTTAATACGATTTATTCTACAATGCAAAGTAATACACTATAACAATGCAAAGTAATACACCAACGTACACAAGATTTCAAATGAGTCATAAATACAATACCTCTATAAAATAGAGTCTTATTTTGTTTTCAAAAATTATTATTTAAGTTCATTTTATATAAATTTTGTGTTCCAATAATATTATTCAACCTTATATGCATAGAACCACGACTAGTACTAATACATAATTAGTAAGTAGTTAGAAATTAGAGCACCATGACCAAAACTTAAATTTTTTTATTAAACAAAACTTAATATTTATATAAAACTAAATAATTATTTTGGTTTTTTTAATGTAGTCTTGTTTGTGTCGAATTTAAATACATCATTAAACTCCTTTTTTTGTTTTTTGTTTAATTAAAAAACTCCTCATTTGTTAATAATTATATAAACCAAATTGATTAATGGAAGATACATTTGAGGATTAAATTAACTAATAAAAGACACATTTAAAGATAAAAAATATATATATATACCAACAAAATACACATTTAATTACTCATAAAGAAAAAATAATTGATTATATATAATTCAAATGAATCTATAAAATTTAGAAAACCGCAACACATGTTGGTCCTCCTCTTCTTCTTCTGCCCCTGTACAGAATACAATATTTTAAAAATATATACAAGTATGTCAATAAAAAACATAATTTTTATATAATTTAACTAAAAAAGTTAAATTGTTCAATTCATAATACAAAATTACAATAAAGTTTGAAAAGTCAAAAATTATGTTGAATTACAATATCAAATAAACTCAAATACACAAATAATATATTATATAATAAAATCACCAATTTCATTCGCACCAAAATAATAAAAATAAAAAAAATAAAGAGAGACTACTCTTGAATATGATATGGGTACTGGTACTAGTGAAATACCTGAAACAAGTATTTTATTATTTTTAAAGTATTAATGTTTTAGAAGAAAAAAAAATTATATATCCAGAGCACCTTGTACCACTCCACCTACTCTGGCAAAACAAATCAATTGAATTTATGAATTTGAATAGTAATGGATTAATTAAAATAATAATAATTTTTTTTAAAATTAACTAAAAATTAGTCAAAAATATTCAACTCATCTATTAATTAAATATAAAACACAATTTAATCCATTTGTTATAATATTTTTAATAGATGGATATTCATCTAATAAATTATATATGAGAACTCTAAGAAATAAGAGTTATTTATCATATTTCAGCTATGATTTGTTTGTCTTTTTAGTAATTATAATTAATATATTAGGGTGTTTAGTATCAATATATGTGTTTAAGTAATTTTAGGTGTAGTTGTATTTAATTACTGTTTTAAAAAAAGAAATTGTGTTAGCTTTGTTATTTATGTAGGTCAAATTTAAAGTTTTTGTCATAGAGTGAAAATGATATGGAAATGCTGCAGCATTAGACGCTTCAGACTTGTGAGCTACAAGCCAATTCAAAGATATGGGTCACATAGGCATATACTTGGTCTTAGGAGCTGAGGAGTACCCTGCAATAGTAAGACGCGCACTGAACCTTTGTAGATGGGCCAACATTATCTTATTGGACCAAAAGATGCTTTATCACAAAAAGATAAAAGAAGGTACAAGAAGAGAGAGAGAGAGAGAGAGAGAGAGAGAGAGATGTGTTGTCCTACAGTTGTTATATAAAAGGGAAACAAAGAATGAATAAAACAGCCCAGTCAAACAAAGTTCAAAACTGTTCAAAAGGCTGAATTATTTTTATTCACTTATTTTAGTTTTGGTCAAAACTGACAAAGCACTACCAACAGTTCTTTTTTATCATTATTAAATGCTCTAAACGTCTATAAAAGGAAGGCTAATACTCAGCAAACCTCAGAACTTCAAGTGCTAAGAATATCCATCAAATCACATACACTTACATACTTGAAAGTTTCTCATTCACAAGAGAATCAGTTATGAAACTATCTTCATACATCCAGTTTGTTTTACTGAGTTCTTTTAACCTGAATCTATTCTCAAACACGAGTTGAGCATAATCATATTCAACCAATCTTCTTAAATAATTATTGTGTAAACTCAAAACTATAAGGATTGTTTATAGTTTGAGTATGATTAAAGAGTGAACTGTAAAATCCTATCAGAACTGTTAGGTGACTTGATTGAATCCTTTCTGGGTGGAAAGGAATTGATGTTATAGATCAAGGTTGATCTTAACTGTGTAAACCAAAGATTGTTCTCTGTTTTGTGAACACTTAGTGAAAATCTCACAGTTGTGAGGACTGGACGTAGCCCGAGTTGGGTGAACCAGGATATATCATTGTGTGATATCTCTTCCTTATCTCTATTTATATTCAGTCATTTTAATTATCAAATTAAATAGAGAAGCTAAAACTGTGATTTTAATTAACCACGAACGTTCTCCGTTTTCTGTTTTCATAACCAAGATCATTCTTGAGTTGTTTTTCTTAAGTTTTTAACAGGAAAATTTCAATAGGCAAATTTACAATTCAAACCCCCTTCCTTGTAAATTGACATTGCTACTTCAATTGGCATCAGAGCAAGGTCTCTAAAGAAACACTTTAACCAAGTGCTAGAGAGAAAGATCTAGAAGGAAAAATGTCAAAAGCAAAATACATTATTGAAGGAGGATCTTCAAACAGGCCACCTTATTTTGATGGAACTGATTACTACTTCTGGAAAAACAAGATGCAGCTGTTTCTAAAATCTCATGACACAGGAATGTGGCGCATCATTACAGATGGAGATTTCATACCAAGAGTTGATCAAAATGATTCAACCTCTGCTGAAAAGAAAGAAATCGACTGGACACCTGAAGACAAAACTAAGGTACTCCTAAACTCTAAAGCTCAATTATTCTTATTGTGTGCTTTGAGCAGGGAAGAAAGCGAAACAGTTGATGAATGCACAACTGCTAAAGAAGTCTGGGATACACTGCAAACTCATCATGAAGGAACAAGCCATGTCAAAGAAACAAGAATAGACATTGGCGTAAGGAAATTTGAGTTGTTCGAAATGAATGAAGGAGAAACCATTGATGAAATGTATTCAAGGTTCACAACTATAGTAAATGAGATGCGTTCCCTTGGAAAGGCTTACTCAGTACAAGACAGAGTAAGAAATATCATGAGATGTCTTCCAGTCATATGGAGACCAATGGTGACAGCTATAAGCCAAGCCAAAAATCTTGAAGTGCTTGCATTAGAAGAACTAATTGGAACCTTAAGAGCACATGAGGTATTGCTACAGGAAGATAAACCTGTCAAGAAAGGAAAACCAATAGCCTTGAAAGCATCTCAAGAAAGCATACCAGTACAAATAGAAGAAGAAACAGAAAAAGCTGGACAAGAAGATGCTGATGAAGAAATTGCCCTTCTCACTAGAAGAATTCAAAGAATAATGAGAAGAAGAGACCAAATCAAGAAAGGATTTCCAAATAAAAGAGAAAATCCCAAAACAGAAATAGACAAGAGTCAAATCACATGTTTTGGATGTAATAAGTTGGGACATTACAAATCCGAGTGTCCCCTAAGTAAAAAAACCACCAAACAGATTTCCCTTCAAAAAGAAATCAATGATGGCCACATGGGACAACTCAGATGAATTTGATGAAGAAGAAGATGAAGAAGCCAACATATGCTTAATGGCAAACACTGAAGAAAATGAGGTAACAAATTCTGAACCTTGTCTTTTGTGTGAACAAATGGAAAAAGAATTTGACAACTTGCTAAATGATTCAAACTTTCTTGTTCAAAAGTGTAGTTCGTTAAAAGAAAAATTTTACAAAGAAAAAGAAGAGAAAGAGAAAACTTAGGCTCTGAATGATAAGCTGAAAGAAATCATTCAAAATCTGAAAGAATCTCAGCTCAAAGATTTTAAAACTGAAAAACAAGAAAGTCAAGAACATTCTGCACTTCAAAAAGAGAACGTTCTCCTTAAAGTTCAAGCTGAACTTTTTAAAAATGATCTGTCAAATTTCATTAAAGCCACTGAAACTTTTCAGATTGTCATGGGATCTCAAGTAGGAATCTTTGATAAAGCTGGTCTTGGTTTTAATCAAACTCAGAAAACCGAAATGTATGAAAACTTTTTTATTCCGGAAAGAAAAGAAAGTAAATGCAAAATCAAATGTTCATATTGCAGCAAGATTGGACATCTTGAATTTGCATGTTATTTTAAGAAAAGAGACGAGAAAATCAAGAACAAAAAGAAGGGAGAATAGTCTGGAACAAAAACAAACTTCTTTAAAAAAAAAAAAGGAGAACGTTCTCCAGCTAATGCAGCAAAAGAAGAATGTTCTTGAAATTTATCAAAACCAATAAAAACTCAGTCTTCGAAACTGTTTCAAAAACAAGTTACTAGATGTTCCTCATGTTCTAAGATTGGACACTCTTAATCAACATGCCATATTAAGAATGAATCAAAATTTAAAACTAATCCTCAAGGACCCAAGACAAAATGGGTACCTAAAGTTAATGAAACAAAAAATGCAGGTTGGATTTCAAAGTGTCAAGAAAAAGCCATGGTTCTTGGACAGTGGCTATTCAAGACATATGACAGGTGATAAAAACTGCTTCATGTTCTTCGTCAAGAAAGATGGAGGATCAGTCACTTTTGGAAATGATAATTAAGCTCAAATTAAAGGTAAAGGAACAATTGGTAAGAAAAACTCTGCTCAAATAACCGATGTTCAATATATTGAAGGTCTGAAACATAATCTCTTAAGCATAAGTCAACTATGTGACAATGGCTTTGAAGTTATTTTCAAACCTAACCTATGTGAAATCATAAAAACAAAATCTGGAGAAGTACTGTTTTCTAGAATTAGAAAGAAAAATCTTTATGTTTTATATCTTAAAGAAATGCCCCTCGTCCCCACATCGGAAACATCGAGTCACTTGCCCCACTTGTCTTCCAAAGTTCTGGTTCCCCGGGTGATTCTGACCCCTGTTGTTGTTATGCGGTCGGTTATGGGGCTTAGCAACTTGTTTCCCTTTGTTGCCCTGATAACTCACCCGACTAGGCCCCCCTGAACTAAAGTTCCCTCCTCGGCTAGCTCTCTTATTCTTCATATCTTCCACTTCTCTACATTTTTCCACAAGAACTTGGAAACGTTGAATTCCCAAGGGTAAGACAAAATCCTGAATCTCATACTTCAATCAGGCTTGGAAACGATGACACATGAATTGTTCATCAACCTCTTCACAGAAAACCTGAAATGCCGCGACAACGATTCAAACTTAGCGGCATATTCTCCCACGGTCATATTACCCTGATGATGTTTTAGAAAATCATCACCCAGCTTAGTCCTGGTACTCATCGGGAAGTATTTGTCTAAAAACTTCCTTTTGAAAGACTCCCAGTTGACCTCCTCATGAGTTGGTCCCGTCAACAACCTTGTACTCCTCCACCAATACTCAACATCCCCTAGCAGCAGATAAGTGGAATAGTTGACCTTCACACCCGCCTGACAGTTAATCATCTCAAAGATCTTTTCGACTTCTTGGATCCACTGATCCGCTTTCTCTGAATTCTCATCACCCCTAAACTTGGGAGGATTGTAACGACGAAAGTCCTCTAATCCCCTTGACTCAGCAGCACGGATCTCTCTTTTCCTCTTCTCCAGATCCCGCAGAGTCTTTGCAGCTGTCTGTGGAGTAACAGAAGCAGCCATGTTATTCATTGCTTCAACCATTTGTTCATCCCTGTTGACGTTGACTCTTGCAACGTCGTTCCTTCTTGGAGGCATTGTTTCCTATAAAACCAACATCAAGAAGAAATCTTAACACCCCTTAGAAGAATTCCAAAAGACAGCTTTCGACTTCATCAACACATAACAAATTACACAAGACCTGACAACTCAGACAACTTACCCCGACGCATTATCAGATAACGACTTCCAACCTACAGGTTGACCTACAATCTATAACCAAAAGCTCTGATACCAAAATTGTAACAGCCCGCTTTTTTTTTAAACAAGCTAAAATTCATAAATCAAGAAAGAAATACCTTTGGATAAAATATTTAAGTCATATCACAATGACAAAAGTCAACAATAATTACAAACAACGAAAACGGTTTTGAAATGAAAATCCAAAGTATTTAAAACAGAAAAATACATTGGGGCTATGAGACCTATCCAATGTAGCTCATACCCCTCGGGTATTCTCGGCAGACACCTGTACAAAAGCACCGGCCCAAGAATTTTAATTTCTCCACGTCACATCAGAAAGTGGTACAAGGACCCATCAAAATAAAAGTCAAGCTGACAATATAAGGTATAGGTACAGTTTTCCAAAATGAAATAAATACAACCACAAAAGAAATACGTCTAGCCCCTATACAACTATCTAATCTGATCATGCCACACAAAAACTAACAACCCGGGTGATTCCTACGCGCTCCGCAAAAATCCTTCTGACACAGCCACGGTCAGATTAGACTAACTATGCTCCCAACTCCAGGGTACTAACCGGTAGGACGGTCCTGATCCTCATCTGAGGGCAATGCCCAAATTTCCATAATAATTGTAAAGGTCACCAACCAAATTAACAAATATCACATAACATTTAAATTTTAAATGCACAAAATAACCTTTCAACTTACCACACATCTAGAAAGGGTTTTCATATGCCAAACATGCATAATCAAAGTTGAAAAATGAAGTTTTTAACAAAACTGCACTGTCGTATTCGAATACAGCATCCTTGTATTCGAATACAGTGCTATTTCACAAGTCAGTAGCAAAATTGAATATCTGTATTCGACTACACACTGCTTGTAGCCGAATACAACTGCTAAAATTTGCATATTTCAGTTTCGAAAATGTTTCGCAATCATTCAACACTTACCACACAAAATCAATCAATCACACTCATCAATTACGGCACAATTACATACAACAACCGAGTATTTATATATAACCATCATAGTATATCAAACATGACTCGCGTGCCAAGCACCCTAGTGCAATGCGTATAAGCCAATACACATGATTCCGAAATTTTAAACCAAAACCCTCATCGAAGGGGCGTAAATCATAATTGCACGGTCTCTCGCAGGCCAGTACATATTACCGAGGTGCAGTCTCTCACAGGCTAGCACGATTTACTAAAGTGTCGCCTCTCACAGGCCTTACACTGATTTCTAGAGTGCAATCGCTCATAGATCAGCACATTCTAGAGTGCAATCTTTCACAGATCAGCACGACGCGATAATCCTCGTAAGGATAAGATGAACCAACAAATCACATGGCATCATCCCGTGGCCCATCCGGTCACCATTATCACCATGGCCCATCCGGTCACCATGTACTATGAAAATGCATGAGCATGCTCTGACTCTTGTCACCACAACCATTAAGTAAATGCAACTATTAAAAGATTCCCCATTTTTAATACTCATTTAACATTAATGATTTTTCAAATTCAACACAGAGCACACTCAAACATATTTACTCATAATCCCGCAATTCACATCAAACCACATCAATTCATTTTTCCACACAATCCACACATAAAACACATCTAAAAAATTCATAATATTAATTATGAACACATTAATCACACCAAACATGAATCACCACAACCCACACCTCAAACACATTAAATTCAACTTCCACAATTTCACCCATAAACACATTAAATTCACTTTCCACCAATCTACACATAAAATACATCTCAAAAATTCATAATATTAATTATGAACACATCAATCACACCAAACATGAATCACCACAACAACATTAATATATCAGAGTTCTCCCCACCGCTAACTCGGCGCCAACGGTCTCGATTCATTTTCTAGACTCAAGGAGCTAACTACATAAACATAAATATTTATAGCAATTTATTCACAACTAAAATTTATCCAACCACAACAAAATTCCCAAAATTATATCTTTTTCACACACCAAACTTTTACAACCAAATAATCTACATTATTTAGTTAAAACTAAAAAAAACAAATATTGTCCAAATCACACATACGCACACTCGACTATTAAAGCACCGAAATTTTGAGTGAATAAAATACTCTAAACTTTTTCTTGTAAAATTTCAACTTTAGTTCAAACTCATTTATTTGAAAATAACTCAATACGTAACTCAAACACGTCAAAAATCAATTTCTTTTTTCTTTTTAACCATTACTAACAAAATCAACAACATTAATCTCACATATAGAGTCCTTATATGCAAACTAAAAAATTTTGGAAGGAGCCCTTACCTTCGTTGTAGCTTTTACAACCGTTTTTGTTATCGCGATCAAATACGGCAAAAACTCTCGCTCGCGTCGTCGCTTCAAAAGTTAGCTCACTAGCACTGTAACGTGGCAAGGAGCAACTTTCCATTCACTCACTTCTCGAGATAGAGCTCAGAAATCGAAGAAAAATGGAGGTTTGTGTTTGACGGTTTTTGAAAAACCAAAGCTTTTTGCTTGTTGTTGGAAATAGAAGAGAAGAAGAAGAAGAGGTTGGTGTGGAATGGCGTGAACAGCAGGAAAAAGGCTTGCTTTACTGATTTTTTCCTTTCTTGCTTTCTATTTCCTTTGTTTATATATATATATATATATATATATATATATATATATATATATATATATATATAATAAATAACAAATATCTAAACAAAAATCTAGATATATTTTTTGTTATAAAAAAAATCATCATTACCCCCGTTACCTCACATCACGTCTCAAACTATTTTGATAAAAATATCTACTCTCGTTGCAACTCAATTGACAGGTTAAATTTTCAGCAACCAGAGATATTTTTAGCAAAACCGTCCGGTAATAAATTCTTCGTAACATAAATAAATTATTTCTCGCCAAATAATTTTAAACGGTCTCAAAAAGATATTTCTGACATTTAACACACAAAATACCATTAAAATTGGCTAAAAAGCCTCAGAATTCAACACCAAAAATATACTAAATTGCATAAATTAGAATTTAAAACTAAGGGTCTTACATCTATCAATAAAGATAAATGGATTTGGCATAAAAGGGCAGGTCATGTTAGCATGAAAACTATTTCAAAAATTTCAAAATTAGAACTTGTTAGAGGTTTACCAAAACTGAATTTCGAAAAAGACAAGGTATGTGAAGCATGTGTTAAGGGAAAATAAGTCAAAAGCAGTTTTCATTCAAAAGAGTTCATCTCCACAAACAGAACTCTTGAATTGCTTCACTTAGATCTGTTTGGCCCTGTTAAAACAACAAGATTAGGAGGAATGAAGCATGGCTTTGTTATTGTTAATGATTTCTCACGATACACTTGGGTATTATTTTTGAAACAAAAAGATGATGCTTTTAAAATGTTTTGTAAAAAGGTACAAAATGAAAAAGATTCCAGCATCATTTCTATAAGAAGTGATCATGGAGGAGAATTCATAATGCCTCTTTTAAAACCTTTCTTGAAGAACTTGGCATTTCTCATAATTTATCTTGTGCAAGGACTCCTCAAAAAAATGGAGTTGTTGAAAGAAAAAATAGAACCTTACAAGAAATGGCAAGAACAATCTTGGAAGAGTCTAACATTGAAAAATATTTTGTAAAATACATGTTTTTAATGAAGACAAAGACGAAGAACTATGATCAATGCATCAAAGCTCAAAAAGAAGTCAAAAGTTATAGTTCAACTTTAATTCAAACATATTAGATGTTTAATCAATGTAATGGTAAATGATATAACCAATAGTTCAAATATGTAACAGCCCAATTTTTATTTTTTTTAAACAAATTCAAATTCATAATAAAGAGATAAATACCTTTGGATAAAATATTTAAGTCGTATCACAACGACAAAAGTCAACAATAATTACAAACAGCGGAAACGGTTTTGAAATGAAAATCCAAAATATTTAAAACAGAAAAATACACCGGGGCTATGAGACCTATCCAACGTAGCTCATACCCCTAGGGTATTCTCGGCAGACACCTGTACAAAAGTACTTCCCCAAGAATTTTAACTTCCCCACGTCACATCAAAAAATGGTACAAGGACCCATCAAAATAGAAGTCAGACTGACAATATATGGTATAGGTACAGTCTTCCATAATGAAATAAATACAACCACAACAGATAGACATATAGTCCCTATACAGCCATCTAATCTGATCATGCTACAAAAAAAAACTATATCCCAAGTGATCTCCACGCGCCCCGCAGAAATCCTTCTAACACAGCAGTGGTCAGGTAAGTCTAACTCCGTTCCCATCTCCAGAGTACTAACTGGTAGGACGATCCTTATTCTCATCTGAGGGCAAAACCCAGATTTCCACAATAATTGTAAAGGTCACCAACAGAAATTAACAAACATCACATAGCATTTAAATTTTAAATGCACAAAATAACCTTTCAACTTAGCATACATCTAGAAAGGATTTTCATATGCCACACATGCATAATCAAAGTTGAAGAATGAAGTTTTTAACAAACTGCACTGTCATATTCGAATACAGCATCCTTGTATCCAAATACAACTGTGAAAATGGCATAATTTTCAATTTTGAAAATGTTTCGATATCATTCAACGCTTACCACATAAGGTCAATCAATAACACTCATCAAATACGGCACAATTACAAACCACAATCAAGTATGTATATACAACCATCACAGTATATCAAACATGACTCGCGTGCCAAGCACCCTAATGAAATGCGTATATGCCAATGCACATGATTCCGGAATTCCAAACCAACACCCTCCTCGAAAGGGCGTAAATCATAATTGTACAGTCTCTCACATACCAGTACTAATTATCAAGGTGCAATCTCTCACGGATCAGCACAATTTACTATCGTACAGCCTCTCACAGACCAGTACTAATTTTCTATGCGTGCAATCGCTCACAGATCAGCACGACTTACAAGAGTGCAATCTCTCACAGATCAGCACGACGCGAAAATCCCCGCAAGGATAAGATGAACCAACTATTCACATGTCATCATCTCGTGGCCCATCACGGTTACCACTATTGCTATGGCCCATCGCGGTCACCATGTACTATGAAATGCATGAGCATACTCTAACTCTTTTCACCACAACCATTAAGTAAATGCAGCTATTAAAAGATTCCCCTTTTTTAATACTCATTTAACACTAATGATTTTTCAAAACTTTTCACAGAGCATACTCAGACATATTAATTCATAATCCAACAAATCCACATCAAATTCAATCTACAAACCACATTAAATACAACAATCCAAATTCCACAAATCCACACCAAATCACTACAAATTACTCATTTTCAAAACTCGTCATATTTCAACCACAATACACCCATTAATTTCCATAATTGCAAACATGCATTTGCACCAAATTCATTTCCTCAAATCACTCATCAAACACATCAAAACAATTTCACATAAAACACCTTAAATTCATTTTCTGCAAATCCACACATCAAACACGACAAATTCAATCAATTCGACTTCCAAAATTTCACGCCAAATTTAATCGTGACTCATCCGTGTTCACAACTCCACATTTCAAACACGTTAAATTCATTTTCCTCCAATCTACACATAAAATACATCTCAAAATTCATAATATTAGTTATGAACACATCAATCACACCAAACATGAATCACCACAACAACATTAATATCTCAGAGTTCTCCCCACCGCTAACTCGGTGCCAACAGCCTCGACTCCTTTTCGAGACTCAAGGAGCTAACTACATAAACATAAATATTTGCAACAATTTGTTCACAACTAAAGTTTATCCAACCACAACAAAAATCTAAAATTATATCTTTTTCACACACCAAACTTTTACAACCAAATAATCTACATTATTTAGTTAAAATTAAATAAAACAAATATTGTCCAAATCACACGTACGCACACTCGACTATTAAAGCACCAAAATTTTGAGTTAATAAAATACTCTAACTTTTTCTTTTTAAAATTTCAACTTTAGTTCAAACTCATTTATTTGAAAATAACTCATTTCGTAACTCAAACACGTCAAAATCAATTTTTTTTTTTGTTAACCATTACTAACAAAATTGACCACATTAATCACATTAATTCAATCTCAGCAAATCGCACACAATTCACATCAAACTACATCTCAACCGCGTCAATTTTAAATTCCACTAATTCACGCATAAACGAATTAAATTCATTTTCACCATTTTACACATCACATACACCAAATTTCTTTTCCATAAAATCACATATAATGTCTTAAATGCAAACTAAAAGTTTGGAAGGAGCCCTTACCTTAACGATAGCTTAAACAACCGATTACGGTACCGCGATAAATTCTGGTAAAATATTTTGTTCGCACGTCACTTCGAAAACTAGCTCACTAGCACCGCAGCGTGGAGGTGAGCAACTTTTCCTTATGTCACTTCTCGAATGGAAGCTTAGATCTAGAAGAAAATGGAGGTTTTGAATTGATGGGTTTTGAATTTTTTCTTTGAATACTGAAGGAGGAAGAAGAAGAACGCTGGAACTTGTTTTTTTTGCTTTCTCTCTCTGTTTTCTATTTCTTTTTGCCTTCCTCACGTGTTATATCTATATATATATATATATGTATACTTATACTACTAACTAATATTATAATATTATATATATATATATATATATATTCTATATATATATATATATTATAATTAAACCAAATCAATCAATAACTAAATATTCTTACATACACCTCAATTATTTTGATAAAAATATCTACTCTCGTTGCAGCTTAATTGACAGGTAAAATTTTCAGCAGTCAGAGATATTTTTAACAAAATTGTCCGGTAATAAATTCTTCGTACATAAATAAATTATTTCTCGCCAAATAATTTTAAACGAGTCTCATAAAAATATCATTGGCATTTAGCACACAAAATAGCATTAAAATTGGCTAAAAAGCCTCATAATTCAACACAAAAATATACTAAAATTGCATAAATTAGAATTTAAAACTAAGGGTCTTACAAAATACATGAGAACCATTCATCTTTACATGCATAAAAAGTATTTTCAAAAGTCAAAATTACATTAACAAAGTCTTAAAACTAATACTTTTGACAAAATGTAAAGCTGTATTCGAATACAGCATAATGTATTCGAATATAGATGCTAAGTCAGTAGCAAAAGCTTTGCATCTGTATTCGACTACGACCTGCTGTAGTCGAATACAAACAACAAGTTAGTAGCAAAAGCTTCGCATCTGTATTCGACTATGACCTGCTGTAGTCGAATACAAACAGCAAGTCAGTGGCAAAATTAACAGATCTGTATTCGACTACATGACTTTGTATTCGAATACAAGGTGAAAATTTTGAATAAATTTGAACGTTATAAAGAGGTGTATTCGAATACATACATCCTGTAATCGAATACAACTGGAAGCAATGGTTCTAGATCATTGCATTTGTACATCAAACCTCTTAGATCAATGGCCAAAAATCTGAAGAGATGTTTATGGAGTATAAATTCACCATAACTTCAGATTAATTGACACACAATCCTACGATCAAACATTGAACAACTTTTCTAATTTTTCTCAAAGTTATTTCTCATAATTCAAGTACTTGCATTTCATTTTCATATCCTTGACAAAGGTTCTCAAAGTACTTGAAGCAATATTGGATTGATATTGTAAAACCTAATACCAAGCTTAATATTGGGTGAAATGACATTCAGAATATATAGTAAAAGTAAATGATTTTTTATTTTTTTTAAATTTTTTTATTTTTTATTTTTTTAACCCAAAGTCCTAATGGTTCAACCTGCTCTCATACCAAAATGTAAAACCTAATACCAAGCATCTAGAATTTGGCATTATAATTCATACATCTCAATAATGTAGAGGCAAGTAAGTAAAGGTAATTAACAAGAATCAAATTTAGACAATTCAACTACATATAGAATTATAGTTTACAATTGTTTGAAACTGATTCATAAGAGACAGTGAATTAATCAAGTCTCTGAACTTAACTTTTACATAAACTTTGACTACATCAAGCCCTACTACATTGTGACAAAACAAAAAAAAAACAAAAAAAAAGAACTAAATTACTCCTCCAACCTCAAGCTGCTCCCGAACTACCCCCAACTGCTAAATTTTAAAATAAATGGGGTGAGAAACAAATCCCAGTGAGTTCAAAAATAAGGGGAAGGGCAGTAAAAACATCCCTCTCAAGGAGGCTTAGAAAACATGAAATTATATGCTCTTTATGTAATAAAACACTTTCATAAAACTGTGTCAATTGACACCTAGTTCTAAATTAAAAATCATTGAATTGCATGACTGGAACTTTTCCTTAGAGTATGGAAAAGTTGTCTAATTATTTTGATGTGAATCACCAAAATAATTGAACCTGAATGGTAAAGTTGGCTTGGCCACAGCCCCAACCAGCGTCCTGATTGTTCTTCCTTTACCTATTGTTTCATGCCTGAAACAACCCCATCAATATCCCACCATGACTTGAACCATGAATGCCTTGTATTTATATGAATGTGATGCATTATGTGATGTTACCCTACGCATACATTATATTCCCTACAGCTTAAGGAGACACAATTTAACTCATATAAAATAATTCAAAGTCCCTGATTCAAAGCTGGAATCAGAGGCAAAAACTGGACCAAAGGCAACATGTTGGTGACATTTTACCAAAGACAAGAAAAATCCCAGATTTTGCATACATATCAGAGGCAGCAGCAGTAACGAGCATAATTTGTGGTCGACAAGCCTATTAACTGTTAAACAAGGTCTAAGCATCTAATTAAACTATTTTAACACATAAATTGATTTTAAAATAACATACAATCAGAGTTCACAACATGCATGCCATCAAACATCACTTAAAAGCTATTTGTGAAAATTCCCTATATGCTTAATCATTCATTTTTTTTCACTCACTCCCACTAATTTCTTTCATTTCCTCTTTCCCAAATCAATTCATAATTTATTTAAGAAAACAGAAAATGATTTTATCCCCCAATCTCTCATAAAAAAAATGAAAAAAAACTTAATGTAAAGAACTCACAATTTGTGTTAAAGGGGAAGATGAATTTCTGATTAATTTGGTTTTTGAGCTCCCAATGGCAGTTTGGCTAAGTTCTCCAATTTTTGGTCATTTACCCCTGTTTCGAGTCTGATTTCTAGAAATGCAGGCACAGAGTTGGACATGCAAGGTTAAAGAAACGGTTTTAAAGAACTTTAACAGGCTTTTGGGTTAAAGGATTTGAAAAAAATGAAAGAAAACGAGAGATTTGAAGATCGGATGAACATAAGGTTTGGGGTTTGTTCACCGTAACAAAAAGAAGAAGTAAAACTGTTTCCAGAAAAAAAAATATAGAGAAATTTTAAGTGCCCTTATTATAGTGGAAATTATCACGTTGCCCTTTATTTATCCAATTATTACATAAGTGCCCCTTTCTTAATTAATCAAAATAATAAAAAATTATTATTATTATTATTATTATTTTAAATTAACATATTCATTAATTAAATTCTAAACTTAATAAAAAAAAGATAGGTTATTACAGATATCATCAAACCTCTCTTTTATTCTTATATCCTTATCAAATCACATTGTTTGTAAAAGAAAGTTGTCCTTTCTTAAAGTAGTCTTATATAAGATAGTAGTGTGCTATCTTAGAAGATTTGTTAGAAGTTTGTAGCAGAGATCCTAGGGTGGGACATGTACATTTTCTGACAATAGTGGAGAAATCTCTTGTGGTGTGCAAGAGGACTGGATGTACCCTTGGGCATAAGGGGAACCAGGATAATATTGCTGTGTTCATTTAGTTGCTGCAATTTACTTTTATTACTTACTATCCAAAAACGCAAAAATCGATGACCAAATCGCTGAAAAAAATAAAATTTACTAAACACCTAATTCACCCCCTCTTAGGTGCACATCTGTACTTACAATTGGTATCAGAGCTGGTTCAGGTAACTTACTCGTCGATCATTTACTCATGGATTTCGCAAAACCTGTTTTCAGAGATGGTGGCAGTAGTAACAAACCACCATGCTTCGTTGGAGAGCACTATGATTTTTGGAAGATACGTATGCAACCGTATCTTGAAGCACAAGGAGACAACATATGGAATCAGTTGAAAATGGTCCTTACATTCCAAAAACAGTCATCAATAACAAAGAAGAAACAAAGATAAAGAGTTCATGGATGGACGATGATAAAAGAAAAGTGTTGTTCGATAAGAAGGCTAAAAATATGCTACAATCAACACTAGGAATGGATGAATTTTTCCGTGTATCTCACTGTAAAACAACCAAAGAAATATGGGATACGTTGGAAGTAACTCATGAAGGCACCGTTGAGGTAAAAAGATCTAAACTCAATACACTTTCTCAAGAATATGAATTATTTCGAATGTAGCCCGGAGAATCTATCTTAGACTTACAGAAAAGATTCTCCCACTTAACCAACCACTTGTCGGCTCTCGGGAAAGTCTTCACCAACGATGAACTAAATCTAAAAGTATTAAGATCATTAACGAGGGCTTTGCAACCAAAGGTGACAGCAATCTCCGAAAAGAAAAGTCTATCCAAAATGTCTCTTCCAGCATTATTTGGAAAACTTCAAGAACACGAAATCGAACTTGGAAGGTTAGAACAAAATGAAAGTCAAGAAAAGAAGACCAAAAACATTGCTCTAAAGACCGAATCAAAAGAACAAATCAAAGACGAAAATTCAGATGAAGACGAAAACATTACTTTCCTTGTTAAGAAATTTGGTAAGTTTCTTAAAAATGATAGAACTTTCAAAAAGAAAAGTTTCAAAAAGAAAGATAGCCCTACTTCAAACCAAAACTTCACGTGCATTAAATGCGGGAAGCAAGGACACATCAAGGCAGATTGTCCGAACTTCATCAAGAAAAATGCCATAAAAAAGAAAGACTTTAAAAAGGCATACATATCTTGGGAAGACAACAAAGCGAGTTCATCTTCGGAAACAGAAAGTGAAGAATGCGCTAATGTTGCATTAATGGCATCGCATCAATCAGATGACGAAGAAGAGGTTAGTAACATAGACTCCCCTCATCATAATAAAACTAATAGTGAATTAATTATCGAATATAATGATGCTCAAAACGCCATTAAGGAACTTCTTATTGAATGTAAAAATCTGTTCAAACTAATGTCAACACAAAAGAGACAAATCTCAAGTCTTCAAGAAAAAGTTGACATTATGGAAAAGGATTCTGAAGAACTAAAACAGAATTTTACATGCAATAAATGTGATTCCCTCTCTTTCAAGAATGTTCAATTAAATAGAGTAATTGAACGATACGACAAAAGTGGTCTTGGATACTCAAAATTTGATAAACCAAGCTTGAATAAGACCATTTTTGTTAAAGCGAGTAACCAATCCAATCAGGAAAAGATTATAATTATGCATAAAGATCATCATTATAAAGAGAAAATTATTCAAAATAAATCTCATACATATGCTATTAAAAATAGATTTACTCCTACTTGTTCTTATTGTGGTCTTCATGGTCATACACCTAATGCCTGTCACGTTAGAAACATTAGCGTTCCAAAAGGGCATTACGTTTGGGTAAAGAAAGGTACTAACCATCAAGGACCCAAGGCACATTGGGTACCTAATAAAACTTGATTTTAATTTTGTAGGTATGCACACAAAGTACCTCAAATATGTGGTACTTAGATAGTGGATGCTCTAAACATATGACGGGTGATATAACAAAATTTTCAGCTTTGACTCTTGAATCAAAGGGATATGTAGTCTATGGATACAACAACAAAGGAAAAATTTTAGGCATTGGAAAAGTCGGTACAGCCCCATCCCCCTCGATTGAAGATGTCTTATATGTTGAAGGTCTAAAACACAATCTCATAAGCATTAGCCAGCTATGCAACAAAGGATACAAGATAGCCTTCAGCAAAGATGAATGCATCATCCAAAAAGAAGCTACAAATGAAATTCAATTTATCGGTAAGCGTTTCAAAAACATCTTTATACTTAATCTTGACGATTTATCCTTAAAAATGAAATGTCTTTTGGTGAGCGACAACAATGATGCATGGCTATGGCATAAAAGAATTGCACATATCCACATGGATCATTTAAACAAATTGGTCAAGCATGATCTTGTTGTTGGCTTACCAAAAATGAAATTTATTGAGGATAAATTGTGTGACGCTTGTCAAAAAGGTAAGCAAACAAAGATTTCTTTCAAACCTAAAAATGTTTTATCAACTTCATGACCACTTCAGTTAATACATATGGACTTGTTTGGTCCATCAAGAACCAAAAGTCTTGGTGGAAACTCATATGGACTAGTGATTGTTGATGATTACTCAAGGTTCACTTGGACCTTATTTTTGGCAAGTAAAAATGAAGCTTTTAAAGTATTTAAAAACTATGCCAAGCTAGTCCAAAATAAACAATCATCCAAAATTGTGTCAATTAGAAGTGATCATGGAGGTGAATTTCAAAATACCTCATTTGAAGAATTTTGTGAGGAAAATGGAATTTTCCACAATTTTTCTGCACCTAGAACACCTCAACAAATTGGGGTTGTTGAGAGAAAGAATAGATCTTTGGTAGAACTCGCAAGGACTATGCTAAACGACTCAAGCCTACCATAATATTTTTGGGCAGATGCCGTAAACACAGGATGCTATGTTTCCAACCGAGTAATCATTCGGCCGATTCTTAAGAAAACTCCTTATGAACTCTACAAGGGAAGAAAGCCGAATATCTCTCATTTCCACATCTTTGGATGTAAGTGTTTTGTGCTAAACAACGGTAAAGACAACCTTGGAAAATTCGATGAAAAAGCCGATGAAGGTATTTTTATTGGCTACTCATTATCTAGTAAAGCATTTAGAATTTTCAATAAAAGACCTTTAATAGTCGAAGAATCAATGTATGTAACTTTTGATGAAACTAACCCCTTGAAAGAGGACAAAAATATTTCAAGATAGTGAAGTAATGATATAAGTAAAGAACATCAAATTGATCAACCAAGTCAAGATAGTGAAGTCAACATTGAAAAGCAAGATGATAATCTTCCTAAGGAATGGAGAACCCATAGAGATCACCCAATTGATAACATTATTGGTGATATCAACAAAGGAGTTACAACAACGCTAAAACTACAAGATGCTTGCTTGAACATGGCATTTGTTTCTCAAATCGAACCCTCCAAGATTGGTGAAGCACTAAAAGATGATCAATGGATACTTGCCATGCAAGAAGAACTCAACCAATTTGAAAGAAGCAAAGTATGGGAACTTGTTCCTAATCTGGGAAATAAACACATCATTGGTACAAAATGGGTGTTTACAAATAAACTTGATGAAAACGGTATAGTTATTCACAACAAGGCAAGATTGGTCGCTCAAGGATACAATCAAGAAGAAGGGATTGATTTTGTCGAAACATTTGCTCCAGTAGCAAGGTTAGAAGCAATACGATTACTACTTGCTTATGTTTGTTCCATGAACTTTGTACTGTTTCAGATGGATGTAAAGAGTGCTTTTCTCAATGGATACATCAATGAAGAAGTATATGTCAAATAGCCACCCGACTTTGAAGACTTCAAGAATCCTTCACATGTTTTCAAATTAAAAAAGGCTCTCTATGGTCTAAAACAAGCTCCAAGAGCTTGGTATGATAGATTGAGTACCTTCCTATGTGAACGAGGATTTGAAAAAGGCAAAGTCGATAAGACATTATTTATCAAAAGAAATAATGGTCACACTTTATTGGTCCAAATCTACGTTGATGATATCATATTCAGATCAACAAACAATGACATATGTGAAGAATTCTCTTTGATGATGCAAGGAGAATTTGAAATGTCCATGATGGGAAAATTAAACAATTTTCTTGGCCTTCACATCAAGTAACTCAAGCATGGCATCTTCATAAATCAAACAAAGTATTGCAACGAATTACTCAAAAGATTTGACATGGAAAAATGCAAGGAAAGTGCGACTCCTATGGGCTCCGGAACCTATGTTGATAAAGATGAATCCGGTATCTCAATAGACATATCAAAGTATCGAGGTATGATTGGATCTCTATTATATCTAACAGCCAGCCGGCCAGATATTATATTTAGTGTCTGTTTGTGTGCAAGATTTCAGGCAGACTCGAAAGAATCGCATCTTGTAGCAGTAAAAAGAATTATGAAATACTTGAAAGGAACAACCAATGTCGGCCTATGGTATCCAAAGGGTAGCATATGTAGTCTTATTGGCTATTCTGATTCAGATTATGCAGGATGCAAAACAGACCGTAAAAACACAAGCGGCACTTGCCATGTCTTGGGAAATGCATTAGTATCCTGTAAAAAGCAAGCGTGTGTTGCCCTTAGCACTGTTGAAGCTGAATACATATGCGTAGGAAGTTGCTGTGCACAGATTCTCTAGCTTAAACAACAACTATATGACTATGGACTCGACCTCGGATGCATTCCACTAAGATGTGATAACACCAGTGCAATCAATATCTCAAAGAATCCAATCATGCACTCTCGGACTAAACACATTGATATACGTCATCATTTTCTGCGAGATCATGTGCTTAAAGGAAATGTTGAAGTAAATTTTGTGGATACTCACAATCAATTGGCGGACATCTTTACAAAACCTCTTCCTTAAGACTCTTTTTACAAAATCCGAAGAGAACTTGGCGTCTTAAGTGAAAATGATCTTTAAATACAAGGTACTTTGTCATCACTCTTTAAGATTTAAAAATTTCCTCTTGATAAGTTGATTAGAATTAAGTCATTAATGTTTAATTGTTCTTAAATATGTTTCATTGTTCTTAAATTTGTGAATATATGCATTACTTGGTATGTTCTTTGTGCTAAATTCGTCTCTTTTTGCTAAAAATTCGAAACTGTAGCCGACTACAAAGTGTATGTAATCGAATAAACATTTGCAGATTTTCTTGTATTCGAATACAGTATAAGAGTAATGGAATACACATTCCCAGAAATACTTGTATTCGAATACAACACAAGTGTAGTCGAATACAAGTTCAGGTTTTCGTCCATATATAAAGCTTTTTCAGTTTTAGGTCATTTTTTACACTTCCTGTAATCGAATACAGCCGTTGTCTTCTTCCTTTATTTCAAAAATTCTCAACTTCTCTCCCTTGAAAACAAGTTACCCAAACAACATTCCTTGCCACCTAGATCAAACCTAAGTCATACCCTCCATTTCAACTCCGTTTTCTCAAAACCCAAAATCAAATTTTCCCCAAACCTGTAACCCACCTCGCAACACCATGGACGCACGCAAACGAGGACCACGAACCAAGCATGCATCAGTAGTCCCCTCAAAGAAAAGGACAAAGAATGCCAATATCACGGATTTATCTCGCCTCCTACACACACCAGAAGAAATCGACCGGTTTTGCACAATCTACTCAGACAAGCAGCTCATCATTCCCAAATTTGGTACATTAGATTCCTTTTTTGCTTTTAAATTTCCTGATTTACTCAAAGCCCAACGTGTTGAAGAGTTTATTGGTTACAAAGGTCCTGTCTATCCTGATTTAGTTAGGGTCTTTTACTACAATCTCTCCAAGGATGCAAATCTGCTAATTTCTCGAGTCAAGGGTAAAACCATTAAGTTAGACACTAAAATCATTGGCGAAATCTTGAACATTCCCTTCGAAGGTCAAAAAATTAGTCCCAGTAACTTGTGTGAATGGGGTGATATTACTAAGTATGATGCATATGTTGCTTTATGTCGTTTTGACAAAAACACTATGGAGCAAAAGAGGACTCAGGCAGGTTCAGAATTTGCGCGGCAACGATATGGAGTTGGGAATCTCACTGTTGACTACCACCTTCTACATTAATTTTTAAGTTACATATTGGTCTCGAAGGCTGGAAATTACTCGCAAATTTCAGAATTTGAATTATAGATCATGTTCTTCATGTTTGAAGGATGTTCACTGAATTGGGCATATTTTGTTAAATCAGTGATGTTTGGGTCAAAAGAAGCAATTGGGTTACCGTACCCTAAAGAAGTCACTCGGATTCTTGAACATTTTGGGGTGGACTTCTCTGAAGAAGTAATGTATACACCCACGAAGGACAACTTGCTAGATTTAAGCGTCTTGCCTAGCGTGAAGATCGTATGGAATGAGCAGCTTCACTCGTTTGTGCATAAAAGCAATCTTGGTCAATCATTTGCTGCTGCTCCGGAGGACACTGCTGCCCCCGCACTTGATATTGCCCAAGCAGATGATGATGGAGAAGACCTATCTCACTGGCTTGAACACCTCCGTTGACACTCGCTTCCATACTATTGAAACCACCATTGCAACCAACCATGCAAACATACTCCTCGAACTTGCTACTTTATCCGACAAAATTGACCACCTCCACCTACCTCCTAGACGCCACTAATCCGTGTTTCGGTTACTAGGAATAGTTTGTTTAAAGTAGCTTGTTTAAAATTGACATTACTTATGATGTTTTCCTTGACTTTCTGGATTATTATGCGACTTTCTCTTTTATCATTCCCTTATGTGGTGCTTTCCCTTATATATCGTTAATTGCTTGGATTTTACTGTATATATTGTCGATATTTTTCCTTCTTTTTGATCATGTCAAAAAGGGGAGAAAATTTTGGTATTTTGTAGTTTTTAAACCCATTTGTAGGTCTTCCATATTTTTCCAAATGATCACAAACCATTCAAGATTAACGGGGGAGTACGCATGAATTACGGGGGAGTAATTTTACAATGATACAAACTCTCCAAACAACAAAGTTTTGTCATAATCAAAAAGGGGGAGAATGTAAAATACATGTTTTTGATGAAGACAAAGACGAAGAAATATGATCAATGCATCAAAGCTCAAAAAGAAGTCAAAAGTTATAGTTCAATTTAATTCAAACATATTAGATGTTTGATCAATGTAAAGGTAAATGATACAACCAATAGTTCAGATATATGAGAACCATTCATCTTTACATGCATAAAAAGTATTTTCAAAAGTCAAAATTACATTAACAAAGTCTTAAAACTAATATTTTTGACAAAATGTAAAGTTGTATTCGAATACAACATAGTGTATTCCAATACAGATGCTAAGTCAGTAGCAAAAGCTTCGCATCTGTATTCGACTACGACCTGCTGTAGTCGAATACAAACAGCAAGTCAGTAGCAAAAGCTTCGCATCTGTATTCGACTACGACCTGTTGTAGTCGAATACAAACAGCAAGTCAGTGGCAAAATTGACAGATCTGTATTCGACTACATGACTGTGTATTCGATTACAAGGTGAAAATTTTGAATAAATTTGAACGTTATAAAGAGGTGTATTCGAATACATACATCCTGTATTCGAATACAACACCATAACTTCAGATTAATTGACACACAATCCTACGACCAAATATTGAACAACTTTGAACAACTTTTATAATTTTTCTCAAAGTTATTTCTCATAATTCAAGTACTTACATTTCATTTTCATATCCTTGACAAAGGCTCTCAAAGTACTTGAAGCAATATTGGATTGATATCATCATACCTCTATTTTATTCTTATATCCTTATCAAATCACATTGTTTGTAAAAGAAAGTTGTCCTTTCTTAAAGTAGTCTTATATAAGATAGTAGTGTGCCATCTTAGAAGATTTGTTAGAAGTTTGTAGCAGAGATCCTAGGGTGGGACTTGTACATTTTCTGACAATAGTGGAGAAATCTCTTGTGGTGTGCAAGAGGACTGGATGTACCCTTGGTCATAAGGGGAACCAGGATAATATTGCTGTGTTCATTTAGTTGCTGCAATTTACTTTCATTACTTACTATCGTAAAACGCAAAAATCGATGACCAAATCGCTGAAAAAAAGAAAATTTACCAAACACCTAATTCACCCCCCCCATAGGTGCACATCTGTACTTACATATTTTTGGGCTGAAGCTATCAATACATCATGTTATATTTTAAACCGTGTATCCATAAGAAAAATCATAAACAAAACACTATATGAAATCTGGAAAAACAGAAAGCCAAACATATCATATTTTCACATTTTTGGTTGTTACTGTTATATTTTAAATAACAAAGATGTGCTTGGAAAATTTGATGCAAAATCAGACAAGGCTATTTTCTTGGGTTATTCAACCGACTCTAAAGGTTATAGAGTGTTTAACCTGAGAACTAAAGTTTTAGAAATCAGCATGCATATACTATTTGATGAGTTTGATGATTTAGAATTGAGAAAAACAAATGAGGAGGAAGAAGAACAGCTAGGTATATAGCTGCAAACTGTTATGCAGGAAACGGAAATTGATAAACAATCTTCGTATGATTCTCCACCTAAAAGCTAGAAAACGATAGCGGATCACCCTCAAATCCAAATCATTGGGGATACAACTGATGGAATTAGAACCAGAAAATCATTCAAGAATGATGAAAACAACATGGCAATGATATCTCAAATTGAACCAAAATCAATTAAAGAAGCCATAGTTGATCAATCTTGGATTGAAGCCATGAAGGAAAAATTGCTGCAGTTTGATAAAAATGAAGTCTGGACCTTGGTACCTAATCCACAGGATCAAACAATCATTGGTATCGACTCTACACTATTCAAGAAAATTGATAAAAATGATTTACTCATTGTACAAGTGTATGTCGATGATATTATCTTTGAATCAACTAATGAAAAGATGTGCAATGGTTTTTCAAAACTCATGCAAAGTGAATTTGAAATGAGCATGATGGGAGAATTAAGGTATTTTCTTGGCTTGCAAATTAAACAACATGAAAATGGTATTTTTGTTTGTCAAGAAAAATACATTAAAGATTTGTTAACTAAGTACAAAGATGAACATGGAAAATCAGTTTATGAAAAAGAATATAGAGGAATGATTGGTTCTTTGCTTTATTTAACTACTATTAGACCTGATATCGTATTCACAGTAGGATTATGTGCTAGATTTCAATCTGCGCCAAAAGAATCTCATTTAACAGATGTGAAACGAATTTGTAGATATCTTGTTGGAATTACTAATCTTGACCTTTGGTATAGAAAAGATTCTCATTTTGATCTTGTAGCATATTGCGACGCTGATTATGCTGGAGATAAAATTGAAAGAAAAAGCACTAGTGAAGCATGTCAGTTTCTAGGTGAAGCATTGATAAGTTGGTCTTGCAGGAAACAAAATACTATAGCTTTATCAACCACCGAAGCTGAATATGCCTCAGCAGCAAACTGTTGCTCACAAGTTCTTTGGATTAAAAATCAACTTGAAGACTTCTCTGTTAGTTACTCAAGCATTCCAATTTACTATGATAATACTAGTGCAATCAATTTATCTAAAAATCCCATTCAACATTCTCGATCAAAACACATTGAAATAAAGCATCATTTTATTCGTGATCATGTTACTGGCATTTTTACAAAGCCTCTAGTTGAGGAAAGTTTCAATTCAATCAAAGATAAACTGAAAATTATGAAAAATCCTGAAATTTCGCATTAAAATCTGCTTCTGCAGAAAACGGAGAACGTTTATCAATCTCCGTTTTTCCAGGCAACTTTCTCCGTATTTCAACCAACATTCTCCTCTGAGTCGTCACTTTCCTCTTGCGCAGAAAAGGCATGTCTTGGCATTTAATGCATGTGTCTTCTTGTCTTCAAAAGGCACATTGACAAGCTGTCACTCCGTTTCCCGCCCCCAAACTTCTTCTCCTTCCCTAGGTTCAATCATCATTACTTTCTCTCTTAAAAACAGCAAAAGCGTGTAACTGACATCATTCAAAACCCTCAGCAACTTCATCTTCTTCAAACGTAAACCCTTTCTAAAAAACAATGGCTCGAACCAAACAATCCGCACGCAAAAATGCATGCACCAATACACCATCACCATCACCATCATCTTCACCATCAAAATCCTTTAGTCGTTCACCTTCTCTACCACCATGACCAACACCTCCAGCATACTTATCAGACACCACTTTTTCAGATTATCTTTCATCTTCTCCTGAAACTAACCCTAACACCATTATCCCTGAACCCTTGTCCACTGTTCTTCCTCCTCTCTACACTTTCCCTCCTACTAATCTTGCTCAGGTTCCCCCACACTTGCGCAAACCCTCAATTAATCCCCCAGCACCAAAGAGATGTTTTATGAGAGTCATGGCAGGAATTGAGACTTCAAAAACCCCAATCACCAAACCTGCTTATTTCATCATTTCTGATTCTAATTCAGATGAATCCTCTGACACACCTCCTCACATAACCCCAACAAAACCAATCACTCCATCCAAATCACCATTCTTCTCTGAACCGTCTCACTCAACACCTCCAAACCAAAAAAGGAGATTGAATAATGAATTCTTCTCCTAAAAACAGCAACCCAACACCTCGACCTATGAAAACAAAAACCACCATTACACACTCTCAATTTCTGGCCATGAAAAAATTAAAAAATCCCTAAGGGATGAAATCCACTGCTCTGGAACAAAATTTGAAAAAAGCTCCACCCACCTCTCTAGAACGTTGTCCACTTCAAGAACGTTCCCCACCCTGTGAACTCTCACCCTCCCCAACCCGAGAACGTTCTCCTGTTCCTCAAACATCTCCCTCCCCCAACCAAGAACGTTCTTTTGTCAAAGAACGTTCTCTAGTTCCTCAAACATCTCCCTCCCCCAACCAAGAACGTTCTCCTGTCAAAGAACGTTCTCCAATTCCTCAAACATCTCCCTCCCCCAACCAAGAACATTCTCTTGTCAAAGAACGTTCTCTTGTCAAATAACGTTCTCCCATTCATATTTCCTCTCCTTCACCACAAACAAAATGTTTTCTAAGCCTAGAACGTTCTTCATCCCACAACTCTAAATCTTCATCCTCAACCTCTGATTCATCTCCACAACTTTCTCAACCCTCCAAAAAAGCCAAACCTCACTTTTCTCCTCTAATCCCTCTCACGGCCACCAAGCTGTTCAAATCCAAATGGGCTCAGCGTCCAATTGGCATTGGAAGAGTTTTTGTCTTTGACAAACTAGTAGTGGATGGCAATGTTGTCCAACACTTCACTGATGCTTTGGGCTGGACCTCCTTTTTGCAAACATCTGAACACTATTTTCCAGATGTTGTCAGGGCTTTTTACTGTCAAGCCAAAACCTTCCCCGATAAATCTCTCATCATATCCAACATTAAGGGAATTGAGATACGGCTAACCCTTGACATCCTAGCTTCCATTTTGGACCTCCCCACTAAAGGTCCTGCTAATTTTGGAAGCAACTAGTATTCAGCCGTTAACCTCGACCAAACCTCCACTCGGTATCTGTCCACCTATCTCAAACCTCTCCCTAAAATCTTCAACAGCACGAGCCAACATACTCTTCTTCCCCACTGTTGAAGTCATGAGTATGTTCTGACAACGATGCGTTGATTATTTACCATCTCCTCAACTGTCAACGCCTCAATCTGCCTCATCTCATCATCCATCACAAGATCGCTGCTGCCACAAAAGACTATAAGAAAAACACCGTTCCTTATGGTATGATCTTAACAAAAGTCTTCAAGCATTTCCAAATGCCTCTATCAAATGAAATATCCTTTCTCAAAATCTCCAAAATTTCAACCAAAAACATTGCCCACATGAAAATCACAGCATCAAAACGGCTTGCCCTCACAACCTCTTCTTTCCCAACAAACCTAAAAAGAAGACGCTCAGCCAGAAGAAGAGCTGCAGCCCCAGCCTCAGCCTCCCCATCTACAGACGGAGCACTTGAGCCTACTCAAGAACGTTCTCCTAAAAATCGATAACGTTATCCAGAACTCCCCATAAATTTTCTATCTTTCTCCGTTTTTCCACAACCATCTACCCTCTCTTCCACTGACTTTATATCCTACTCCCAATATTTCCAGTCTCCACGAGATAATATGTGCACCTTACTCCCTCATCAAAATATCTCAACCATGTCACCTGCATATATTTCCCCCTAGACAACCAGTTCGTCAATCTTTGGAATTAGTCAATTTTTGACTTTTCCAAGCACTCCTGGCCCTTCCATCAACCAAGCTTCCACCTCTCATCTTTCCCCTAATCCCTTACCTACCACTCCACCTACAATCTCTACCACATCTGCTCTATCATGCAGTGTTGTTCCCGCCCCTCCTCCTATTATCACTCCACCAAGGGAACCAACTAACTCTGAGATTATGGCAACCCTGCACCTTATTCTAGCCCGCCAGACTCAGCAAGATTTAGAGACTACCCTGCTGCGAACCTAGATGACAGAGCAGCTTGCTCCCAAGCTTGGTGTGAATCCTCCTTCTGTTCATCCTTCTCCAACTCCTCAACTGATTCTAGATCCCTCCAAATCTGCTTCTTCCGAAGCATCTTCTCTATCTTTGGCTAAATAGAAGTCTTTTTCTCCTTCCTTTTTGTATGACAAATGGGGAGAATTAAGTTTAGTTTTTTATATATATTCTGATACTTAGAAGTCCTTTTTGTAATTAGGCACTTGTATCTTGTACTTTGCAAATCTGCTATTTTGAAAATTAATGAAATATTCATTATGCTAAAAAATTGATTGCATTAACTATTTTCTGTCTAAATACATGTACTGCATCAATTGAGGAAGAGCTTTTACGCTCTGCAAAATTAAAATTAGAATTAGAATTAAAATCTAAATTAACATGTTTGTCATAATCAAAAGGGGGAAGATTGTTAAGACAAACTCTCAAATTAAGTTTTGATGAAAATAAACAAAGGTTAATTAAGAACATTAATTATGATTCTAAATGTTATGTTAATTTAACCTATGCTCTTGAGTATTTTTATTCAAAGATAGGAACCAAGCAAAGCAAAGAAATCAGATAAAAAACTGAACAGAACATTCTTGACTATAATATGTAAAAAACGGAGAATGTGATCAAGGATCAAGACTTTTCATCACAGCCTAAAGAACAATCAATCTTCGATAGTTTGAAGAACATTCTGCCTCTATATCTTATGCTGATGTTATCAGTACTTGGTAAGGAACAAGCGGGAATCATTCTAGTCAAAGAAGGCATTCGAATCACTAAGTTAAAAGGTCATGAATCAAGCAAAATAAAAGGAGTTGTAACTTTCTCCAGCCTGAACTGTCAAGAAAGTTAATTCAAGACTGAACCTCAATATTGATCATCAATCTCCAGATAATTCAGAACACTAACAGACTAGATTGATTATCAATCTCCATTTCTGAAGAATCAATCTTCGTTTCTGAAGAATCAATCTTCGTTTCTGTAGAATCAATCTCCTTATTTCTGCAGAAGTTGTTCATTACTTTCCAAACTGTTTTGAACAGATCCAAGTCTCCAGATCAAAGATATATCATCAAAAAAAAATATTTGAAGCTTAAACAATCATTAAACTCGCTGGCAATCTGATCAAGAATGAATAAAACAACCCAGTCAAACAAAGTTCAAAACTGTTCAAAAGGCTGGATTATTTTTATTCACTTATACTAGTTTTGGTCAAAACTGACAGAGCCCTACCAACAGCTCTTTTTGACCATTATTAAATGCTCTAAAAGTCTACAAAAGGAAAGCTAATACTCAGCAAAACTCAGAACTTCAAGTGCTAAGAATATCCATCAAATCACACACACTTACATACTTGAAAGTTTCTCATTCACAAGAGAATCAGTTCTGAAACTATCTTCATACATCCAGTTTGTTTTACTGAGTTCTTTTAACCTGAATCTATTCTCAAACACGAGTTGAGAATAATCAGATTCAACCAATCTTCTTAAATCATTATTGTGTAAACTCAAAACTATAAGGATTGTTTATAGTTTGAGTATGATTAAAGAGTGAACTGTAAAATCCTATCAGAACTGTTAGGTGAATTGATTGAATCCTTTATGGGTGGAAAGGAATTGGTGTTATAGATCAAGGTTGATCTTAACTGTGTAAACCAAAGATTGTTCTCTATTTTGTGAAAACTTAATGAAAATCTCACAGTTGTGAGGACTGGACGTAGCCCGAGTTGGGTAAACCAGGATATATCATTGTGTGGTATCTCTTCCTTATCTCTATTTATATTCAATCATTTTAATTATCAAATTAAATAGAGAAGCTAAAACTGTTATTTTAACTAACCACGAATGTTCTCCGTTTTTATTTCCAGAACCAAGAATGTTATCCGTTTTCTGTTTTCATAACCAAGATCATTCTTGAGTTGTTTTTCTTAAGTTTTTAATAGGAAATTTTAAATAGGCAAATTTACAATTCAAACCCCCTTCCTTGTAAATTGACATTGCTACTTTATGGTTTTCAGGTTGTGTGGAGAAGACTTGACTTGTAGGGTTAAGGTGTTTGTTTGCCTAAAAAAGTATGTAGGTGTTAGGTTGTTTTTAGAAGACTGACTTGTAGGATCAGGTGTTGTGTAATTCAAGGATTTGAATTAGTGGTTAAATCCTTCTAAGTGAATGGACTGGATGTAGCTACCAATTTGGTGGTTAACCAGAATAAATCTGCTTGTGTCACTTTAATTCTGCACTCTTTACTTTACGGTTGCCTCTAATTACTTAAGCCTGATTGCTATTTCCTCTGTTTTAGTTAAAATCACCAAACCCGAACTAGTTCTTGAATAAATAATTGAAAAGAATCCAACATAGACAAACATAATTCAACCCCCTTCTCATGTTTGCACCTTCAATTGGCATTCAGAGCCTAGTTTTAAGGCTGAGCACTTTATAGTGTTTGAGGAAAGATCTAAGGATTCAACATGTCTGGATTCAGTGAAGAAGTATGTGGTGGAAACATAAACATGCCACCTCTATTTTATGGAGAAAGATTTGAGTACTGGAAGAACAGACCCAGAAGCTTCATTATCTCACAAGATCTTGAAATTTGGGACTTAGTGGAAGATGGCTACACTGTTCCAACAAATTTTGATGGCACTGAAATTCCAAGGAAAGAGATGGATGATGAACAAAAGAAGATGTACAAGATGCATCACAAGCCCATAACTGTCATGATAAATGCAATCACCTTTAAGGAGTTTGACAAATGCACTAACAAAGAAACATCAAAGAGCATCTAAGACAATCTGGTTCTGACTTATGAAGGAAGCAAGCAAGTTCAAGAAGCAAAGGCTAACCTCCTAGTCAGAAAATATGAACTATTTTAGATGGAAGAAGATGAAGACATTGAAACACATTTTCTAAATTCCAGACTCTGGTATCAGGATTAAAGGTTCTTGAAAAGAGTTATACTACCATTGATCATGTGAAGAAAATTCTTAGAGGTTTGCCAAGCAAGTGGAGACCTAAGATTACATCTATTCAAGAAGCTAATAATATGAATACTCTCAAATTGGAAAAACTGATTAGCTTCTTGAGATCACATGAAATTGAGCTTGCAGAGGATGAGCCCAAGTAGAAGACTTTGGCTTTGAAATCCAAGCGGAAGAAGGCTTTAAAGGTAACTGCAGAATCAGAGGATAATGATTTAGATGACCAGAATGTGGACTTAGAGGATAAGGAGTTGGCTTTCATATCCAGAAAAAATTCAAAGGATGTGGTACAACAAAAAAATGCCATTCCCTCAAAGAAATTCTAGGCAGTCCAACAGAGGAAATGATGACAAGTATGACAAGAAAATCATCATCTGTTATGGATGCAATGAACGTTGGCATGTCAAGTTTGAATGTCCAAATCTAGAAAAGGGAAACATTAGAGGAAAGACTCTAGACTCAAGAAAAAGGTTTTGATGGCTACATTGGATGATTTTGATGAATCCATTGATGATGAAGATCAATCATATTTGGCTCTTATGGCTGATAGTAACTCTGACTCTGAATCAAACACTGATCATAATTCTGACTTTGGAAGTGAATCAACAGATGAAGCAAATGATCAAAAGATAAAGCAATTGATCAACAAATGAATCAACTGATCATAAATGATTTCTTAAATAAAATTCACAGTTTGTCTCTAAAACTGAAAGCACTTAGGAAAGTAAATGCAAACTTGACTGGAAAAATTAATGTTTTCAAAAATGAAAGGGAAAACAAACTAAAACTCCTTTGCTCCTAAGAACTTAGTCAAAGCCTCCAAACCCCTTGAGCTCTTGCATATATAGATCTCTTTGGGCAAGTGAAAACAACCTCAATAAATAGAAAAAAATATGCTTTTGTTATAGTAGATGATTACACTAGGTGGACATGGGTAAAATTTATAAGAAGTAAGGATGAATCCCACAAAGTGTTTATCACATTTTGCAAACAAGTAATGAATAAAAAATGTCTTAGGATTATAAAAATTAGAAGTTATCATGGAGGAGAATTTGAAAACAAGTTCTTTGAAAGTTTTTGCGATGGGAGTGGAATCTCACGCAACTTCTCATATCCTTGAACACCATAGCAAAATGGAGTTGTAGAAAGAATGAATAGATCCCTCTAAGAAATGGCTAGAACCATATTAAATGAGATGGATGTTGCAAAACATTTATGGGGAGAGGCAATTAAAAATGCATGCTATATTCATAATAGAATTTTAATTAGGCTAATATTGAAATAAACACACTATGAGTTATTGAAGGGTAAAAAGCCTAATATCTCTTACTTTAAGCAATTTGGTTGTTATATGTTAAACACTAAAGACAACCTTGGCAAGTTTGATCCCCACTGACAAAAGTGTACTTTCCTTGGATACTCTGAAAGATCCAAAAGCTTATAGAGTGTTCAATAGGGAAACTCAAATTGTGGATGAGTCAATACATGTTAAATTTGATGACAAACAACTTGACCTTAAAAAGCCAAAGCAAGTTAAGGATATTACAAGTTTACTGGAACTAGAGGAAATAGATGCATACAAAACGGAATAAACCAAACAATCAGAGGATGCAAGTAAATAAGAGGAAGATGAAAACATCAGAAGATGAATCTGACCAAGTCAGAATCAATCAAAATAAATCAGAAGCCAGAACTGGATGGAAGTATAAGTCATCCCATCCTGAAATTCTAATTATTTGAAATTACAATGATCCTCTAAAAGACTAAATCATCATTGAAGGACACAACCTTGTTTGGTTTACTATCATCAATTGAACCTACCATTTTTGATGAAGCACTGGCAGATGATGGATGGATCCTTGCAATGCAAGAAGAGTTGAATGAATTTAAAACAAATGATGTTTGGGATCTAGTACACCAACAAAAGAAAAAAATTATTGGAACTAAGTGGGTTTTCAAAAACAAGTTAAATGAGAATGGAGAAGTAACTAGAAACAAGGTCAGATTGGTTGCACAAGGTTACAATCAATAAGAAGGTATTGATTACACTGAGACATTTGCTCCAGTGGCCAAGTTTTAGGCAATTCGTATCATACTCTTCGTTGCTGCTTATAATAACATTACATTATTTCAAATGGATGTTAAAAGTGTCTTTCTAAATGGGTATATAAGTGAAGAAGTCTATGTTAAGCAACCCCCAGGTTTTGAAAGCTTTGAATTTTTAGACTATATATATATATATAAACTTAGGAAATCATTGTATGGTCTAAAACAAGAACCTAGGGTATGGTATGATAGATTAAGTAATTTCTTGTTTAAAAACAGTTTTGAAAGAGGACAAGTAGACACCACCCTATTTAGAAAATCAATGAGAGATGACATTCTTATTATTCAAATTTATGTTGATGACATTATTTTTGGATCTACTAATGACACTCTTTGTTAAGAATTTGGTAAGTTGATGCAACTTGAATTTCAAATGAGCATGATGGGAGAACTGAAGTTCTTCTTAGGGATACAAATTCAACAAAGTTAGAAGAGCATATTCATTCATCAAACCAAGTATACAAAAGAGCTTCTCAAGAAGCTTAAGATGAATGATTGCAAACCTATGGCTACACCAATGCACCTTTGGTTCTTAATTAATGTAGTTTGTCTTATAAGTGCATTAGTCACATGGGATATAGATTTTGGTCATTCTCGATGGATTTATATTTTGGTCATTTTGGTTTTCGCTCGGCTTATCCTTATCCATTTTTGGTTCTTAGCCAATGTAGTTATTCAAAAAAGTGCATTATGAAGGTGCAAACACGAGAAGAGGGGTTGATTGTGTTTGCAAAAGTTGATAACTTTTTGATAATTTATAAATAAATAAAAAACTAGTTTGGTTTTGGTGACTTACTTGGAGTAGAAGCAATCGAATTCAGAGGCAGCAAGCAATGAAAGCATAAATAATTTGACACGTAGATTTGTCCTGATTCACCACTAACTTGGCTACATCGAGTCCCCTCATTCAAAAGGCACTAATCCACTAATTCAAATACCTTGAATTACAGAGCACCTGACCCTCCAAGCCAGTCTTCCCTAACAGCCTGACATCCCTAGACTTTTGAAGAACTAACCACCTTGACCCTATAAGCCATGTCTTCTCCTAACAACCCTATATTTAAGAAGGAACTAAACCATTATCGGGTTGGATACACAAGATTGAAACTTGAGTAGTTGCTTCTAAAAAGCTGATGATAATAATAACTCTCCCACTCTAAGAAAAGAACACTTAGAAAATATTTCTAACTCGAACAAGTATTTCTCTCTTTGAACTCTAAGACTATTCTTTTTTGCTTTTCGATGATTTTCTTCTTCAGCCTTAAGTGTCTATTTATAGTTAAAATTTGGGCTTCAATTTAGTTCTTGTTTAATTCTGAATTGTATTTTGTTCAGATTGCGTTTGTAAATTCTTCAAATTGATTCTGTTCCTTTTTTGTTTAGATTGAGATTGTGAATTCTTCAGATTGATTCTGTTCGTATTTTGTTCAGACTGCTTTTGTAAATTGGTTAGATTGATTCTGTTCATATTTTGTTATAAATAAATCTTGATCAAATCTTCTTCAAATCTTCTACAAATCTTGACTATATCTTCTTTCATACTTTTTGAAGTCAAATATATTGTTCTCATAAAATATTTTTGTTATCATAAAAACTCTAAGTAAAAAATGAGTTTGGTTCCAACTATCTCCCCCTTTTTTATGATGACAAAACTTGTATTTTTGATAAAAACTTTTCTTTGTATTTCTTTGACTCCCCCTAAGTCTAAGTATCATTTTCTCCCCAGTTTATCAAATATATTTCTCTCCCTTTTGTCATCAGTTAAAAAGGCTTGAAAGTGAAACTTTTATTTTTAATTTTTTTTTTGTTTTTCATTTTTCATTTTTTCTTCTTTTTTGTTTTTTCATCTTTTTTTTTTTGAATAACATGAATATAATATAGTACAAGAGAATATAAAAACTAATGTAAAACTAAACTACTTTAAAGTTATCACAACATCAGTCTGGTATGAAGGTAAGGTTTAGGTTTTTCTTGATGAAGTAAAACCTATCTTCAGGGTGGTTTGGAGAATATGTCAGCTGATTGGTGTTGAGTGTCTACAAACTGAATGTTTAGTACCCATTTTTGAACTAATACCCTAATGAAGTGGCATTTGATCTCTATGTGTTTAGCTCTAGAATGTAAGATAGAGTTTTTGGTAAGACAAATGGCAGAAGTGTTATCGCAATAGATGGGAATGTTGGATTCTAGGATTTTGTAGTCTTCAAGTTGATGTTTCATCCAAAGTAATTGAGAACTGCAGCCAGCTGCTGAAATGTACTCAACCTCTGCTGTTGACATTACAAAGGTGTTTTGTCTCTTACTTGACCAAGGTATTAAGTTGTCACCTAAAAATGTGCAGTTGCCACTAGTACTCTTTCTCTAAAGTTTATCTCCATCATAATCAGAATCACAGTATCCACTAAGTTTGTACTTAAGAGATTTCTGGTAGAACAAGGTAAGGTTGGCAGTGCCTTTTAGGTATCTAAGGATTCTCTTAACAACAGTTAAATGTGATTCCCTAGGGTCAGCTTGAAATCTTGCACATACACATACACTAAACATGATGTCAGGTGTGGAAACGTTAAGGTAAAGTAGGGATCCTATCATTCCTCTATAGGTTTTTTAGTCATCTTTTTCGCCGGAATCATCTTTTTCGCCGGAATCATCTTTTTCAAGTGAACAAGTAGGGTGCATTGGTGTAGCCATAGGTTTGCAATAACTCATCTTAAAATTCATAAGAAACTCTTTTGTATATTTAGTTTGATGAATGTATATACCTTTTTGACTTTGTTGAATTTGTATCCCTAAAAAGAACTTAAGTTCTCCCATCATACTCATTTGAAATTCAAGCTGCATCAATTTAGAATATTCTTGACAAAGAGGGCCAATAGTAGATCCAAAAATAATGTTATCAACATAAATTTGAATAATAAGAATGTTATCTCCTATTGATTTTCTAAAAAGTGTATTATCTACTTGTCCTCTTTCAAAGTTATTTTTAAGCAAGAAGTAACTAATTCTATCATACCACGCCCTAGGTGCTTGTTTTAGACCATACAAAGATTTCCTAAGTTTAAAAACATGATTTGGAAATTCAGAACTTTCAAAGCCTGGGGGTTGTTTAACATAGACTTCTTCACTTATATAACCATTTAGAAAAGCACTTTTAACATCCATTTGAAATAATGTAGGGCCCGTTTGATGGACAGGATAACGAGACACGGTACGATACACGTATCCTATCCCTCCCTAATCCTTTGTTTGATGCACCAATCGGATATGATACGCTAATCAAAAATTTTAAATAATCAGGTTGTAGCCGCATTTTGTTATCCTTAATTTGAGGTGGGTTAAAATAATCCGTTCTCAAGCGGATATCATTGTTCGCGTTTCTCTCTTCCTCTGACTCAACAAGTCGTGTTCGAATCTGTTCTGTGTCACTCTTCCATTTTTTATTTTTTGGCACTCTTCCATTTTTTATATTTTTTTTTTCATATTTGCCATAATTTTGGTGAATTTAAATTGATTTCCTTTTTTTCGTATATGATGTTTTTGATTGTTTTCTTATTTATTTTATTGTATAACAATATAAAAAAAATTGATGAAAAATAATAATTATTTTCTAATGTTATGATAGTAAGGGTTTGTTTGATTGTGTTTTACTTATTAGTTTTTGAAAACTATTTTATAAATAAATTTTAAAAAATTGTTTTTATGACAGTGAGTCATTCTTCAATTGTGATGGATAGAGAAATCACAATTTTTTCAAGTATGTAAAATTACTTCATAAATTATTTATATTTTTTAGCATTTTTGTTTATTTATAAAAAATTATATGAATGTTATTTTAAAAGAAAAAAATTAAATAGATTATAAGGACAAATTTGTCATTTTATCAAAATATAAATCATATCATCTTGTTATCTGTTGTGTATCAAACACTGAATAGGATAAACTAATTTTATCAAGTTTGTTATCATGTGCACATCAAACACAAGACAGGATAACTCCTTATCCTACCCATATCCTATCCTGTCTCTATCCTGCTCCTTATCCTATCCTGTGTCTATCCTATCCGGTCCATCAAACGGGCCCGTAATGTTATTATTTGCAACAAAAGAAAGTAGGATACGAATAGCTTCTAACCTGGCCACTGGAGCAAATATCTCAGTGTAATCAATGCCTTCTTGCTGACTGTAGCCTTGTGCGACAAGTCTTGCCTTGTTTCTAACCACTTTCACCTTTTTCATTTAGCTTGTTTATGAAAACCCACTTGGTTCCAATAATGTTCTTCTTTGGTCTAGGTACTAGATCCCAATCATCATTCCTCTAAAATTCATTTAACTCTTCTTGCATTGCAAGAATCCATCCATCATCTGCCAATGCTTCATCAATAGAGGTAGGCTCAATTGATGAGAGTAAGCCAAACAAACTAGTATCTTTAAGTGATGATCCGATCCTCAAAGGATCACTTGCACTTCCAATGATTAGAGTTTCAGGCTGAGATGACTGGTACTTCCATCCAGATCTTTCTTCTGACTTATCTTGATTATTTTTAACTTGATCAGATTCATCCTTTGAAGATTTTTCATATTCTTCTGATTTGCTTGTATCCTCTGATTTTTCAAGTTCTTCTGGTTTGTCTTCCTTTGGTTCCGATAAACCTGCAATTTCATCATCTTGCTTTAATCCTAATTGTTACAATCTTAAGACCCTTTTCATTCGTTATTTGTTTGCAAAATGTGATAAACACTTTGGGGGATTCATCCTTACCTCATAAAAATTTTCCCCATGTCCACCTAGTGTAATCATCTACTATAACAAAGCCATATTTCTTTCCACTTAGAGAGGTTGTTTTCACTGGCCCAAAGAGATCTATATGTAAGAGCTCAAGGGGCTTTGAGGAAGAGACTGAGTTCTTAGGGGTAAAGGAGTTTTTTGTTTGTTTTCCCTTTTGACAAGTTTCACACATAATTTCAATTTTGTAACTAAGCTTAGGTAGACCTCTAACTAGTTGAAGTTTATTCAGTTTTGTAATTATTCTAAGGTTTGCATGACCTAATCTTTTGTGCCAAATTAGTTTCTCTTCATTTACTGACATAAGACACTTAACCTCTTGTTTCTCTAGACTAAACAAATTTATCTTATAAATGTTGTTTTGCCTCTGACCTGTAAGAGTACAGATCGATCCTTCTGACTAATTGCCTTGCATGTTTTTTGATTGAATATAATATCATAATTATTATCACTTAACTGAGTAATACTTAATAAATCATGCTTAAGACCTTTAACGAACAAAACATCTTTAATAGAAGGGGAACCATTACCAACTGTATCTTGACCAACGATCTGGCCTTTTTGCTTTCCTCCAAAAGTCATTGTGGCTCCTATGCTCAAAGTTAGTTCTTGGAACATAGACTTTTCACCCGTCATATGCCGCGAGCATCCACTGTCCAAGTACCATGATTGGTGTTTTAACTTGATTGCTGAGGACATCTGCAAAAAGATAATTTTGTTCTTAGGTACCCAAATTTGGTTGGGTCCTGGTTTGTTAGTCTTGAAAGGTTTCTTATCTTTCCTTGTATTTAACATGGGAAAAGATAATTTAGAGTGATCTTTCTTAGAGCAAAAAGTACACAAGATATAAGAGGGAATAGGGTTAGGTTCAGTTACACTACAAATCCTATACCTCTTTTACTATTTTTACTAACTCCATAAATCATAGAAGCATATTTTCTTTTTTCCATACCATTAGCAATAAAATCTTGACATACTTGTTCATGCTTATTAGAGTTACATGTGGTAATTTCAATTAATGTTGAACTATGATTGCTTTTTAGAGTTAGATTTTTAGCCTTAAGTTCAACAATATTAGTTTTCAAATTTGCATTCTCTATTTTAAGTTCAGTAATATCAGTTTTCAGAGTTCCATTTTCTGTTTTAAATTCAACACTTTGATTCTTTAACGCTTTAACTTTTTCTGTTAGATTTGTATTTTCTTTCCTAAGTGTTTTTCAGTTTTAAAGACAATTTGTGATTATTATTTAAAAAATCATTTATAGCAGTAATTAGGTCAGATTGAGTAAAGTCAGAAAATACCTCAATTTCTTCATCTGCTGATTTACTTGCAGAGTCAGAATCTGTGTTGGATCCAAAGACAAAGTTGGTATGAGCCATCATAGCCAAATCTAATTGTTCATTGTCAGATGATTCCTTAGAATCATCCCATGTAGCCATCAAACTCTTCTTCTTGGGTCTGGAATCTTTCCTCTGGTGTTTCCCTTTCTCCATATTTGAACATTCTGACTTGATATGTCCAAATTCATTGCATCCATAGCAAATGATGCTTTTCTTGTCATATTTATTATCATTCCCTCTATTGGATTGCTTGGAATATCTTTGGGGAAATTTCTTTTTTCTTTTGTGCCACATCTTTTGAATTTTTCTGGATATTCAGATCTTTTGCTTCCTGAATGGCAGTGATCTTAGGTCTCCACTTGCTTGTCAGACTCCTAAGAATTTTCTTCACATGATCAGCAGTAGTATAACTCTACTCAAGTACCTTTAATCTTGAGACCATGGTCTAGAATTTGGAAAACATTGTTTCAATGTCTTCATCTTCTTCCATCTTGAACAACTCATACTTTTGGTTCATTACTTAGAATGGATAAAGATTTTGGTCATTTTTGTCTTGATTAGGCTTATTCTAATCCATTCGGGTTCTTAGCCAATATAGTTCATTAAATAAGTGCATTAGTCTAAATGGATTAAGAATTTTGGTCATTTTGGTCTTCGCTCGGCTTATTCTAATCCGTTTTGGTTCTTAGTTTCAATGGATTAAAATTTGGTGCATTTTAGTCGTCACTCAACTTATTCAATTCCGCTTTTATGGTGTTCACTCGGCTTGTTCTAATCCATTTTGGTTCTTAGCAAATGTAGTTACTCCAATAAGTGCATTAGTCTCAAAGGATTAACATTTTGGTCATTTTGGTCTTTACAAGGCTTAAATCTAATACATTTTTCTTCTTTGTTAATGTAGTTCATCTAATAAGGGCATTAGTCTCACTTGATAAATAATTTGGTCACTTTGGTGCTAGCTCAGCATATTCTAATCTATTTTGGTTGTTCGCCCATATAGTTCTTCCAAATACCACAATAGTCTCAATGGATTAAATATTTGTGCATTTTAGTCTTCACTCAACTTGTTCTAGTCCTTCTTGGTTTTTAACCATTGTAGATACTCCTATAAATGCAATAGTCTCAATGGGTTAAGATTTTGATCATTTTTGTCATTACTAGGCTTATTCTAATCCACTTTGGTTCTAAATCAAGGTAGTTCGTCAAATAAGTGCATTTGTCTAACTTGATAAAGATTTTCGTCTTTGTGTTCTTCACTCAACTTACTTTTACCCATTTTTGTTCGTCAAATAAGTGTATTAGTCTTAAAGGATTTTGATCATTTTGGTCTTTACTAGGCTTATTTTAATTCATTTTAGTTCTTAACCAAATAGTTCTTCCAATAAATGTATTAGCCTCAACGGAAAACAATTTTGGTTATTTTGGTCTTCATTCAGCTTATTCTAATCTATTTTTTTTAGCCAATGTAGTTTTTCCATAAAATGAATTAGTCTTTATAGATTAAGATTTTGGTCAATTTTGTGTTTACTAGGCTTATTCAAATCAATTTTCGTTTTTAGACAATGTAGTTCGTCTAATAAGTGCTTTAGTTTGAATGTACTAAGAATTGTCACTTGGTTTATTCTAATCCATTTTCGTTCATAGCCAATATAGTTCATCTAAATTGGCATTTTAGTTTCCACTCGGCCTATTCTAATCCATTTTTGTTCTAAGCCAATTTAGTTCATCCATTATGTGAATTATTCTCAATAGACTAAGATTTTTGTCATTTTGGTCTTTACAAGAGATATTCTAAACCATTTTCGTTCTTAGTCAATGTAGTTCGTATAGTAGGTACGTTATTCCTAATGGATTGATATTTTTGTCATTTAGGTTTTCACTGGGCTTATTCTAATCCATTTTGGTTCTTCGCCGATGTAGTTAATCCAATAAGTACATTAGTCTCAATGCATCAAGATTTTGGTCATTTTGGTCTTCACTCGGCTTATTCTAATTCGTTTTGGTTCATAGCCAAAACAGTTCTTCCAATAACCATAATAGTCTCAATGGATTAAAATTGACTTCATTTTAGTCATAACTCGACTTATTTTAATCCATTTTGGTTCTTACCTTATGTAGTTAATCCAATAAGTGCATTACTCTCGATCGATAAAGATTTTGGTCATTTTGGTCTTAAATCGACTTATTCTAATCCATTTTGGTTCTTAGCCAATGTAGTTCTTCAAATAATTGTAGTAGTCTCCATGGATAAAGATTTTTGTCATTTTTTTCTTGACTAGGCTTATTCTAATCCATTCGAGGTCTTAGCCAATGTAGTTCATTAAATAAGTGCATTAGACTAAATGGATTAAGATTTTGGTAATTTTTGTCTTCACTAGGCTTATTGTAATCCTTTTTTGTTCTTAGCCTATGTAGTTCATCTAATACGTGAATTAGGCTCACCCTTTAAAGATTTTGGTCATTTTGGTTTGCCCTCAACTTATTCTAATCCATTTGTGATTTTAGCCAATATAGTCTTCACCCAGCTTATTCAAATCCTTTTTGGTTCTTAGTCAATGTAGTTCAACCAATAAGTTCGTTAGTCTCAATGGATTAAGATTTTGGTCATTTTGGACTTTACATGGCTTATTCTAGTCCATTTTGGTTTTTAGTCAATGTAGTTCGTTTGATATATGCATTTGTCACACCGGATATAGATTTCGGTCATTTTTGTGTTCACTCGGCTTATTCGAATCCGTTTTGGTTCATAACCAATGTAGTTCATCTAATTAGTGCATTACTCTCAATTGCTTAAGATTTTGGTTATTTTAGTCTTCACTCGACTTATTCTAATCCATTTTTGTTCTTAGCAAATGTAGTTAATCTAATAAGTTCTAATCCATTTTTGTTAAGTATTTTGGTCCCTACATGGCTTATTCTAATCCATTTTTTTCTTAGATAATGTAGTTCGTTTAATAAGTGCATTAGTCTCAATGGATTGAAATTTTAGTGATTTTTATCTTCATTCGACTTATTCTATTCAATTTTAGTTCTTAGCCCATGTAGTTATTCCAATAAAGGGATTAGTGTCAATGCATTAAGGTTGTGGTCGTTTTGGTCTTTAGTAGTCTTTTTCTAATGCATTTTGGTTCTAAGTCAATGTAGTTCATCTAATACATGCTTTAGTTTCAACTGATAAATAATTTGGTCATTTTTGTCTTAACACGGCTTATTGTAATACATTTGGGTTCTTTGCAATGTAGTTCTTCCAATAAGTGCATTAGTCTCAACGAATAAAGATTTTGGTCATTTTGGTTTTAACTCGGCTTATTCTAATCCATTTTGGTTCTTAGCCAAAATACTTCTTCTAATAACAAAAATAGTCTCAATGGATTAAAATTTGGTGCATTTTAGTCTTCACCCGACTTATTCTAATCCATTTTGGTTTTTAGCCAATGCAGTTCATCCTATATGTTCTTTAGTCTCAATGGATTAATATTTTGGTCATTTTGGCCTTTACTATGCTTATTCTAATTCATTTTGGTTCTTAACCAATGTAGTTATTCCAATAATTGCATTAGTCTCAATGGATTAAGATTTTGGTCATTTTGGTTTTCCGTCAGCTTATTCTAATCCACTTCGGTTCTTAGCTAATATAGTTCTTGCAATAACCACAATAAGTTGTACAAATTATGATTATAGTTATTTTACTCTTCACTCGGTTTGTTCTAATCCATCTTCGTTCTTAGCCAATGTAGTTTGTCGAATAAATGCATTAGTCTCGATGGATTAAAATTTTGGTTAGTTTTGTCTTTACTAGGTTTATTCTAGTCCATTTTTGTCCTTAACCAATGTAGTTCATTTAATAAGTGCATTAGTCTCAATTGATTGAGATTTTTGTGAATTTGGTCATCACCCGACTTATTTTAATCTATTTTGGTTTTTAGCCAATGTAGTTATTCCAATAAGGGCATTAATGTCAATGCATTATGATTTTGGTTGTTTTCGACTTTAGAAGGCTTTTTCTTATGCATTTTGGTTTTAAGTCAATGTAATTCGTCTAATTAGTGCATTAGTTTCAACAGATAAATATTTTGGTCATAACTCGGCTTATTGTAATACATTTTGGTTATTTGCCAATGTAGTACTTCTTATAAGTGCATCAGTTCAATGAATAATAAATTTTGGTGCATTTTAGTCTTTATGTCGGCTTTTTCTAATCCAATTTTTGTTCTTAGCCAATGTAGTTCATCCAATAAGGTCTTTAGTCTCAATGGATTAAGATTTTGGCCTTTACTCGGTTTATTCTAATGTATTTTGGTTCTTAATCAACGTTGTTCGTCTAATAAGTGCATTAGTCACACCGGGTATAGATTTTGGTCTTCATCCAGCTTATTATAGTCCATTTTGGTTCTTAGCCAATGTAGTTACTCAAATAAAGGCATTAGTCTTAATGCATTAATATTTTGATCGTTGCGTTTTTAGAAAGATTTTTCTAATCCATTCTAGTTCTAAATCAATGTAGTTCGTCCAATAAGTGCATTAGCTTCAACGAACAAAGATTTTGGTTATTTTTTTCTTAACTTGGCTTATTGTAATACATTTTGGTTCTTAACCAATGTAGCTCTTTCAATAAGTGCATTAGTCTCAATGAATAAAGATTTTGGTCTTCATTAGGCTTATTCTCATCAATTTTGGTTTTAAGCCAATGTAGTTCTTCCAATAAGTGCATTAGTCTCAATGAATAAAGATTTTGGTCTTCATTAGGCTTATTCTCATCAATTTTGGTTTTAAGCCAATGTAGTTCTTCCAATAAGTGCATTAGGCTTACTCTAATCCATTTTAGTTCGTTGTAAATGTAATTCGTCTAATAAGAGCAAAAGTGAAACAAGATATAGATTTTCGTCATTTTGGTCTTCTCTCAGCTTATTCTAATACATTTTGGTTCTAAGTCAATATAATTCGTCTAATAAGTACATTAGTTTATCAAATAACCATAATCCTCTAATGCATTACGATTTGGTGCATTTTAAACTTCACTCGATTTGTTCTTATCCATTTTGTTTCTTAGCCAATGTAGTTTGACAAATAAGTGAATTAGTCTCAATGGATTAAGATTTCAATTATTTTGGTCTTCATTCGGCTTATTCTAGTCTATTTTGATATTTAGCCATTGTAATTCATCCAATAAGTGCTTTACTCGCAACTATAAAAATTTTGGTCATATTGATCTTCACTAGGCTTATTGTAATCAATTTTGTTTATTAGCCAATGTAGTTCATCAAATAACTTCATTAGTCTCAATTGAATAGGATTTTTCTAAATTTGGCTTTTTAAATGGGTTATTCTAATCCATTTTGGTTCAAAGTCAATGTCGTTCGTATAATAAGTGCATTAGTCACAGAGGATATACATTTTTTTTCATTTTGTTCTACACTCTACTTATTCTAATCCATATTGGTTCTTAGCCAATGTAGTTTATCTAATAAGTGCTTTAGTCTGAATGTATTAAAATTTTGATCTTTTTTGTCATCACTTGGCTTATTCTAATCCATTTTGGTTCTAAGTTAATATAGTTCTTCCAATAACCACAATAGTCTCATTGGATTATGATTTTTTTGCATCTTTGTCTTAACTCGACTTGTTCTAATCCTTTTTGGTTCTTAGCCAATGTAGTTCATCCAAAAAGGGCATCAATCTCAATGGATTAAGATTTTGATCATTTTGGTCTTTACTAGACTTATTCTAATCCAATTTGGATTTTAGTGGATGAACTTTAACCAATAAGTGCATTAATCTAAATGGATTATAATTTTCATCAGTTAGGTGTTCAATAGGTTTATTATAATCCACTTTAATGCTTAGCCAATATAGTTTATCCAATAACCATAATCATCTAATGGATTACGATTTTGTGCATTTTAAACTTCACTCGGCTTGTTCTAATATATTTTTGTTCTTTGCCAATGTAGTTTTTCAAATAAGTGCATTAGTCTCAATGGATTAAGATTTCGGTTATTTTGATTTTCACTCGGCTTATTATAATCTATTTTGATTTTAAGCCATTATAGTTCACCTAATAAATGCATTACTCTCAACTAATTAAGATTTTTGTCATTGTAGTCTTGACTCGGCTTATTGTAATCTACTTTAGTTCTTAGACAATGTAGTTAATCAAATAACTGCATTAGTCACAGTGGATTAGGATTTTTGTCAATTTGGTCTTTAAATTGGTTATTCTAATCCATTTTGATTCTTAGTCAATGTAGTTCATCTAATTAGTGCATTATTCATATAGGATATACATTTTTTTTGTTCTACACTCTACTTATTCTAATCCATTTTGGTTCTTAGCCAATGTAGTTCATCTAATAAGTGCTTTAGTCTGAATGTATTTAAATTTTGATCATTTTTGTCTTCACTCGACTTGTTCTGTTCCATTTTGGTTTTTAGCCAATGTAGTTCATCCAATAAGTGCATTAGTCTTTATGGATTTAGATTTTGATCATTTTGGTCTTTACTAGACTTATTCTAATCCAATTTCTTTTTAGTCAATAAACTTCATCCCATAAGTGCATTAGTCTAAATGGATTGTGATTTTCATTAGTTTGGCCTTCAATAGGCTTATTCTAATCCATTTTAATGCTTAGCCAATATAGTTTATCAAATAACCATAATCGTCTAATGGATTACGATTTGGTGCATTTTAAACTTTATTTGGCTTGTTCTAATCTATTTTGGTTTTTTGCCAATGTAGTTTGTCAAATAAGTTAGTTATTCTAATTGGATTAAGATTTCGGATATTTTGACCTTCACTTGGCTTATTCTAATCTATATTGATTTTTAGCCATTTTAGTTCATCTAATAAATGTATTACTCAATTTATTAAGATTTTAGTTATTTTTGTCTTCACTCGGCTTATTGTGATCCATTTTGGTTCATAGCTAAAGCAGATCATCTAATAAGTGCATTATTAATAAAAAAATTAAGATTTTGGTTTATTTGACCTTTACAAGGGTTATTCTAATCAATTTTTGTACTTGGTTAATATAGTTCGTCTAATAAGTGCATTAGTCATAATGGATATGAACTTTTGTCAAAGCAAATGTAGTTCGTCGGATAAGTACTTTAGTTTTAAGAGATTAAGATTTTTGTCATTTTGGTCTTCACTCGGCTTACTCTAATCCATTTTGTTTTATAGCCAATATAGTTCTTCCAACAACCACAATAGTCTCAATGGATTAAAATTTAGTTCATTTTAGCCTTTACTCAACATATTCTAATCCGTTTTTCTTCTAAGCCATTGTATTTCCTTAAGTAAGTGTAATAGTCTCAATTGATTAATATTTTGATCATTTTGGTTTTTTACAATGGTTATTCTAATCCATTTTTGTTCTTAGTCAATATAGTTCATCTAATAAGTGCATTCGTCACACCAGATGTAGATTTTGGTCATTTTTGTCTTTACTTGACTTATTCTAATTTTTTTTCTAGTTAATGTAGTACTTCTAATATCTACATTAGTCTCACTGGATAAAGATTTTTGTCATTTTGGTCTTCACTCAGCTTATTAGTCCATTTTGTTTCTTATCCAATGTAGTTTTTCCAAAAACTGTGTTTGTCACTATGGATTAAAATTTTGGTGATTTTGGTCTTTACTAGGCTTATTCTAATCCATCTTGGTTCTTAGCCAATGTAGTTTGTCTAATAAGTGCTTTAGTGTGAATTGATTAATATTTTGGTCATTTTGTTCCTCACTTGGGTTACTCTAGTTCAATTGGGTTCTTAGCCAATATAGTTATTCAAATAACCACAGTAGTTTAAATGGATAAATATTTGTTGCATTTTTTTAGTCTTCACTCGACTTATTCTAATATGTTTTTGTTCTAAGTCAATGTAGTTAATCCCATAATTTTAATAGTTTCAACGGATTAAGATTTTGGTCATTTTGTTCTTTACAAGGGTTACTCTAATCTGTTTTGGTTCCTAGCTAATGAAGTTGGTCTAATAAGTGCATTGCTCTTAATTGATTCAGGTTTTGTTCATTTTGGTCTTCACTCAGCTTATTCTAATCGATTTTGGTTCTTATCCAATATAGTTATTCCAATAACCAAAATAGTCTCAATGGACTATGATTTGGTATATTTTAGTCTTCAGCCGGCTTGTTCGAATCCATTTTGGTTGTTAGCCAATGTAGTTCGACCAATAAGTGAATTGTTCTCAATGGATTAAGATTTTTTCTATTTTGGGTCTAAGTCAATGTATTTCGTATAATAAGTGCATTAGTCACACCGGATATAGATTTTGATCATTTTGGTCTTCACTCAGCTTATTCTGTCGATATTGGTTCTTTGCCGATATAATTCTTTCAATAGGTGCATTAGTCTCAAACAGTTATGGTTTTTTTCATTTTGGTGATCACTCAACTTATTCAAATCCATGTTTGTTATTTGCCTATATAGGTCATCCAATAAGTCCATTAGTTTTAATGGATTATGATTTTCCTCAGTTTTGTCTACAATAGGTTTATTCTAATCCATTTTAATTCTTACCCAACTAGTTGTTCCACAAACCACAATCGTCTTAATGCATTTTGATTTGGTGCTTAGCCATTGCAGTTTTTCAAATATGTTCATTATTCTCAATGGATTAAGATTTCGAACATTTTGGTCTTCACTCGGCATATTTTAATCTGTTTTAGTTATTAGACATTTTAGTTCTTCTAATAAGTTTAGTACTTTCAATTTATTAAGATTTTGGTCATTTTGGTCTTCAATCAGCTTATTGTAATCCAGTTTGGTTCTTAGCTAATGTAATTCATCCGATAAATGCATTAGCCTCAATGGGTTAGACTTTTGTCTATTTGGTCTTTACAAGGGTTATTCTAATCCCTTTTATTTCTTAGTCAATGTAGTTTTTCTAATAATTTCACTAGTTATAGCGGTAAATCTAATCCGTTTTGGTTTTTAGTCAATGTAGTTCTTGTAATAAGTGCATTAGTCACACCAGATGTAGATTTTTGTCATTTTTGTCTTTACTAGACTTATTCTTATTTATTTTGTTTTCTAGTCAACGTAATTCCTCTAATAAGTACATTAGTCTCACTAGATAAAGATTTTATTCGTTTTGGTGTTCATTCAGCTTATTCTAGTCCATTTTGTTTCTTAGCCAACGTAGTTTTTCCAAAAAGTGTTTTAGTTTCTATGGATTAAAATTTTGGTTATTTTGTTTTTTACTAAACTTATTCTAATCCATTTTGGTTTTTAGCCAATGTAGTTCGTCTAATAAGTGATTTAGTCTGAATGAATTTGGAAGTTGGTCATTTTTGTCTTTACTTGGCTTATTCTAATCCATTTTGGTTCTTAGCCAATACAGTTCTTCCAATAATCACAATAATCTCAATGGATTAAAATTTGGTGAATTTTAGTCTTCACTCTAGCTATTATAATCCATTTTAGTTTTAAGCCAATGTAGTTCTACTAGTATATGCATTTGTTTATGGTTCAAACACGAGAAGGGTGTTGTAAGCCAAGTTTGTTCTATCAGGCTGGGTTGCACAAGTTTGGAGTTGATTGTGTTTGGCTTCTACTAAGCAGATTATTAAAAATGATTTTTGACACTAAAACACTTGCAAAATATTTCTTTGAACAAGTGTTTTAATAGAACTTATTCCTTTGAACCTTAAATACTTAGGAAATTGGAGCTCTCAAAATTTTTTCTGAAATGTATGGATTGATGGGTTTATGAGTTCTTGCTTTATTCTTCAGCCTTGAGTATGTATTTATAAAACAGATTAGAGTTTCACTTTTGTCCTTGTAAAATATGGATCAAATCTTTCTTGTAAACAAATGATGAGTGTATCTTCTTGTGAATAATATTTTGGCTATATCTTCTTGTGAACAATAATTTGGCCATATCTTCTTGTGAACAATATTTTTACCATATCTCTTCTTGTGGATAGTATTTTGACCATATCTTCTTGTGAACAGTATTTTGACCATATTTTCTTGGGAACAATATTTTCATATCTTCTTCTGAATAATATTATGACCATATTTTCTTTTCACCTTGGTCAAAGATGTCCTTCAATTATAATTCTGAATTATATCTAATATCATATTGTTTTCAAAAACTTATGCATGGGAATCTTCCTCCATACTCTTGATTGATTGGAGCGGGAATGGATTAAGGATTGTTCTTGGATCTTCAAAAAATTTGATTCGGCTATGTCTTTTATTTAGAGTTAAAGCTTTCAATTAGATTCGTTGACTTTCCATTACAGTCGTTGACTTTCCATGAAAGCCATTGACTTTCTTGTTGGAATCAGATATTGTGTTTCTTGGATAATAATAGTCAGAGGCAGAATTGCGTGACTTAGAATTAGTGGCTTTGAGCAAATCACATTGTTGAATCATAAGAATTAGTGCAAAATTAGAGGCTGCATATCAAAGGCATCATTTGGTGTGTGCTGCAACTTTTTGATTAGCAGAATATGAGCTTTGAAAGCATGGCTTGAACAATCTCTTCAGAGTTAATGATAGCTTGATATGAACTCTTCAAAGGCATGTTGAGTTTATGCACATCAGAGGCACGCAAGGGCTTTAGAGGCATGCTTCAAATTCAGTCTTCAGACCCAATTATCAAACCCAGTCATCAGGGGCAGTCTTCACACCTAATTATCAGAGGCAGTCTTCACACCCAAACATCAGAGGCAGTCTTTGTAACCTTCATAGGCACGCTGCATTCAGAGGCATATGTTGAGAGGCATACACATATGCTTTTATTTTCCTATAATTCCATCCTCTGGTCACTTCTTCCTGTCGCTTCCTCTGGTAGCTTGTTCTAATTGCTGCACACTTAATAAAGCCATTAGTCTAAGCAACAATCTCCCTCTTTTTGATGATGACAATAATGTATTTTACTTTGATTACAATTTATCTACTTTTATTACTTGACTACCCCTAACTTAAGGCTTATTCTAGATCTAAGTAGTTTTACATTTCTTTTCTCCTCGCATGTATACAAAGTAATTGTTCTCAAATATCTTTCTCCCCCTTTTGTCATCAAACAAAACGACTGGAAAGTTTAATTTTTTAATTTTTCACCATTCCTTTTTTTTAAGATAATAAACAAAACATAAGACATATACTAATATGAATCTAAATTACTCTAGGTATAACACAATATTATTCAAATACAAAGGTAAGGTTCAGATATTTCTTAATGAATTCAAATCGGTCTCAGCTAGTGGTTTGGTGAATATGTCAGCTCATAGGTGTTCGGTGGCTACAAACTGGATATATAGTACTCCTTCTTGAACAAAGTCCCTAATGAAGTGATGTTTAATTTCTATATGCTCAGCTCTAGAAAGCAGAATTAGGTTCTTAGTTAGGCAAATAGTAGAAGTATTATCACATAATATGGGAATGTTACTCTAAAGGATTTTGTAATCATAAAATCATTGTAATTTCTTTTTCAAGATGGGATGACTTGTACTTCCATCCAGTTCTGACTTCTAAGTTATTTTGACTACTTCTGACGTGGTCAGATTCATCTTTTGATGTTTTGTCATCTTCCTCTGATTTACTTGCATCCTCTTATTGTTTGGGTTCTTCTGGTTTGTATGCATCTGCTTCCTCTGGTTCCAATAAACCTACAATATCCTCAACTTGCTATGACTTTTCAAGGTCAATTTTTTTGTCATCAAATTTATCATGTATTAACTCCTCAACAATTTGAGTTTCCCTACTGAACATTCTATAAGCTTTGGATCTTTCAGAGTATCCAAGGAAGGTACACTTTTGTGAGCGGGGGTCAAACTTGCCAAGGTTATCTTTAGTGTTTAACATATAACAAATATAACCAAATTGCTTAAAGTAAGAAATTTTAGGCTTTTTACCCCCTCCATAATACATATGATGCTTTATTCAATATTGGCCTAATGAAAATTCTATTCAAAATATAGCATGCGGTGTTATTTTCCTCTGCATAGAAACATTTTGCAACATTAATCTCATTTAACATGTTTCAATCCATTTCTTGAATGGGTCTATTCTTTTTACAATTCAATTTTTTTGTGACGTTCTAGGAGAGGATAAGTGGTGTGAGATTCCATTCTCATCATAAAAACTTTTAAACAACTTGTTTTCAAATTCTCCTCCATGATCACTTCTAATTGTTATAATCTTAAGACATTTTTCATTGATTACTTGTTTGCAAAATGCAATAAATACTTTGTCGCAGTCATTTTTATTTCTTAAGAATTCTACCCAAGTTCGTCTAGTGTAATCATCTACTATTACAAAGTCATATTTCTTTCCATTTACTGAGGTTGTTTTCACTAGCCCAGAGAGATCTATATGCAAGAGCTCAAGGGGTTTGGAAGTAGAGACAAAGTTGTTAGGGGTAAAGTAGTTCTTAAATTGTTTTCCCTTTTCACAAGCTTCAGACATAATTTCAGTTTTGTAGCTAAGCTTAGGTAGATTTCTAACAAGTTGAAGTTTATTCAATTTTGAGATTATCTTTGGTTAGCATGACCTAACCATTTGTGCCAAATTAATTTTTCTTCATTTACTGACATGAGACACCTAACATCTTGTTTCTCTAAGTTAAACAGGTTTATCTTCTATAGGTTATTTTGCCTCTGACCTGTAAAGAGTACAAATCCATCTTTTTGACTAATTGATTTGCATGATTTTTTATTAAATATTATATCATAGTTATTATCACACAGTTGACTAATACTTAATAAATTGTGTTTAAGACCTTTAACAAACAAAACATCTTTAATAGAAGGAGAGGTGTCATTACCAACTGTGTTGTGTCCAATGATTTGGCCTTTGTGCTTTCCTCCAAAAGTCATTGTTCCTCCTTTGGTCAAAGTTTGGTTTGGGAACATAGACTTTTCTCATGTCATATGACATGAGCATCCACTATCTAGGTACCATGATTGGTGTTTCACCTTGGCTGATGAGAACATCTGCAACATAAAAAATTTTGTTCTTAGGTACCCAAATTTGATTGGTCCTGGTTTGTTAGTCTTGAAAGATTTCTTGTCTTTCCTTGTGTTTAACATGGGACAAGATATTTTTGGTGACCTTTCTTGGAGCAAACAATACATAAACCATTAGGTTTGATAATTTCAAACTTAGTTACTGATTCTTGATATCTAGACCTCTTTTACCATTTCTACTAACTCCATAAATCATAGAAGCAAACTTGCTTCTTTCTATACAGTTAGCTATAATGTCTTGGAATGTTACTTCATATTTATCATAATTACATATGACATTTTCTGAAGGTTTTAAGACATGATTATCTTTTAGAGTTGTATTTTATGTTTTAAGCTCAACACTTTCAACTTTTAAAACATTAATTTCTTCACTCAAGTTTGCATTTACTTTCCTTGGTGCTTTCAGTTTTAGAGACAAATTATGGTTTTAATTTAAGAAATCATTTATGACTTTAGTAACTAAGATTGGGTTAAGTTAGAAAGTACTTCAATTTCTTCATCTATTGATTCACTTCTAGAGTCAGAATCAGAGTCATAATTATGAGCAGTGTTGGATTCAAAGTCATTATTACTATGAGCCATCAGAGCCAAATCTGCTTGCACTTCATCACTAGAGGATTCATCACCAAATCTACTTTCACTTCATCATTAGAGTATAACTCTTTTCAAGAATGTTTAACCTTGAGACTAGAGTATGGAATCTAGAGAACATTGTTTCAATGTCTTCATCTTCCTCCATTTGAAACAATTCATATTTTTTGACTAGGAGGTTGGTCCTTGCTTCTTGAACTTGCTCGCTTCCTTCAAAGTCAAAACTAGATTGTCATAGATGTTCTTTATTGTTTCTTTGTCAGTGCATTTGTCACACTCCTTAAAGGTGATTGCTTTTATCATGAAGGTTTTGGACTTGTGATGCATCTTGTACATCTTCTTCTGTAAAACATTCATCTTTTTTCTTGAAATTTCAACACCATCAGTATTTGTTGGAGTAGTATAACCATCTTCCACCAAGTCCCAAAGTTCAGAATATTGTGAGATAAAGAAGCTTCTGAGTCTGTCCTTCTAGTACTCAAATCTTTATCCAACAAACAGAGGTGGTCTATTGATGTTTCCACAAAAGGCTTCTTCACCAAATCCAGACATTTTGAATCCTTGGATCTTTCCTAAAACATTATAAAGTGATCAGCCTTGAGTACGGGCTCTTGAGGCCGATTGAAGGTGTAAACACGAGAACGGGGTTCAATTGTGTTATTCTAAGTTGGAATCTTTTTTTTAATTATTTATTCAAGAACTGTTTCGGGTTTGGTGATTTTCTTAGAACAGAAGCAGTAGCAATCAGACTTAAAGAAATCAGAGGCAGTAGTAAAGTAAATAATGGATCCCAGTTTGTTTTATACTTAAAGTTTTGATATTAACAAAAGTATTTTATGAGAATATTATATTTGACTTCACAGAATATGAAAGAAGAATCGTGTTTTTGAAGACAATTTAAGATTTGATTCATTTATAATTGAAGAAAGACCATATTTTACAGAAGATTTGATCAAGATTTATCACAAGAAGATATGAATTATTTACAAGAACATGTGATCAAGATTTATCACAAGAAGATATGAATTATTTACAAGAAGATTTCATCAAGATTTATCTACAAGAAGATATGAATTATTTAATAGGTGCATTAGTTACAATCGATTATGGTTTTGATCATTTTGGTTTTCACTCCACTTTTTCAAATCCTTTTTTATTCTTAGCAAATGTAGTATATCCGATATGTGCATTAGTCTCAATGGAGTATGATTTTCATCAGTTTGGTCTTCAAATGGCTTATTCTACCCCATTTTAATTCTTAGCCAATATAGTTCTTCCAAAACCCACAATCTTTTCAATGGATTACGATTTGGTGCATTTAAGTCTTCACTAGGATTTTTCTAATTCATTTTGGTTCTAAGTCAATATAGTTTGTCTAATAAGTGTTTTAGTTTGAATGGGTTATGATTTTGGTCATTTGGTTCCTCACTCGGCTTATTCTAATCTATTTATGTTCTTAGCCAATATCGTTCTTCCAATAACCATAATAGCCTCAATGGATTAAAACTTGTTGCATTTTAGTCTTCACTCTACTTATTCTAACATGTGTTTTTCCTAAGCCAATGTAGTTCATCCAACAAATGCATTAGTCTCAATGGTTAAAGATTTTGATCATTTTGGTATTTTCAAGGGTTATTTTAATCCATTTTGGTTCTTATTCAATGTAGTTCCTCTACTAAGTGCGTTAGTCACACCAGATATATATTTTGGTCTTTTTTGTCTTCACTTGGTTTTTTGTAATCCATTTTGGTTCTTAGCTAATGTACTTCTTCTAATAGGTGCATTAGTTCTAAAGGATTAATGTTTTAGTTATTTTGGTCTTCACTGGACTTATTCTAATCCATTTTTGTTCTTACTCAATATAGTTCTTTCAAAAACCACAATTGTCTCAATGGATTATGATTTGGTGCATTCTAGTCTTCACTCGACTTGTTCTAATCCTATTTTGTCATTTAGGTCTTTTGAAGGGTTATTCTAATCCATTTTTGTTCTGCCAATGTAATTCTTCTTATAAAATCATTAGTCACACCGAATATTGATTTTGGTCACTTTGGTCTTCACTCGGCTTACTTCAATCCATTTTGGTTTTTACCCAATATAGATCGTATAATAATAACATTATTCTCAATTGATTAACATTTTGTTAACTTTTCTTTTCACTCGACTTCTTCTAATCCATTTTGTTTTTAGCCAATATAGTTCTTTGAATAACTAAAATAGTCTCAATGGATTATGATATCGTGCATTGTAGTCTACACTCGGCTTGTTCTGATCAATTTTGGTTCTTAGCCAATGTAGTTCATCCATTAAGTGAATTACTGTCAATGAGTTATGATTTTGGTCATTTTGGTATTTACAAAGGTTATTGTAATCCATTTTGGTTCTTAGTCAATGTAGTTCGTCTTATAAATACTTTAGACTAAATGGAATAATATTTTGTCATTTTTGTTTTCACTCGACTTATTTTTATCAATTTTGGTTCCCAGCCAATATAGTTCCTCCAATAACCACAATCGTCTCAATGGTTTTTGATTTGCAGCATTTTATTCTTCACTCGAGTTGTTCTAATCCATTTTTTTATAAGTCAATTAGTTCATCCAATAAGTGAAATAGTCTCAACTGATTACGATTTTGGTCATTTTGTTCTTTTCAAAGGTTATTCTATTCCATTTTGGTTCTTTGTCAGTGTAGTTCATCAATTAAGTGCATCAGTTCACACCGAATATAGATTTTGGTCATTTTGGGTTTCACTCGGCTTATTGTTATCCATTTTGGTTCTTAACCAATGTTGCTCGTCTAATAATTTCATTACTCTGAATTTAATAAGATTTTGCAAATTTTGGTCTTCACTCGGCTTCTTGTAGTATGATTTGGTGCATTGTAGTCTTCACTGAGACTATTGTAATCCATTTTGTTTCTTAGCCAAAGTAGTTCATCCAATAAGTGAAATAGTCTCAACAGATAAAGATTTTGGTCATTTTGGTCTTTTCAAGGGTTATTCCAATCCATTTTGGTTCTTTGTCAATGTAGTTCGTCTAATAAGTGAATTAGTCACACCGGATATAGATTTTGGTAATTTTGGTCTTTACTCGGCTTATTCTAACCCATTTTGGTTCATAGCTAATGCAGTTCTTTCAATAGGTGCATTAGATACAATCACTAATGACTTTGGTCATTTTGGCTTTCACTCAACTTTTTCCAATCCATTTTGCTTTTTAGCAAATGTAGTTCATCAAATATGTGCATTAGTCTCAATGGATTACGATTATCATCAATTTCATCTTCAATGGGCTTATTCTAACCAATTTTAATTCTTAGCCAATATAGTTCTTCCAATAACCACAATTATCTCAATGGATTCTGATTTGGTGCATTTTAGCCTTCACTCGGCTTGTTCTAATTCATTTTGGTTCTTGGTCAATGTAGTTCGTCTAATAAGTGCTTTAATTTGAATGGATTAAGATTTTGGTCATTTTGTTCTTCACTCGGCTTATTCTAATCCATTTAGGTTCTTAGCAAATATCGTTCTTCAAATAACCATAATAGTATCAATGGATTAAAATTTGTTGCATTTTAGTCTTCACTCGACCTATTCTAATATGTTTTTGTTCTAAGCCAATGTAATTCATCCAATAAGTGCATTAATCTCAAAAGATTACGATTTTGAACATTTTTATGTTTACACTGGTTATTCTAATCCATTTTGGTTCTTAGTCAATGTAGTTCCTCTAATAAGTGTGTTAGTTACACTAGATATATATTTTGGTCATTTTTGTCTTCACCTGGCTTTTTTCTAATCAGTTTTGGTTCTTAGCTAATGTAGTTCTTCTCATAAGTGCATTAGTTTGAAGGGATTAATATTTTGGTCATTTTTTTCTTCACTCGATTTATTCTAATCCATTTTGGTTCTTAACCAATATAGTTCTTTCAATAACCACAATCATCTCAACGGATTATGATTTGGAGCATTTTAGTCTTCACACGACTTATTCAAATCCAATAAGTGAAATGTAGTTCATCCAATGTAACCAATGTAGTTCATCCAATAAGTGAAATAGTCTGAATAGATTAAGATTTTGGTAATTTTGGTCTTTTCAAGGGTGATTGAAAATCCATTTTAGTTCATCATCAATGTAGTTCTTCTAATAAGTTCATTAGTCACACCAGGTATAGATTTTGGTCATTTTGGTCTACACTCGGCTTATTCTAATACATTTTGGTTCTTAGCCAATGTAGTTTGTATGACAATAGAATTACTCTCAATCGATTAAGGTTTTGTTCATTTGTGTTTTCACTCGACTTCTTCTTATCCATTTCGGTTTTTTGCCAATATAGTTCTTCCATTAACTAAAATAGCCTCAATGGATTATGATTTGGTGCATTGTAGTCAGAACTTGGCTTGTTCTAATCTAATCAATTTTGGTTTTTAGCCAATGTAGTTCATCTATTAAGGGAATTAGTGTCAATGGATTAAGATTTTGGTCATTTTGGTATTTACAAAGGTTATTCTAATCCATTTTGGGTCTTAGTCATTGTAGTTCATCTAATAAGTGCATTAGTCACACCGAATATAGATTTTGGTCAGTTTGGTCTTCACTTGGCTTATTCTAATCGATTTTGGTTCTTAACCAATGCAGTTCGTCTAAAAATTGCATTTCTCTTAATTAAGTTTGTTCATTTTGGTCTTTACTCGGCTTCTTATAATCCATTTTGGTTTTTAGCCAATATAGTTCTTCCAATAATTAAAATAGTCTCAATTGATTATGATTCGGTGCATTTAAGTCTTCACTCAAATTGTTCTAATACATTTTGGTTCTTAGCCGAAGTAGTTCATCCAATAAGTGAATTAGTGTCAATGGATTAAGATTTAGGTCATTTTAGTATTTACAATGGTTGTTCTAACCTATTTTGGTTCCTAGCCAGTATAGTTCCTAAAATAACCACAATCGTCTAAATGGATTATCCATTTTGGTGTTTAGCCAATGCATTTCTTTCAATAGTTGCATTAGTTATAATCGATTATGGTTTTGGTCATTTTTGTTTTCACTCAACTTTTTCCAATCCATTCTAGTAATTAGCAAATGTAGTTCATCGAATAAGTGCATTAGTCTCAATGAATTACGATTTTTTTCATTTTAGTTTTCAATAGGCTTATTCTAACCCATTTTAATTCTTAGCCGATATAGTTCTTCCAGTAACCAAAATCGTGTCAATGGATTATGATTTGGTGCATTTTAGTCTCCACTCGGCTTGTTCTAATTCATTTTGGTTCTTAGTCAATGTAGTTTGTCTAATAAGTGCTTTAGTTTGAATGGATTAAGATTTTAGTCATTTTGTTCCTCACTCGGCTTATTCTAATCCATTTAGGTTCTTAGCCTATATCATTCTTTAAATAACCATAATAGTCTCAATGGATTAAAATTTGTTGAATTTTAGTCGTCACTCAACTTATTCTAATATGTGTTTGTTCAAAGCCAATATAATTCATCCAATAAGTGCATTAATCTCAATGGATTACGATTTTGATCATTTTTTGTGTTTACAAGGGTTATTCTAATCCATTTTGGTTCTTAGTCAATGTAGTTCCTCAAATAAGTTCGTTAGACACGCAGGATAAATATTTTGGTCATTTTTGTCTTCACCCGGCTTTTTCTAATCCATTTTGGTTCTAAGCTAATGTCGTTCATCTCGTAAGTGCATTAGTCTTAAAGGGATTAATATTTTGGTTATTTTGGTCTTCACTCGATTTATTCTAATCCATTTTGATTTGGTGCATTTTAGTCTTCACTCGACTTATTCTAATCCATTTTTATTCTAAGCCAATGTAGTTCATCCAATAAGTGAAGTAGTCTCAACATTTAAGATTTTTGTAATTTTGGTCTTTTCAAGGGTGATTCTAATCCATTTTGGTTCATTGTCAATGTAGTTCGTCTAATAAGTTTTTTAGTCACACTGGATATAGATTTTGGTCATTTTGGTCTTGACTCGACTTTTTCTAATCCAGTTTTGTTCTTAGCCAATGTAGTGCGTATAATAATAGCATTACTCTCAATTTATTTTCGTCATTTTGGTATTTGTAGAGGTTATTCTAATCCATTTTGGGTCTTAGTCAATGTAGTTCGTCTAATAAGTGCATTAGTCACACCGGATATATAGATTTTGGTCATATTGGTCTTTACTCGGATTATTCTAACCCATTTTGGTTCTTAGCTAATGCAGATCTTTCTATAGGTGCATTAGTTATAATCGATTATGATTTTGGTCATTTTTGTCTTCACTCGGATTATTCTAATCCATTTTGATTCTTAGCCAATATTATTCCTACAATAACAACAATTGTATTAATGGTTTTTGATTTTGTGCATTTTAGTTCTCACTCGACTTGTTCTAATCCATTTTTGTTATAAGCCAATGTAGTTCATTGAATAAGTGAAATAATCTCAACGGATTAAGATTTTGGTCATTTTGTTCTTTTCAAAGGTTATTTTAATCCTGTTTGGCTTTGTGTTAATGTAGTTCATCTAATAAGTGCATTAGTCACAACGAATATAGATTTTGGTCATTTTGGTCTTCACTTGGCTTATTCTAATCCATTTTGGTTTCTAACCAATATAATTCGTCTAATAATTGCATTTCTCTCAATTGATTAAGATTTCGTTCAATTTGGTCTTAACCCGGCTTCTTATAATCCATATCAGATTTTGGCCAATATAGTTCTTCCATTAACTAAAATAGTGTCAATGGATTATGATTTGGTGCATTGTAGTCTTCACTCAAATTGTTCTAATCCATTTTGGTTCTTAGCCGAAGTAGTCCATCCAATAAGTGAATTAGTGATAATGGATGAAGATTTTGTTCAATTTGGTATTTACAAAGGTTATTCTAATCCATTTTGGTTCTTAGTCAATATATTTCGTCTTATAAGTGCATAATTCACACCAGATATAGATTTTGGTCATTTTGGTCTTAACTCGGCTTATTCTAACCCTTTGGTTCTTAGCCAATATAGTTCTTCAAATAACCACAATCGTCTCAATGGATTATCATTTTGTGCATTTTAGTCTTCACTCGGCTTGTTCTAATGCATTTTTGTTGTAAGGCAATGTAGTTCATCCAATAAGTGAAATAGTCCCAACAGATTAAGATTTTGGTCATTTTGGTCTTTCCAAGGGTTATACCAATCCATTTTGGTTCTTTGTCAATGTAGTTCGTCTAATAAGTGCATTCAAATAACCGCAGTCGTCTAAATGGATTATTATTTGGTGCATTTTAGTCTTCACTAGGCTTGTTCTAATTCATTTTAGTTCTTAGTCAATGTAGTTCGTTTAATAAGTGTTTTAGTTTGAATGTATTATGATTTTGATCATGTAGGTCCTCACTCGGCTTATTCTAATCCATTTAGGTTCTTAGCCAATATAGTTCTTCCAATAACCATAATAGTCTCAATGTTTTCAAATTTGTTGAATTTAAGTGTTCACTCGACTTATTCTAATCTGGGTTTCTTCTAAGCCTATGTAATTCATCCAATAAGTGCATTAATCTCAATGGACTACGATTTTGATCATTTTTGTGTTTACAAGGGTTACTCTAATCCATTTTGGTTCTTAGCCAATGTAGTTCCTCTAATAAATACGTTAGTCACACTAGATATATATTTTGGTCATTTTTGTCTTCACTCGGCTTTTTCTAAATCATTTTGGTTCTTAACTAATGTAGTTCGTCTAATAAGTGCATTATTCTGACGGGATTAATATTTTGGTCATTTTGATCTTCACTCGATTTATTCTAATACATTTTGGTTCTTAACGAATATAGTTCTTTCAATAACCACAATCGTCTCAATGGATTCTGATTTGGTGCATTTTAGTCTTCACACGACTTTTTCTAATTTATTTTTGTTCTAAGCCAATGTAGTTCATCCAATAAGTAAAATAGTCTCAACGGGTTAAGATTTTGGTCATTTTGGTCTTTTCAAGGGTGATTCTAAGCCGAGTGAACACCAAAATGACTAAAATCATAATAAGTTGAGAGTATTGTGCTTATTGGTTGAACTACATTGGCTAGGACCCGAAATGGATTAGAGTAAGCCTAGTGAATACCAAAATGACAGAAATCTTAATCCATTGACACTAATGCACTTATTGGATGAATTAAATTGGCTAAGAATGAAAATCGATTAGAATAAGTCGAGTGAACACTAAAATGACTAACACCATAATCCATTCAGACTATTGTGCTTATTGGTTGAACTACATTGTCAAAAAATCAAAATCGAATAGAATAAGCCGAATGAATACCAAAATGAGCAAAATCTTCATCGATTAGGACTAATGCACTTATTAGATTAATTACATTGGCTAAGAACAAAATGCATTAGAATAAGCCTAGTGATTACAAAAATGATCAAAATCTTCATCCATTTATCGTAATGCACTTATTAAATAAACTACCTTGGGTAAAAACAAAAAAAGGATTAGAATAAGCCGAATGAAGACAAAAATGACCAAATTCCTAATCCATATAGAATAAGCCTTGTGAAAACCAAAATGACAAATATTTTAATCCATTGATCCTAATTCACTTATTGGATAAATTACATTGCCTAAGAACCAAAAAGGATTAAAATAGGCCGAGTGAAGACCAAAATGACCAAAACCTTAATCAATTGAGAATTACATTGCCTAAGAACCCAAATGGATTAGAATAAGTTGAGTGACCACCAAAATGACAAAAATCAAAATCCATTGAGACTATTATGCTATTTGGTTGAACTACATTGTCCAAGAACCAAAATGGATTAGAATAAGTCGAATGAACACCCAAATCATCAAAATCTTAATCTAGATAGACTAATGCACTTATTGGATGAACTACATTGGCAAACAACCAAAATGGATTAGAAAAAATCGAGTGAAGACGAAATTGAGCAAAATCTTATTCCATTGAGACTCATGCACTTATTACACGAACTAGATTGATTAGGAACCAAAATGGATTAAAATAAGCCAAATTAACCTCAAAGTGACCCAAATCTTAATCGATTGAGACTAATGCATTTATTGGATAAATTACATTGGAAAATAACCAAAAATTATTAGAATTAGCGAAGTATAGACCAAAATGACCACAATTTTAATATTTATAGACTAATGCATTTATTGGGTTAACTACATTAACCAAGAACAAAAATGGATTAGAATAAGTCAAATGAACACCAAAATGACCAAAATCTTAATCAATTAAGACTAATGCATTTAGTGAATAAACTACATTGTCCAAGAACCAAAATGGTATTAGAATAAGTCAAGCAAACACCAAAAAGACCAAAATCTTAATCCATTGACACTTAAGCAATTATTGGAAGAACTACATTGGCTAAGAGCCAAAATGGATTACACTAAGCTGACTGAATATTAAAATGACCAAAATATTAATCCATTGACACTAATACACTTATTGGAGTAACTACATTGGCAAAGAACCAAATTTGATTAGAATAAGCTGAGTGAAGATCAAAATGACCAAAAACTTAATCCATATTGAGTAATGCACTTTTTGGATGAACTACACTGGCTAAGAACCAAAATGGATTAGAATAACCCGAGTGAAGACCAAAATGAATAAAATATTAATCCATTGAAGCAAGCACTTATTAGACATACTACATTGACTACGAACCAAAATGGATAAGAATAGGCCTAGTAAAGACCAAATTGACCAAAATCTTATTCCATTGAGACTAATGCACTCATTGCAACAACGACATTGGCTAAGAACCAAAATGATTTAGAATAAGTCAAGTGAACACCAAAATAACCAACGTCTTAATTCACTGAGACTAATGCACTTATTGGATGAGCTACATTACCTAAGAACTAAAATGGATTAGGATAAGTCGAGTGAAGACAAAAATGACCAAAATCTTAATCAATTGAAACTAATTCACTTATTGGATTGTCTACATTGGCTAAGAAGTAAAATTGATTAAAATAAGTCGAGTGAACTCCAAAATGACTAAAATCGTAATCCATCGAGACTATTGTGCTTAATTGTTGAACCCCAAACAAACCCCAAAATGACAAATATCTAATCGATTAAGACTAATGCACTTATTGGATTAACAACAATTACTAAGACCCAAAACGGATTAGAATAAGCCTAGTAAAGACCAAAATGACCAAAATCTTAACAGATTGAGGATACTGCACTTTTATCATGAACTACATTGGCTAAGAGCCAAAATGGATTAAACTAAGCTAAGTGAAGATTAAGATGACCAAAATATTAATCCATTTAGGCTAATGCACTTATTAGAGTAACTACATTGGCTATGAACCACAATGGATTAGAATAAGTCGAGCAAAGACTAAAATTTGAAAAATCGTATTCCATTTAGACTAATGCACTTATTACACGAACTAGATTACTAAGAACAAAAATAGATTAGAATAAGCCTAGTAAAGACCAAAAAGACCAAAATCTTAATCCAATGAGACTAAGACAGTTATTGGATGAACTATATTGGCTAAAAACCAAAAGGGATTAGAATAAGTCAAGCGATGACGGAAATGAGCAAAATCTTTTTCCGTTGAAACTAATGCACTTATTAAACGTACTAGATTAATTAGGAACCAAAATGGATTAGAATAAGTCTAGTAATGACCAAAATCTTAATCCAATTAGACTAATACAATTATTGGATGAACTACATTGGCTAAGAACAAAAATCGTTAGACTAAGCCGAGTGGAGACCAAATTGACCAACATATTAATTCATTAAGACTAATGGACTTATTAAACGTACTACATTGACTAAGAATGAAAACGAATTGTCATAAGCCTTGTAAAAACCAAAATCTTACACCATTGAGACTAATACACTTATTAGAGTAACTACAGTGGCTAAGAATTAAAATGGATTAGAATAAGTCTAGTGAACACAAAAATCTTAGTCATTTGAGACTAATAACACTAATTGGATAAACTACATTTGCCAAGAACAAAAATTGAATAGAGTTAGCTAAGTAAAGACCAAAATTACAATAATCTTAATCTATTAAGACTAATGCACTTATTAGATGAACTACATTGACAAAATAACCAAATTGGATTAAAATAAGTCGAGTGAACACCAAATGACTAAATTCTTAATCCATTGAGACTATTGTGCTTATTTCTTGAACTACATTGGCTAAGAACCAATGTTAATCAGAATAAGTCTGGTGAAGACCAAAAAGACCAATATCTTAATCCAAAAAGGAACTTATTGGATGAACTACATTGGCTAAGTACCAAAGTGGATTAGAATAAGCCTAATGAACGCCAAAATGACCAAAATCTTAATCCATTAAAACTAATGCACTTATTGGATTAACTACATTGGATAAAAACCAAAATGATTTAGAATAATCCAAGTGAACACCAAAATAACTATTGAAACAATTGTGCTTATTGGTTGAACTACATTGGTTAAGAACCAAAATCCATTAGAAAAAGTCAAATGAACAACAAAATGACCAAAATTATATACAATTGAGAACTAAAATGGATTTGAATAAGCCTAGTAAAGACCAAAATGATCAAAATCTTAATTGATTGAGACTAATGCTCTTATTTGATGAAATACATTGGCTTAGCATCAAAACGGATTAGAATAAGCCTAATGAACACTGAAATGACCAAAATCTTAATCAAGTGAGACTAATGGACTTATTGGATGAACTACATTAGCCAAGAAACAAAATTGATTAGAATAAGGCTAGTGAGGACAAAAATGACAAAAATATTAATCAATTGAGTCAAATGCACTTATTAGACGAAATACGTTGCCAAAGAACCAAAATGGATTAGAATAAGTCGAGTAAAGACCAAAGTAACCAAAATCTTAATCCATTAAGTTTAATGCACGTATTGGAGTTACAACATTGGCATAAAACTAAAATGGTTTAGAATAAGTGGAGTGAACACCAAAATGACAAATCATAATCCGTTGATACTACTGTGCTTATTATTTGAACTACATTAGCTAAGAATCAACATGAATTAGAATGAGCCAAGTGAAGACTAAAATGACCAAAATCTTAATCCATTGAGACTAATGCACTTATTGGATAAACTACATTGGCTAAGATTCAAAATTGATTAGACTAAGCTGAGTGAAGACCAAAATGACAAAAATGTTAATCCATTTAGACTAATGCACTTGTTAAACTTACTACATTGTCTAAGAACCAAAATGGATTACAATAAGCCGAGTGAACCCCAAAGTGACTTAAATCTTAATCCATTGAGACTATTGTGCATATTGCTTGAACAACAATTTCTTAGAACCAAAATGGATTAGATTAAGCCTAACAAAAACCAAAATGAAAAAAATCGTAATCCATTGAGACTAATGAACCTTTTAGACAAACTATATTGACTAAGAATCAAAATGGATTTGCATAAACCGATTAAAGACCAAATTGACAAGAATCTTAATCCATTGCGACTAATGTACTTATTAGATGAACTACAATAGTTGAGAGCATAAATGGATCAGACTAAACCAATTGAAGACCAAAATAACTAAAATATTAATACATTGATATTAATGCCCTTATTAGACAAACTATATTGACTTAGAACCAAATGGATTAGAATAAGACGAGAAAAAACCAAAATGACCAAAATGGATTAGAATGAGTCGGGTGAACACCAAAATAACTAAAATCTTAATCCATTAAGACTTTTGTGCTTATCGGTTGAAGTACATTGGCTAAGAAACAAAATGGATTGGAATATGCCTAGTGAAGACCAAAATGACCAAAACCTTAATCAATTGATCCTAATGCACTTATCGGATGAACTACATTGGATAAGAACCAGAAAGGATTAATGCCTAGTAAAGACCAAAATGACCAGAATCCTAAACCAATGAGACTAATGCAATTACTTGATGCACTACATTGGCTATAAACAAAATGGATTAGAATAAGTCAAGTAAAGATAAAAATGATCAAAATCTTAATACATTGAAACTAATGAACTTATTGCATGAACTACATTGGCTAAGAACCAAAAAGGATTAAAATAAGCCTAATGAAGACAAAAATGACCACAATCTTAATCGATTGAGACTAATGCACTTATTAGCAAACTACATTGTCTAAAACCCAAAATGGATGAGAATAAGACGAGTAAAGACTACAATTACCAAAATATTAGTTGTTGAGACTAATGCACTTATTGGAGTAAATATAATGGCTAGGAACCAAAATGGATTAGAATTAACCGAGTGAACAACAAATTTTTAAAAATCGTAATCCATTGAGACTTTTGTGCTTATTGGTTGAACTACATTGGAAAAGAACAAAAATGGATTAGAACAAACGACCAAAATGACCAAAATCGTAATCCACTAATCTAAATTCACTTATTGGAGTAGCTACATTGGCTAAGAACCAAACTGGATTAGAATAAGCTGAGTGAACACAAAAATGACTAAAATATTAATCCATACATTGCTAAGAACCAAAATGGATAATAATAAGCCTAATGAAGACAAAAATGACGAATATCTTAATCCATTTATCCTAATGCACTTATTGGATTCTACATTAGTTAAGAAGCAAAATAGATTAGAATTATCCAAGTGTAAACCAAAATGACCAAAATCACAATCTTTTGAGACGATTTTGCTTATTGATTGAGCAACATTGGCTAAGAACTATAATGTATTAGAATAAGGTGAGTGAACCCCAAAATGACTAAAATCTTAATCCATTGAAACTATTGTGATTATTGGTTGAACTCAATTTGCTAAAAACCAAAATGGATTAGATTAAGCCTAATGAAGACCAAAATGACAAAAATCGTAATCCATTAAGACTAATGCACTTATTAAACGAACTACATTGATTAAGAATCTAAATGGATAAGCATTAAACCGAGTAAAGATCAAATTGACCTAAATCTTACTCCATTGAGACTAATATTGGAGTAACTACATTGGCCAAGAACCAAAATGGATTAGAATAAGTCTAATGAAAACCAAAATGACCAAAATCTTAATTCATTGAGACTAATGCGAATATTAGAATAATTACATTTACTAAGAACCAAAATGGATAAGAATAAGCAGAGTAAAGACTAAAATGACCAAAATCTTAATCCAATGAGACTAATGCACTTACTGGAGTAACTACATTTGCTAACAACCAAAATGGATTAGAACAAGTCGAGTGAACACCATAATGACTAAAATCTTAATCCATTTATGCTATTGTGCTTATTGGTATAACTACATTGGCTAAGAACCAAAATGGATTATAATAAACCTAGTGAAGACCAAAATGACCAAAATCGTAATCCATTAATCCTAATTCACTTATTAGAGTAACTACATTGGTTAAGAACCAAAATGGAATACAATAAGACGAGTGAACACCAAAATGACTAAAATCTTAATCCATGTAGACTATTGTGCATATTGGTTGAACTCAATTCGCTAAGAACCAAAATGGATTAGAATAAGCCTAGTAAATACCAAAATGACCAAAATTTCATTCCACTTATCCTAATGCACTTATTAAATTAGCTATATTGGCTAAAAACCAAAAAGGATTAGAATAAGTTGAATGAATATCAAAATGACCAAAATCAAAATCTTTTGAGACTATTGTGCTTATCGGTTGAACTACATTATCTAAGAACCATAATGGATTAGAATAAGCCTAGTAAAGACCAAAATGACCATAATCTTAATCCATTGAGACTAGGTCGAGTGAATACCAAAATGACCAAAATGGATTAGACTAGGTCGAGTGATTACCAAAATGACCAAAATAGTAATCCATTAAGAATAATACACTTAGTAGATGTACTATATTGACTAAGAACCAAAATGAATTAGAATAATCTGAGTAAGGCCAAAATAACCAAAATCTTAATCCATTGAAACTAATGCACTTACTAGAGTAAGTATTGGAACTAGGTTGGTTCTATGAACAATTTATTCATCATGTTTTGATGATAGCAAATGTACTTTGCGAGAACAATTAATTGTCTAATGATTTCATTGAGTGTGCACTAAATAGAACCAGGAAATGGAGGAAACAATATCAGAGGAATCCAAGATGTTAGAGGAAATGAAGATGTCAAAGGAAATGAAGACATCAGAGTCAAGTGAAGTCAAACGAAGTCAATGCAACCTTCAGACTCTAGTTGTTACACGCGCTGATGTGTGCGCGCATCGGTCTCTAAAGATTTTCCTCTAAAGCTTTTACGTGTCTGCATCTGAAGACTTAAGCATGCCTCTGTTTAGCATGCATCTGAAATTTGAAGCATGCCTCTAAAACGCCTACTACAGTAACTCTGAAGTTCTATTCGAGTTGCCTCTAAAGCTCAGGTTCCGCTCGCTCTAAAGACTGCAACTTGCTCTAAGATGTTGCCTTTGACATGCAATAAGCTCTGAAAGCATCAAAGATACTCTCTGTTATTTATTTGTTGCTGCATTTTTCAAACTTTTTGAAGGTGATAGCATTCATCATGAAAGTTCCTGCTTTATGATGCATTTTTTATTATTATTTCTTTTGATCAGTGTTGAGATTTTTTTTTGGATATTTCAGCACCAACAGTGTCTTTTGGAGCCTCATAGCCATTATCGATTATGCCCCAATGTACAGGATCATGTGAGATGTAGAAACTTCTAAGCATATCCTTTCAGTACTCGAATCTTTCTCCATCAAATAGAGGAAGCTTCTTAACGTTTCAACCTGTAACTTCATCACTAGAGTTAGTCATAGTAACACAGATCTTAACTCAAACACGGTTAAGTGTTCGGCTTTAAGATCGAGCTCTAATACCAATTGTAGAACGAGAAACACAAGAAAGAGGGAGTTTGAATTGTGTTTTATTTTTAAAATTGTTTTACCAAGATTAAAGCAAAGTGATGAAAACAGAGCAGATAAAACAGAAACCCAAATCAAAACATTCAATTTATCCTAGTTCACCACCAACACGGTAGCTACGTCCAGTCCCTTCAAGCTGAAGGATTTAATTCATTAATTCACCGACTGAATCATACTTCCACTAAACACCTACTAGTCAATTTGATTGTGTTCAAGTATTCTCAACCTTCAAGCTTAGTGCAATCAAGCTGTTGAGGGATGCAACCACTACTGGGCTAGGTTACAAATAGAATAGGTTTAAGGGTTTTTTAAATAACTCACAAAAGGGTGTTTACAATGTTGTACTGTCCGAAAATATTTTTCAACACATAGACACAACAAAAGATTAAGAGCAAGAGCGTAGAGATGATTGTATTGCTTATGTAGTACATTGTTGTTGTTATCTTCAACGAGGGTTGTACATCCTTTTATAGAGAACTTTAGGGTTTCTAGTTGTTGTTCTGATGGTAAGAAATCAGCATGTATCATGAAGTTTCGTATCAAATCATCAAAGATTGATTCACCATTAAAGGTTGTCCAAATTATCCTTGTAATTGATTCTACATATCTTGATACGGAAATAGAAAGAGCAAAGGATATCATGATCAAAGCATGTCACATAGAGCTTTAGACAAATAATAGATTCAGGGTGTTAAGTAGAGGATGCACAAATTTTTCTTCTTTAGATAGTTGACTTTTCATCTTAGCATTGACTTTTTAGAATCATCAAAGTCATACAATCAAATACTTGACACGAATTATTAAAGGCATACAATCACTTGCTTGTCACACTTATCAAAGACAGAAGAATTAGATGCTTGTTGCAATCATTAGAGGCAAACCAATTAGAGCATTTCTTACATTAGCAAAATTACTAGAGGCGCGTATCAGAGCACGTCCAACAGACTTAGAATACGAATTTCAGAGCAGAGTCTTGATGTTCCTTTAATTCATTTCAAACATCAGAGGATGCAGCGTAAAGTCATTCAAATCATACCTGATCTAGGAAATGCACACTTAAACAGAGCATTAGTGCTTTAAATTGTTCCCACAAAATAATTTTTTTTATCATCAAAACAAGTAAGGGTCATAGTTCTTCAAACCAACTTGGTTCTAACAGGGGTTGATCAAGGTATGAATCTGGTTGGTATGGTTCGTAGTTTTGAAAAGAATAAGCGTGTTATGTTTCAATAGGGTATTTGGGTTGGGGTATGGTTTAGGATGATGGTTGCACAATATTTGATGATGGATTGTCATCCTCAAACGTGATGTATAACTCAATGGAATTGAGTCACAACCACCATTTATGAACATCAAACATGAGTTCAACATCTTTGTCGTTTTAACATTCAATCGTTCGTAATAGACACCTTGTCCAAGGAACACGTGGTGGTCATAAACTATATCCGATACCTTCCTATTGTTGTCTAACTTCACCTTTGATTGAATTATTTGGTTTAAGTAGGTAAGGTTGCATCTAGAATGGATTCTGATAGCTTTTTTTTTTTATCACTTATAAAAGATTTGCCAATATCGAAACTTTCTCATATTTCTTCATTGTAGTAAATAAAGAAAACTACATAAAATTCATTATGATATTGCATTTATAATAATACCTGTTAGGTTCAACTTTATTTTAATAGATGGAGTTGAAAGGAAATGAAGTTCAATGATACACCTCATCATGACACCGTTGGATATCGAGGAGGAATCGATCACGTGGACATTTGTGGTGTAATATATTCTAACTTTAATTTAATTCTAGGCATTCATTTTTAACAAACCTCTTACAAACCAAATTTACTAAAGGTCCTACCTACTTCTTTAATACAATGCTCTACAAGAAAATTGCCTATGGAATGCATTTTCTTATTTAATCTGTTTCAGCATAAATGAAATGCATCACACATGTAAACTCAAATTTCAATTTGGACTACCACAATAAATAACAAAGTCGCCATGGAACTTGGAGCAGTACACTGTAATTGTAGGACGAGATTGACTATAGTTGGGTAATACACTCAGAAATGAGAACATAGTGGTGTAATTAACAAAAGAATCACATGCTTCATGATCAACTTCTAAATGGTGAATTTAAACCAAACTTTGGTTTTATGAAAATTCCAAACGATGTGTTTCTGTAAAAAAGAAATTGGACAACGAACCTCATGCAAGTCAACCCCAAGCTTTGCCACAATCTACCCCATACTTTTTTCAAGAACCAATGTCTAATAGAACACCACAAAAATCAATATTATGTACCATCACCGCCTAACATAGAGTCACCTCCTCACCCTTGTTTCTACACACCACATCAATCTTACAAATTCACGTCGAGGGATCAATTTAATATATTTCGACAACTATTATCAACAATGCCTCACATCAAGTGATGATGGTTTAATCTATAACTTATTTAGTGCTAATTGCAATACAATAAGTCAACTTTCCAGACATTTAACACCATGTACCAACATAATATTTGGAATCCAAGCATTGAGAATCATATACTCCGTTTAATCAAAGATTTAACTGGACTCAGGGTGATAGTAGTTCGTTCGCAACACCGCCCCTCGACATTATCTAGAACAAGAAGTGCAAGAAGATCATAACGCCAAGTGCCATGGTGCCGCCAACATTAACCTTGATGGTACTGGAAATCACCTTCAACATTAATTTTATTCCAACCTCTTTAATTACTTTTTAGTAATTTTATTAAAGTTATATTTTGTAATTATTTTTTTTTTGTATTTTATATATTTTTTTATAAATTAAATTAAAAAATGTGTATTATGAGATCGCTATTTGGGAAAACGACCTCCTAGCAATTTAAAAAAAAACAAAAAAATTAAAATTAAAATTAACTAAAGATAATTTATTTGGAAGAAGTGTCTCTCTTACAAATGTTGTAAAAGTATGACATTTTAGTATTTAATTTTAAAAGTAGAATATTTTATTTTTAAATTGGGTTATTTAAAAAATCTGTGTATAAATCGTATTATCTCTATGTTTAAATATAAGACCCCTTATAGGAATTAAGAAAGTTAATAATATTAAATTTTTCAAAAATTAATATTGTTTTTATATTTTTATCCTCAAAAGATAGAATTAGTTAATATTTTTATTAAAGTATTTATTGTTTTGTAGAAAAATATGTACATTAATTAAGGGGGTGTATTAGATTAGGATTTTAAAAGCATTTTTTGTGATGAATTAGTCTTGAGACATTCAATTAGGATTGTTTAGATTTATAAAAAGTCTTGGGGTATTAAATTTTTTTTAAAATTAATGGATTACTTTCAAAAATTGATTTCATGAGATTTTATTAGACTTTTGGTATGAAAAAACATTTTCCTACAATATGAGATTTCTATAAAATCTGTTTTTTTTCTTTCATATTTATCTCTTTCAGAGATACCATGACCACCATCCTTCTCCATGGTCACCTCCTCCATCTATTTTCTCTCTCGTATCCCTTTTTCATTCTCTCTACTTAGTTCTTTAAGTGTCTTTCTTCTTCCACTATCTCTATTCCTTCTTTAAGTGTCTTTCTTCTTCCACTATCTCTCTTCCTTCTCCCATGTTATCTTCTCATGTCAGGAGTAAGATTATTGTTTTTTCACTTCTTGTTTTTTCTATAGAAATATATAATTATGTTTTTACTCTTTAACACATGTCTAAAATGATATTTTAAAAAATCATTACAAAAAAAATAATATTAAATAATCAAAATAATTTTTTCACTTTTATTATACCAAAAAACATTTTTTATAGACACTAAATTACTTATTATGTTATATTATAAGTATTAATATGACTATTAACTTTATATTATTTTAGCAATGTTATTCTATATGTAATAAGTAAAAATAACTGGTAAAAACAAATTAGTGGAACATGAATTTTTTAAATTACATCAATTTTAAACTTCATTTTAAGATGTGTGATACTCCATTTGAGTTTGTGATATAATTTATAAAGTAATGCATATTATGATAATGACTCAAAATAAAAATAAGTTGAC
>JBBPBQ010000002.1:36613686-36665682 GCA_037974755.1 Cicer yamashitae | reverse complement strand
TGATTACTAATATAATTAATCATCAAAATATTACCTATCATGATAATAATTCTTAAAATAAAAATAAATTACTAATTTGCTTAGTACTTCAATATAATAGAGATAATGGCAATTTTTCATTTTAAATATGTAGAATTGAATTTTTTTTAAATAATTTAAATTTTAATAAATAAAAAATAGGTGTATTGAGAATATTGTGTTGGAGAGAGTCCTTATTTCCCTTCAATGATTACTTAAATTTTTGTAAGTCTATTTTAAATCATATTAAATCATAAAATCTTATAAATTTTTATGATAAAAATCCTTTAAAATTCAAATTACAAATCTTAATAGTCTTTAAAATGCTAAAAATCATTAAAATTTTATAAGTCTTTTAAAACTCATAAGATTTTTTTATACAAAAATGATATTTTAAAATCTTAATCTAATACATTTATCTAAAAATATATTAGTAAAAAAGTAATTAATACACTTAAAAATTTTTAAAAAAATCTTATAAAAAGAAAACAATTTTTCCAAGAAAATTTTGTTATTTGAAGACAAATATATAATAAAAATTACGATAGTATAGAGTGGATAATTAGCTTAAATTAACAAGAAGACTAGCGTTTTTGAAGCATTTACAGACAGGACAAGTCTGCAGTGTAGACCCACACGTAGTACAGAGACAGAGGTGTCTGCAAGGCAGGATTAGTACACACGATTCTCCTTTCCCACAATTTCTGCACAATCTCTTCTTGTCATTGTAACCGCTATCGTACTCATTCATTACTCTGCTACCATCACCACCACCACCACCACTAGTACCTTCTCCATTTTCCTTATCCTGCGCACTAAATGCTACCGTGCACCACCCCTCTTTATTATAATTATTACTTTCGCAAGATGACTCCGCGCCTTCCTCCGGCACGACGGTGGCATCTACGCCACCGCCGTTGTTTTTCAGCTGCGTAAGGACTTGTTCGAGATTGTTTCGGAGAGCGTTTGCGGTGGCTTCGTTGGTTTGTGCTAGTTCACGCCATATTTGATTCTCGATGCAAAGTGATTTCACTCTCTCTTCAAGCGTCATGTTCATTCTTTCAATTTTCTCGATTTCTTCTTCTTTAGCTTTCAGTTTCTTTATCATTCCAATCTCTATTAATTCCATTAACATCCTCGCTTGTCTCTTCCCCTTTTCTTCCAATTCCACTCTCACCTTGTCCATCTAAACAAACACAAAATGTTATTAAAACCAAAACAAATTTAAAAGAGAAAAAAGATTTGATTGATTGAGATAATGAAATTACGTGTCGAGAAACGAGGTGGTCGATGTCGATGTTTTGGTGGTAGATATTTTGAGAAATATCTTCTCCAAGGAAGGAGAAAATTCCGCTATTCTTGTAAGAAGGGAAATTAGTGTAGTCACTAATTGTATCTCTCGAGCGTTTTCTTGTGTACGAGGCAACGTTGTTGTTGTTGTAAGTGAGTGTGCTGTCGGATTTCATGTCGGTGGTTTTTTGAAGGAGGGAATCGGTTACGAAGGGATTGTACGGCTGCGGTTGCGTCGGGAGGAGATTCTCCGACACGGTGGTAGTGCAAGATAGTGGAAGTAGTGAGGAGTAGTTGTTGTAAATGTTTATGAAGTTTGCATCGGTAACATTGGGGTTCGCGATCACGTCTCTGCATATTCATCAAGAAATTAAAATCACAAAAAATAAGAGAAGAAAAAACAGGGTTTAGATTTCAAAAAATTGAAACTTTGAAATTTTAATGATAATAAAAAAAAAACAGAGACAGATCGATGGAGATGTACCTGTTGTGGGTATTGGGTAGGAGTTGAGAAGGAAAAAGGTTGAGATGGCGAGCCTCGACGGCCATGTGTTGTGTTGTGTTGTGTTCTTCTTTGCTCTGTTTTTCTCTTGTGTTTGTGATGTCTTTGATTTGTGGTGAAGTCTTTGGATTTTGAAATGGAGGAAGGGAGATATGAAGAGAGAAAAATATAACTAATGAGGGTCAGAAAACAATGAAAACAAAAGCATGCAATCGAGGTGTCAAGGCTTTATGGTGGGGTTTATTTTCAGGGCTTGGTTCTTTCCCTTTGGCATTAATTAATTATTTTCAAAAATACTTTGAATATTCTGTGTGTTGAGATTTCTATACTACTTTACTTTTATTGTAAGATTTTGTCTATTAATTGATTGTTAAGTTTTTAACCTTCCAGATTTGAACCTGTCATATTATAGGCAATATAGCATGTTTTCGGCGGTATTTTCATTAACACGCACCCTTTCCGAGAAATAAAATCTTTAATTTGGTCACAGTTTCAAAAGTTAAATCAGCATTGGAGAGATTAATACCATTCAAATGTATTGTTAAAACCATTCTTAGCTGTCGAATAGCATTAAATTAAATAGTAAATAATTTAAGAATGAAACTTTCAACAAATTTTATAATGGATTTGTTATTTAAGAATCAAATAATTTTGATAAAGAAATTCATGATCAAAATCGTTTTTTTTAATAATTATCAAAAATCGTTTTTAAAACTAGAAATTTATGGAATGAAATACCTAAATTGTGAAGAATATTTCTTTGTTTCACATACACTAAAACAATAACAATAATTTAATGTATATTTTATATAGAAATACTTTTAAAATAATCTTTATACATAATAAATATATTTTATATTTATTTTGTATCTTCTAAAATAAAATAGTAATATTAATGTAGATTATGTTTAGAAAAATAATAAATATATTTAATAATTTGAAAGAGACTTATATAAAAAATTATATTCCAATTAGTACTTTTAATGACAAACATGTATATTTTTTTAATTGTCATTTTGATATTATTTATACATATAATTACCATCGACAAATTTTGGTAATATTTATGATTTGTTTCTATAACACCTTTAGTTATTTATTATTTTATTTCAACTATTTATTTCTATATAATATATAATTAAATATATTAGTAGTTGTTTTTTTATGGACATATTATTGGTTAATATGACATTAAACTTTTTGTACAGTAATATGATATTAAAATTATAAAATAACATATTAATTTTGACAAGAAAAATGACATTAATATAAACAATTTGTATTGTATAAAAAGTTCAACGGATAGGTTAATGCAATGGTAAAAATTGATGTTACAGATTTTAAAGAAGACTAGTAGGGTAACCATCACGTAATACTTGCCAACTATGGGTGCCATGTTGTCACATTAAAATCCAAAACAGATCAACTTTTCTGTTTCCGCAATGTGACACTGCACAGTTTTGTTAGGATTCATTTTTTCCTTTTATGTTTTGGTGTGCAAGGATGAGAAAGAGGAATATCGGGAGGTATATGGGGCCCACCAATTAACACGTGCGTGGCACGGTTGTCAGAAACAGTGTAAAGGGTGACGCAGGGATAGGCACGTGCGAACTGAGGACTCTTTTTGGCTGTTTCGTTTTAAATACCAGATCTATACTAATAATATATATTTATACTGATAATAAAGGTAATACATCATTTACTGTGGTCTATTTTCTTTTATTATAAATATGTCTTTTGCTATTTTTTTAGAAAAATGTTCATAATTTTTAAAAATTATTCCCTAAAAAAACTTTTAAAACCACTTTTATGAGTTATTTTTCTACAATTTTTTTCTTTTTTATTATTTATTTATTTTATTAATTTTCTCATTACAATTAAGTAATATTCGGTCTTGGATTATTTTTAAAAAAATTTCAATAAATGGTATATAATAAATTTAATGAATGTGAACACACTTTAGTATAATAAAAGAGTGGACAAACAGACACAGAGTGTCCGTCTTAACGCTTGTGATTTATAAGGCAGAACATAAATTGTCTAAACGTAAAAAGGTTTTTAAATGAAATCAAACATGAAATTTAAACCAAGAACAAATAAAAATTGGCTTGGCGAATTGGGCATTACCGATGTGTCTATTGAATCCGATTGTAAATATGTGGAAATGGCGTATCCACCATTAAGGATAAATTTTATTAGGAGGCAAAGCAGGGGAGAAGCTTGACTAAAAAATATTGGGTAACCAAAATAAATATAAGTTGGTAATAAACACAAAATTGATCATCAATTAGTTAAACTACATGACTTAAAAATACCTTAAAGTAATGTTCTACACTCTTTTAGTGACTTGAAATTATCGATAATATACCAAACCTTTATAAAAGACAACTAGACAAATGGATGGGTGGAATCCCAAACACGTGTTAGTGTTACTATTCTTAATTGGACTATTTGGTTAATCTTATTTACTGGATTTTCTTGTTTTCTAATTTTCTTCTCCACCGACATGAAGGAGAAGACGAAGACGGGAGACGGAAGATGATTCAAGCAGTTAGTCACGGATGGAGATGTTATGAAGACGACTGTGGTGAAGAGCAATGAAGGAAGACAAAATGGAGGATATTAGATGAGGTGTCATGGTGGAGCTGTAATTGTAATTGTGATTTGTTCAAAGGTGACTTTAGGGCTTTGGGTGTGTTGGATCTTTTGTTGGGGGTATGCTGCAAATCTTGAACAAGAAGATTATGAAATTGATGAAGATGAAGGTTGCACAAATAAATTCCAAAGCGTGTGTATCACACTAAGCTTTAGGTTCGATTCTCCCCCACCAATCTATATATTTTGGATGCAAACGGGTTAACCAGCGAATCCCCTTCAGGATACTTTGGAATCCTTGAAGTGAATTGCACATTCACATCAAGCCTATCGATCAATGATAGTTTACATAATAAAGTTCCTTCATTTACTCTCGTGCACTAGAGAAAATAAGAAATGACTTAGAAATATTTTTGACAGAAATTTAGTTCATGTAACATGAAAATTGTGTTCTCCTTTCTGGCTCTAAAGTATCTCTATTTGTAGAGGAACTCATACCAATTAGTGAAAGAAAACAACTCTTAAACTCATACCAATTGGTGAAAGAAAACAACTCTTGAGAAAGATTGTAACCTTTGGTAACTTAACAGATGCATTGGTTTGAATTAAACCCAAACATTGCAACCACTTGACCAAGTGATACATTAAGTTATTTAATTTTGCTACATTAATATAGCTATTAGAGAATTCCAAATATATTTTGGAAATTCCCCTCACAATCCCCCACCATTTTCAAAATATATCTAAGTCTGTTATTCAGGAAATCTCATGGTTTTAGATAAAGGTATCTTACGATTTGAATCATTACTTAGTAAATTATGTTTTCACTCATCCCCGAATAGACTGCTAGACAAGCTTTGAACCAACCATTCGTTAGAACAAGTGTGCATAACTCACACATGAAATCTCAGTATCATTGATTGAATTATAAATATGACACATTTGATAAGGCCCTGTGTCTCATATCCTTTTCATGAGAATTTAAGAGTCAAGCCCTTGAACTCTATGAAGCGGCCCACTTCATTCTCATATAGGTGGACTATATCAAAAATGTACCCATAATTATACATTCCAGCAAATATATGCTATATGTCCATTAAGAGGAGACCTCATCCTACCACTTTTATTTTATAGTCCAAGTACTTTTACCCTTTGGGATGTATCTATTGTCAAGTACTTCAATCACTCTAATAGTGAACTTTCATCATTGAACTCAAGACTTGATGCTACTCAAGTGTGAGTTGATCGTTTCCACCATTGGTGATTATTTAGATATGAGCTTGTATCACATCTCTAATGATGTCTTCAACACCATGTCCTTTGTCAGACCTTTCGTCAAAGGATCTCCAAGATTCTTTTTAGTTCTTACAAACACTATGGATATCACTCCATTAAATCCTTTACATAGCTATGTCTTAAACCAATATATATTGATTTTCTATTATATACTTGGCTATATGTTTTTGATAGTGTGTATTGACTATCACAATGTATGGATACTAATGCCATTTACTTTGGCCAAATTGGTATCTCATACAACAAATTTCTTGTCATTCAACCTCCTTACTACCTGCAGCTAGAACAATAAATTATGCAGCCATGGTGATGTCGGCAATGCAAGTTTGTTTCTTTGAACCCCAAAAAACTGCACATCCACCAAGGTTGAAGATCCATCCACATGTGGAAGCATGATCTTCAACATAAGTTACCCAACTGACATCTGTATATCCTTCCAAAACTGAAGGATATCCACTATAGATTAAACTATAGTTAATTGTTCCCTTCAAATATTTTAATACTTTATCAATAACATGTCAATGTTCTTTACTTGGATTGCTTGCATACTGACTTAACATTCCAACAACATATGTTATATCAGGTCTGATACAAGTCATGACTTACATCAAGCATCTGATTACCTTTTATGTTCTTGATAGTGTTGACCAACTATCACCAAACCATGACTCTTTTGCCATTTAATCTCTTCACATTGTATCACATACAATTAATAAACATCTCAATTATCACATACGCAAACTTTTATATCATTCTGCCTTTTACTATATTTAATAAGCATCTTAATTTAAAATTCTAATTCTTTTTTCAATATATCCAAGTCCAATATATAATACATTTAAAGTAATTGAGGATTTTTTTTTTCAAATATGCTAGCGATAAACATTTTTAAACTTATACGTTATCAACGTTCAGTTTATACATCAAGGGTTGCATTGGTTGGGTGGTTTAACAGTGCATCTTTTCATTGCACCAACATAGATCCAACAGGGTGTGTTGTGTAATTTTTAATTATATTGAAGGTATCTTGGTTATTTCACCTATAAAAAATTTAATTTTTTATCTTTGGGTTGGTTGTGACCACCCCCTTTCATGTTGATGCTCCGCCACTAAGGCATACAAACAATGTCATTCATTTGTTAGCATGGGTGTCATGATTTTATGCTAGTCACCAAATCTTTTATTATCCCCGTATTTTTTTTTTGCTGAATATGTTTCATCATGTATTGAAACAGTTATTTTGAATGAAATGAATTAGGTTGGTTTTATGTAAAAGAAAAGAATGCACCAAGACCAGAAGTACTCAATAAGTCTGTCTTTTCTACAAATTAAAAATGACAGTGTTGCCTTTTCAGATATGAATTAGACATTAAATAAGATGAAAAGTAAGAGAATATTCGAGTTGTCTATCCTAAATAGATAACAAAGAATTTGATGTTATTTTTTTGCTGATAAAAATTTATGGTGATGAGATAATGCCACATTCTAAGATAAAGACATATTCTAAGATAAAGAAGACTTTAGGGTTCATTGAACACCTATAAATAAATTTACATTTGACTTGCTCCTATGAATTTGATGTTTAAACAATTATTACCAAACATATAAAAAAGAGAAATTTAAAGAGAGATGAGTCGAGTCTTTCCCACGACGAGTAAATGAAAAATAGCCACTAGATTGATGCCATGTGCCACCTCCTAAAACCTCATCATATATTTTCATTTCCATTATATTGCTCCTTTAAAGCTCACGTTACTCTCCAACAATATTCACCCTACTTAAGTTGAAACTAATTAATCCACCAACATGAAGAATTTAAAGAAAAAGAAAAGATAACAAAAAGTAAGCGAAATATGGGAAATATAAAAGAGGAGCCGGTGGTCACAATATAACTACAATTTGATTAACTACTTTAGTTGATATTAGGTAAATCATGCGTGTTTGTGCTTGTCCCTCTTTTTAGGGAAACTTGTTTGCATCTTGACTTGTAAGCTACTTTCTTTATACATCTTTTCCCCTTTTCTATGTTCAACATATTAAAGGTCATCAATGATCTCCATCATTTCTATGTTCTAATTAAGTAAATAAACTCTCACATTATTATTCTTCATCCCTACCACAATGAGTAATTCAATTGACAGTTTCCTATAGATTAAAAATAATGTATAAAAAAAAATGAAAGAATCATGTATTTGTGTATTTATGCATTCACTATTTTTATTGATGCAACGTAAAAAATATCAAATTGAAAATTGTGCATGTATTTAATATTAATTAAAGACAAATTTAAAAAAAACTAATTAATATTACATTATAAATTGAAAAAAATTAATTAATATTACTTTATAAATTGAAACAAATTATTCATTTAAGAATAAATTATTTTTAGAAATAGATTATTCATTGTGGGGTCAAGAAATTACATGTGAATCTTTAATTTTTGAAAATCTCTTTCATCATCTGAAATACAATCATATATAAACTTGCTTTTGAACACGTCAAGCATCCATCTCTCATTTCCTTTCTTAAAAAGTAAAAAATAAATAATAGTTATTGAATTATAAGAGACCTTATAAGAGGCCATAATTATATCATGCGTCAGACGTAGAAAAAAATAGTATAAATATATTTTGCCAGACTATATATGTATAAATATATTTTAATTAGCCATGTGTCAGACGTAGAAAAAAATAGTATAATTAATTAATGACTGAAAATATGATCACTACTAATTAAAATATTACATTAATTAAAAAAAAAATTTAAGAAAAAATAAGTTTGTCTTTCATTTCGTCATTAATTTTTTAGACAAGTATTACATAAGAGACATATTTCTCATCTCGAGTTTTAAACTCAAATTTAAGTTTGTGGAATCATTGTTAAAAAACTTATACATTTCTTTTATTTGAGTTAATTTTCTTTATAATTTTCGTTATTCTATACTTAGGGGATTTATTTTTATTGAAATGGGCAAGTGAGTTGAGCTATCACTATTTCTTGTATTAGAGACATACCTTACTTGTGCTCATGATATTTGTAAAGAAGGTAGCTTTATTTCTATCAATAGCCAAGAAAATAAAAATTGACCGTTCTCAGTTGAGAGAAGTGGTTTTCAGAGAAATTGCATAATTCATGGGTTTGTGTGGACCCCTCTCCCTCTTCTTTTTCTTTCTTTACAATATATTCAGCATTTCACATGTTGAAAGTCTACCATGTATTTTCAGTAGTTGGCATTTTCTTTGTTCAACAGCAACACATGTAACTTCACAATCAGAATTCAATTCCCTTGAAATGAAAAAACTACCAAAATTGAATAAGTTTGTACCAATGACAAAGAAAGTGAGATTTTGGGAAAAGGAGTTTAGATATGGTCAATGGAAATAGTTGATGGAAAAGTCCTTTTTCTAAATTAAAGAATACATTTCCCAATTTATGCTCTAATTTCTTTTTTGGCAGGTATTCATAATTCCATGTGCATTAATATATACACAAGATGCTTACTCCCCTTACAATAAGACAGGTCATTTCACATTCATTTTTGTTAGACATTGTATTCAACACACAAGATGCTTATTCTAGAGGAACCATATTGGCTGTTATGGATCATGATTTTGCACTATTAAGTAATTGAAAGGAAGGGAAGGGTTGTCTTGTCTCAACTATTTTTGCTGACTCATCTGCCACTTTCAAGTTTCATGCATTTATTCTAGTGTGATTTTGGGTGTTCAATTGAAAACACCTAACTTTTATTGACACTGATTATTAACCTTATAGCATAAAACAAAAAACGACGGTGATTGGTGACAGATACAGATGAACAAATTATACATATATAGTACGCATGCATGTGAGGAAAAATTAAATTAAAGTTTTCCAACCAACTTATTGTTTTAGTTGGGTGGGTGAGTTGATTATAACTTGTGTTAAAAGGTGTTGATTTTAAGTCATAATTACAAAATTAATAAGCACATATTGTAAAAGTGTTAGAATAGGTGAAAGTTCCCTTATTTGATAGAAAAAAAACTATGGCAAACTCTAAGTGTTCTTAGTGTAATTTTGTTAAAGATCCAAACATAAAAATATTTTTATACTTATGGTTCGAAGACTCTAGAAAAAGGATTGTATTGCAGTCGTGAAATTTTCGCAAAGAATTGTGCCAATCAAAATTTGATACCACCTAAATCAAAGACAGTACACCAAAAATTATGTTTTCAAAAAAATTCAAGATTGCTCAATTTTTGCAAATTCAAAATTTTGAACCAATGCATTTATAGTGACTAAAAGTAAAATATGAACAATGATATACAGAAGTTACAACTCATTTTAAGTAACTTATGAAGTGTATTTGACTTTGTAAATCGACTTCCTCACTTATGAATCGACTCATGAACTTTCAGTTCTTGAAGTTCCAGGACATTGGATCGATTCACAGAGAATGTGAATTGACTCATCAGCAAGGCATGAAGTTATTTAAGTCGACTCACAGCTGTGTGACTCGACTCACACAACTTCAAAATTCATTTTTGATTTTTTCAATCAATGTGACTTGACTCACCTGTCTTTTGGATCGACTCACATAACTTGCAGACTTATAATTTGACACTTTTAAGGTTTTTATGGAAGTTACAAAGTGATAATTTTTCTTAGAAATCGATTTTCATTGAGTTATCTCTTTCGTGCATCATATAAAAGATTTTCTCATAAATTCCAAACACAAGAATAGTTTCACTCATTCCTTATACTCAAGCATTCAAGATCATATCATAGTTTGAAAACTCTTGATCAAGTCAGGTCTGCAATCTAGTAGTGAACCGATAAACAACAACGAGGAGATATTGTTCAATGGAATGTCTATCTAGATACGAATCATCGAGGGGGATATCGATGAATTGCATATCGAGGGCTGAAGAAGGTGTTCTTTAGAAAAGTCCTAGAAGGGTTTCTAGGTCTCTATCTTGCAAGATTGAGGTGTGTTCTTCATCTTGAAGATATGCTCGTGTTCATAATTTGGAGGGTGTTCTAAGATTATGTGTAGAAGAGTGTTTAAGAAAGAAATGGTCGTGTATACAAGTGTTTGTAACTTCTGCTGAAGGATTCTATAAACATTCTCAATAATAATAAAGGAATAAAACTCTCATTCATTTGAATGGGGACATGATGTACTCTACAGGTGAGGAAAGTATAGGAACTTATATAAATGTTGTGTGAATCTTTCTATCTCTAACTCTTTAATTTTTGCAATTTTACTTTGTTCTTGATTTACTATTTTGTTTTGGAGTTTGCTGAAAAATCTATTTTAATGCAAATTGATAGAAAAATTGTTATAAGATTTTTCTATTTTGAAATCTTGTCTTAGTTGTGAATGTTGAATAAAATTTTGTTTTGAATATTGCAATTCAACATCTTAGACTTGATTCAATTTGAAGAAAATATGATATAATAGTGTTTCTATTGGTTAAGATTTATTGATTTTTTATTTGATGATCTTTGTCATATTTGATCAAAGTGCTAAAATTATTTTATAAAACTACTTCAATTATTTTTCTATTTATCTTTCATAAGTCTCAGTTGAATTTTGTTGTTGTTTATTTCATATAACATCATCAAACCACTCCAAATATCCTATGCGCACTATCAATTAGTCCATCACATTAAAAGATTTTTAATTTCCTCCATGCGATTCGAAAGTTTTCAAAACTATTTTACGAAAGTTTCAAACTCTATTCAATCCCCTCCCCATTCTAGAGTTCATTATATGTCATTTCGTGAGTAAAAAAGAGCACACAGCTTGGAAGGAAATCATTGCAGGAATTCGTTGCACAATTCTCATATGCTTGGCGTGATTGAACTATATAGGACAATTGGCGTGAATTTCAGCAAAAATATTCTTTTCTTCTTCCCGCTTCATTCTTTTTTTCGAAAATATCTTTTTATGCCACATCATAATAATTAGAAGATGTGATCATTAGAGCATTCTCATCTCATATATGCTTCAATCGAATGTTTTAGATGTTTCATATACGCATGAATTTTGTGCTTAACAAATGATTGACTATGTTCAAAGCATGAAATAAGAGGATCAACAAAATCTCTTTTGTTGCACTTATAAGAGGCAAACAAATCAGAGTGAATGTTAAGGTGCATTAATAAGAGTAACAAAGAGACGTGTTGATTAGAATCTTTAAAGCATGTTGCATAGAGAATAAAGTCTTTTACTCAAATCAATACTTTCAAAACTTGTATTAGAGCCTACACACTTATACAAATACATTAAAACATAATTTGTTCTCACAAATATTTTTGTTATTATGAAAACAAAATAAAGGATCATTGTTCTTCAAACCAACTTAGTTCTAACAAACCTGTCTAGTAGTGGCAATCTCCTTTGGTTTTAAAGGAAGTCTAAAGAGATAGGTAAACACTTGGTTCTTATACAACCAAAAGTTCCTAGCCAAAATTATCGAGAAGACTAGAAGGTCCCTAATGGTAGCCTTGAAAGGAGGTTAGAACAATAATTGGAACCTAAAGAGTTACTATAGAAGCTCAACTCTAGAGATGAGGGATGTTAGAATTCTCGAGGAATCCATAAACTGTATTTTTGGATCCTATTGAGGCATTATAATACGAGGTTCCTCGAGAGGAAAACTAGTTATACTTAGCTTGGAGAAACTTAGAGCATAATTAAAGCCTAAAGAATCAAAGTTAAGAATACTTTAGTGGATTAAGTCTCTGACTGTACTAGGACAAATCTATCTGTAACTGGAGGACAAGATGTAGCAACAATTGTTGCGAACAAATATAAAAATACTTGTGTATTTTTCTTCTCCCTTATCTCTTTACATTTGCTTTTAGATTCTTTATGTCTTATCTTCTATTATGTGTTTTTAATAAAGATAGACTTTTAATAAAGAATCTATTTTAAACAATTCAAATCTCTTTCTTATGTTAGTACTTTCAATTGGTATCAGAGTTCGATATCTTGTGATTGAGAATTTTACCGTGCGAAAGTAAACGTCGTTAATAAGTGCAAAATATTGATAGATGGTTTGATTTGTTTTATGTTGACAAGTTGATTCCTATTTGTGAATTTTGTTTTATTTTCTTTAGTTTTTAAAACCAGGAATGATCATAAGCAGCTTATTATGAATAGAAATTATAGGCATAAATGATTGTGAAAACAAATATTCAATTTTATAATTTCAAACAATGAAACTATTTTGTTTAAATCTAATTTTTCAAAAAGAATTTTAAAATTTTTCTTTTTAGGTTTTCTGGTTCAATCACTTTTCTGTGATATTTTAAGTAATGACTTAGATTTTTCTTGATTGAGAAACTTAGAGACACTTAAAAAGAACAAAAATGGAGAAAAAAAAGTTATGTGTACAAGTTTTTCAAGCTAATTACTATTTTCTTGCCTCTTCAGGCATTTAGTTATTCTTCAAGGCCTCTTCACACCTACCAGAATTAGAGTGTTACGATTAATGAAAGAATCCTGACTTCACCGCCTCTTGAGTTGTGTTTGTATAGTAGCTCTTTAGATTCAAGTATTATTTACTGTACCTCTTAAGGTGTTTCTATTAGAGACCTTTTATTATTTTAAACATTTCTAGCTATTGCCTATCGAAGTACCATGTGTTTTTAATGTTTCTATAACATAAAATAGGGAATCCTACTGGGCTGATTTACCGAGATACAAGTTTGCGTCTAAATTGACACAAAGTTTGTTTTAGGATTCTAACTCTCATTGAGATAATATTACAATATAAATATGTTGTTGGGAAAAAGACATAGCCGAAGAAACTACTGATTATTCTCAACTTTTTGATTCCCTTTTGCTTCAAGCGATTACACTTAGAAAGAAACTTTGTCCCTCAGCTATGGGTTCCTAAACTACACCAAAGAGTATTAAGTACGATGTGGAATTTCTAACAACTAGACTAAGCAATGCATAAAGGAAAGTAAAAATATGATAAAGATAGCATAAAAAGCTTATTTGATTGGTTGTTTGTCAAAAAAATTACAACTTGAAGTATTTTTTAGCAAAGCTAATCCTACTGGCCATAAAATGTGGCCTATAGACATGTATCCGTGCTGGATGAATTATGCGAGTAATGTGTGATAACTTCCAAATGAAGAAGTTCATTGTGCCTTATGATTGGGTCACTTTCCTGTTTCTTCAGCTATCACGTTGGCATTATCTGTGCAGGTTCTATTCCTATTATTGTGCCACCGTGTTGGTTATTTGTGGCACTAAAATTAAGGAAGGAGAGCGTAACTGTCGATTCATCATGTTGCAGTGGGCTTTGACTCATCCTTGGATCTTGAAGACCCTGATGGACTTTGGTAAACCTGAGAAATAGTCAACTAACTCATGTTCAGATGCTTCATGTGCACTTGACCTTCATTTGACCGTTTTTCGTTGTCGGCTAACCTGTTATTTATTTTTAGGTGTAAATAAAATCTTATATCAATTCAAGTATCATAGTTCACTTAGAACTACTTGTGACTATACTTGATTGATTTACAAATATTTTTTTTATAACTCTAAATAGAGAGGTATTTTCATTTTTCATAATTCTTGTTCAAGGTTTTTTTAGAATGTATTCTCTTTGAGTTTTGTACATGCATTTTTTGTTGCTTTTTTTGCTTTTCTCATGGATTTTCAACTGAACTACACTACTACAAAAATTTAATTTATCGACGAATTTTAGAGACGAAATTTTGTCCATCGCAAATGGAAACGGAAAAAAATTTGTTGAGACGGAGGTAAACACTTTTATGTTTGAGAAGGAAATTAGAGACGAAATTACCTGTCACAAAGTTAGTTTGTCTCTAAATCCGTCAAGATCCGTTTCTAATAAGTCAAACTTATTCTCTAAAAATCAAATTTTTATAGAGGCAAAATGTAGAGACGGAACAATGGCGTCTCAAATATTGTCCGTCTCCTAATCCGTGTCTAATTGGAAATATGTATATTTAGAGACTGAATGTATCCGTCTCAAACGTTTTTCATCTCTCATTTTTGTCTCCAAATCAGTCAAAAAAAAAAAAAAACTCTCGTTTCTCTGTTTTAGCTCTAGAGTCCAATTTTTTCACCAAAGAATCCTTCCAACTGTAGAGAAGTTTCCCTCCCTTTACAATTTTTTCCAACCCTCCACATTCAGTAATTATTATTATTATTTAGATAATTAAAAAATCAAATCCAATTAATTAATTAAGACCCTTCAATATTCACGATGTTGAAATTTCTTCTACCGTAAAACAACTTTTTCTTCGTAAACCCTAAACCTTCCGTGTTGCTTCTTATCATTTGGAAGCATCCAATTCCTCACGTGCTACTTCCCATCGCTCAGATTGGTGTTGCTGATTTGCATCCAATACCTTTCCACCTTCTATTTTGTAAGGTTCCATTCTCTCCCATTGTCTCATTACGAAACTATTTCGCATTGTAAACCATTTTTTCTACATCGTAAAACTGTTTCGCTACTTTAGGTATGTTTCTCTCATACCACATTCATTTCCTTTCATAATTTTTTCCTTATTTATCCCTCTAAAGCTTCAATATGTTTCAGATTCAAGCTCTATTTTGCCATCTTCCTTTTTCACCTTCTGTGTTGAGTCCCTAAAGTATGTTTCTCTCTCTTATCATTTGATTCCTTTATGAAAATTTTAACATTCAATAATTTCTTATATAGTTTTGTTTAATTTAATAGCTTTTTCATTCCACACCTTTTTTAATGGTAGTTTATTTTTTAGAAGATTTAGGGTGTAGTTATTCTATTAGATTGTCATCTATTAAAATTGCATTTTTTGTGTTCCTATTTTTCATTGTACTCTGGTTTGGTTAAATTTTATTTTTTTTTGATAATTTGAAATTTTAAGTTTGTTATGGGTTTTTTTAGGTTTGGATTCCTATTTTTACCCTGATGCAACAAAAATATGAATCAGAAAATATGCATATGTTAAATTTAGTTGCAATGTCACTCTCAATCATGATTTGATGAAGCCTTATAACAGTTTATTATTCCGGAAGGAAGAAAAACTTGTTACTTTTCTGATTGATACCCTTTTATTCAGTTGCAATGTCACTCCAATGAGGATAACCATCATTTATTTTCATTTTCCATAGACGTTTTCTTGGAGATGATCGTGGTTAACATCATCTTAGAATGTTGTCACTTTGGTTGCCTTTGTCGTTTTCATTTTCTTCTATTTTCATTAACTTCCTTCTAATCACAATCACGTCTTGTTCTAATCATAAAGGCGACAAAGGAAACCAAAGTGAAGGCGATGACCTTTCTGATCCGGCTTCACTTTTTTCCTTATCACCACCCGTCACAGTTGAGAAACCTACTTATATCAATCTCCTAATTGCCATCCAAATTTTGTTCCCTTCGCCCTTCAACTTCCATAGTTAGAAATGGGGCTTTTCTTTTAGGCTTCTTCTTGTGCCCTGCTGACAATTACAAACTTCATATCATAAAAGACTGGTTCACATTTGAGGCTAGGTCAAGGGATTTCATTACTTTCCGTCATGCAATGGTTGACTTTCAGGATGGGATAACATAGATATAAATAGCCAAAAGCAAAGAATAAGGTGGGGAATTTATGACATGATTATGTTCTCAAAGGAAGCTATGAGGTTTGATGTGGAGCCCTTCTTTGGCTTCCTTGGCTACTGGTCAGTGAGCATAAACACTTTTGTTTTCCCTTAAGGTATAATGACCCCAACTATCATAGACGTGGATGTTATTGTTTTCTTGCCACTCACTGGGTCTAAGGCTCCAGTAGCCCATGATGCTCCCATTCCTTAACTAGAAATCTCGTTTTCCAAGACCAATTCCGTTTACTCAAAATTCTAGGATTTCAACTCCAAGAAATAAGGACTCGTTGCTGATGTAGAGCACAATGCGTTTTTACTGTATTGGTTCAACAAATTTTTATCTGTACTAGTTATGTAGCTTGTGTCTAAGAGCTCCAACGCTATGTGGTTCTTCTGAATAACCCTGATAGGTCTACCTTCTGCGGTTCTCTATTTTTATCTTCATTCTACCGCTCTGTATTTAACATCTTGGATAGACTAATTGAAAAGAAAGATTTTAAAACCGTAAGTGGTCTCATATGGTTCCTTCAACTATGGGTTCAACTATACTTCCTTGAATTTCTTGTGAAAAACATCAGTTCTATTTCAATCCATAGGATTGGGCGAGTCTTGTGGGAAACTTTGATCCATTCCACTATGGCTTCAACGTCCACTTCCCCTGTGGCCAAAAAAACTTTTCTCTTAAAAGGAGTTCAATCGATTGGGATCCCATACGCTTCAAAAGCAGTGCCCTGCTTGGGTTATTAACATCAAACTGCCGACTTGTCTCCTTTAGCCGAGAACATCATTAAGGAGAAATGGTCAAGTATCGTGATGGCTAGGGATCTTCTTTGCGGCATGAAGCTGAATAGTCTCAACAACAAGACCTCTATTGAGTCTTATAGTCCTCATTGTGTGCCTTGTCAGTTTGGGCTTTTCCAAAACATTTTTTTAAGCTATGAGTCCAAAGTCCCCACTTTGACGAGGAACCCCTCAGATAAAAAAGAAGTGCTTTGATTGGGTCGCCTCAACTAGATATTAGCATTAAAAATGGAACCTTTTGGTAACCAACCTAGGGAGATGACTACCTTCACCAACTCGTGGCCATTTGCTAAAGATACAATGTTTTCTACCCTATTATCTTCCATTCTTTGCGATTTCTGCCTTTGATAAGGGAAAGGAGGAAATGTAACTCCTTAACCATAAATACTTAAGCTCTTTCTACATCTAGGCGAAGCGCTCGAATTCTAATGTCGTCCAAGAAAGGTAATTCTTTTATTCTTGTATTACTCATCTTTTGTGTCCTCATCATCTTATATCCATCTAAGCTTTCTTCTATGCAGACAAAGAGGCAGTCCAAATTGATCTGGCATGGGATGACAAAGATGAGGATGATGAAGTACCTTTGGTCTGGTGCAAAAGTGATGATAACAAAATCATTTGTGGGAACAATTTAATGCACTAACATTTTGATTAAGTGCGCATGTCCGAGATCAAGTGTTTGTTTAATAGATTCTTATCGTATCCTTTGATAACTGTACGAAGACAAAGATACAACACAAATTCGTCTCGCTTTGTTTCTCTAAGTCTAATACGCAAATAATGTTGTGTCCCAATTTCCTCTAGAAACACAAACAATGTCGTAGTTCAATTACCTCTGATAAATGCAAATGTGTTCTATATCGCTTGTCTTTGATCAATTCAACAAGTGTCTGTTCGTCTACCTCTAATAAGCATGACAATCAAGAATCTACCTCTGCCACTTATAAGCGTGACAAGCAAGAAGCTGCCTTTACCTTTGATATGCGTGACAAGCAAGAATATGCCTCTACCTCTGGTAAGGGTGATAAGCAAGTAACTGATAATCATATCAAGCTTCTGATCGTTCGACTCTGAGTTATTATGTATCCTCTAAAAAGTTAGCGCTCTAAAAAAGTCAACTCTATGGAAAAGTCAATGCTCCAAAGTAGACAAAGCGATTGCACATCCTCTGATGAAAATCATGAATCTGCTACTTTTATGAAGATCTTAAGACATGCTCTGACCATCGTATCCTCTACTTCCCAACTGTTTTAAACAAGATACCTTGAATCATTACAAGATCATTTTTTGGAAGATTTCTATGGCAAATCAATCCCAAAAAGATACGATACAAAACTTCATGAATTATGTTGATTTCTTGCAATCAAAACAACAATCAAAACCCTAATCATACTCTATATAAAAACATTTTTCCCTCAAAGAAAGCAAAGACATACAAGCGATAAGCACATATGAACTCTTGCTTAATATCATTCTGTTTCACGTTAATGTTAAGATGATTTATGAAGTAACAAATTTCTAAACGCTCTTTGCGAGAGCTAATTCAAAAAAACTAAAACCTTGTGGTTTGTAACCAAGCCCAGTAGTGGCTGCCTTCCTCAACAACTTGATTGTACTAAGCTAGAAGGTTTAGAAGATTGAACATAGTCATTATGTCTAGTAGGTGTTCAAGTGTAAGTCTGATTCCGTGGTGAACTAGTGGATTTAATCTTTTAGATTGAAAGAACTAGACGTAGCTACTGTGTTGGTGGTGAACCAGGATAAATTGTTGTGTCTCTCTGCTCTATTTTATTTTAACCTACACTTCTTTCTTTACTTTAGTATAGCCACATGAAGATATTTTAATTAGAAAATACTATTCAAACCGCTCATTTCTTGTGTTTTTCGTTCTACAAAAAGATCTAAGTATTGTAGTCCTTAATCCAATGAGTTGTTAAAGAAAAAGAGGCTGAGAGACTGTCACCATTGGCTAAGGGATCAACAACCAAAAGTACAAGAAACATTTTTTGATTTCCAATTCCACTCGCCATATTTTATATTTTCTCCCTCCTGATCCTTACATTATCATCTTTTCAGAAATCTAAGCTCTTGCACTAAACTCCCTTAAGCGAAACTAGTATATCTTCTACTTCATCACCTGAAGACACTCCTCGGGAGAAGGTAAGATTCCTCATGAATTTAATAAGCTTAAGTTTTCTCCACTGGAAAGTATCTTACCTCCTTTCTTATCCTTCGTGTTCACCACCGCCGTTCAGCCTTCTTCTTTTTCTCTAGACATTTTTAAAGCCGAGCTGAGTCAATACTTTGACAAAAAGGGCTCCCGAGACATATTCCAATCATTATTTGAAGAGGAAGCTGAGGCAAGTGGAAACAAAATTACAGTATAAGATCCCTACTTGGGTATAGGAGGTGGGAACCTTGAGGACTCTACTTTTCCATCTATCCTCAACTAAAGGGGAATCACATGTTCTTAAAGATAAGTTGCGACAGTTTTCTCTCCAACTATGCAACATCTAGGATAAATAGTTTGTGTCTCTCAAGTATGTTTTCTTTTAACCTACATTGCTATCTTTACTTTAGTATGGCCACACGAAAAATATTCTAATCAGAAAACACAATTCAAACCCCTTTTTCTTGTGTTTTTCGTTCTACAATTGGCATTAGACCTCAGTCTCAAAGTTGAGCACTTAACCATGTTTGAGTAAAGATCCATGTTATTTATGGTTAACTGTTGTGATGAAGATATAGGTGGGAACGTTAACAGGCCTCCCCTTTTTGATGGAGAAAGATACACTCAGATGTTTCTGTATCTCTCATAATCCAGAACTCTGAGACATAGTTGAAGATGGCTTTGAGGCTCCAAAAGATGCTGCTGGTATTGAAACATCCAGAAAGAACTTTGCCGTTGACCAAAAGAAACAATACAAAATGCATCATAAAGCCAGAACCTTCATGATAAATGTTATCACCTTCAAGGAGTTTGAAAAATGCAGCAACAAAGAAATGGCCAAGAGTATATTTGATGCTCTGGTTCTCAACTACGAAGGAAATAAGCAAGTACATGAAGCCAAATCTAATCTACTCATCAGAAAGTATGAATTCTTTTAGATGGAAGAAGATGAATACATTGAAAAAATGTTTTCATGAATCCAAACGCTGGTTTCTGGACAGAAGGTTCTCTAGAATAGCTATACTACTGCAGACCTCGTCAAAAGGATCCTAAAAAATTTTCCCAGTAAATGGAGACCAAAGGTAAATATGAGCTACACTTCTGCTCTCTCAAAAGATGCCTCTGGAAGAGCTGATGAGTTCACTCAGATCCCACGAGATTGAACTAGTTGGAGATGAGCCCAAAAAGAATTCAATGTCGTTGGCTCTCAAATCCCAAGGAAATAAGACAAGTTATAAGGCTGTGCAAGCAACTGAAGATTAGAGGAAAGCTAATGGGAAAATCAGAGTGAAGACTCAGATTATTAAGAGTTGTCCTTTATCTCAAGAAAAATCCAACGCATGTGGAGCAACATAAAGATATCTTTTCCCAAAAGAGATTTCAGACGGTCCCAAAATAGTAGAGAAGGAAGTGAAAAGCTAGACAAAAGGAAACTCGTCTTCTATGAATGCAACGAACCAGATCATTTCAAAAAATAATGTCTTAAACATGAGAAAAGAAAATCCTAGAGGAAAAGGTCTGCAACTGTGTTAAGTATGAATTAGCCTTTCAAGAATTTCTTGTTGATGGAATAGACATAAGTAAACAAGCTTCCAACAGAAACAATAAACATGGCATTGGCTTTGAAGAAAAGACAGAAAATCCAAGATTTAATCAATCCGATATTGTTTGTGCATATGCAATAAGAAATGTATCAAAAGAATAAGTTGTCCTATGTTGAAAACATGGAAAGACAAGATGCCTTTCAGAACTGACACACCAGGACCCAACCAAACTTGGGTAACTCAAAATAAAATAATTTATTTTGAAGATATCCTTAGCAAAAAAGTTGAAACACCAGTCATGGTACTTGGAAAGTGGATGCTCACGACTCATGACGGGAGAAAAGTCTATGTTCCAAGACTTGACCCTCAAGAAAGAAGGATTTGTAGGTGATCAAAAGGGTAATATCATTGGACATGGCACAGTAGGTAATGGTTCTCTTCCCTCTATTAAGAATGTTTCATTTTTAAAAGAACTAATGCATAATCTATTGAGCATAAGTCAATTAACCGACAGTGGTTATGATGTAGTCTTTAATCAAAAGTCTTGGAAGGCAATAAGTCAATTAGATGGATCCATTCTATTTACTAGCCAAAGGAAAAACAACATCTACAAAATAATTTATCTTATTTAAACAAACAAGAAGTCAAGTGTCATATGTCTGTAAGCGAGGAACTATTGATATGGCACAAAAGATTAGTACATGCCAACTTGAGGTTAATCTCAAAATTGAAAAGACTTGAATTAGTCAGAGGCTTGCCAAATCTTAAGTACGAATCAAATGTTATTTGTGAGGCATGTTAGAAAGGCATGTTAGAAAGGGAAACAACAAAATCTTATTTTTCTTCTAAAAACGTTGTTTTCACCTCTAGACCACTTGAACTCTTATATATTGATCTATTTGGTCTTGTAAAGACTGCTTCTGTTAGTGGTAAATAGTGAACATTGCATTTTATATTCAGAATAAAATCTATATTAGACCTATTTTCAATAAGACTCCTTATGAATTATGGAAGGGAATAAAGCCCGACATTTATTTTCACCAATTTGGACTAGTTATGTAAGAATAGTTGAATCAATTCAAACGAAATGGCGTATGGGATCTCGTACGCAAACCTAAAGAAAAGAAGCCAATTTGAATGAAGTGGGTTTTCAGAAACAAACTCAACGAGAAAGGTGAAGTTGTTAGAAACAAAGTTAGACTTGTAGCTCAAGGATACAACCAGTAGGAAGGTATTGATTACACTGAAACGTCCCCCCTATGGCAAGGTTAGAGGCTATCAGACTTTTACTTTCTTTTGCTATATTTAATAAAACTATTCTATATCAAATGGATGTAAAAAATGATTTCTTAAATAGTTGCATAATTGAAGAAGTGTATTGATGACTCTTCATCATATGCATAGTTTTCATTGTTTAGTCTTATTTATCTTTTATTCATTAGTTAATTTAAGGAGTTAATATATTTTGTTGATTTTAGTTCTTTGATTTAATGAAACATTTATGTTCTTATTTCCTTGATTAAGTAGATATTTTTCGTAGATTTGCGTTGTTTCTTTGTTTTAGTGCAGTGTTGAATTTTGGTGAGAAATCAACATGACCTATGTGGAGTATTTCAACCATATCTTGAGTTTTAGATGTCCAATTGAAGTCAAACCAAGTGCAAATGAAAGCTAAGATCCATATCTACAACTGTCATGAAGACACCAAAACCCAATTCGGACTCAAAATAGGAGACAAATGCACTAAACGCCAGATAGAAGATGCTGTGCGCTTGAAGCGCGCCGGGAGCCCGCCTGAAGCGCATTTCGCGCTGATGCCATTGCCGTTGCGCGCCTGAAGCGCGCGACGCTCAGCAGAACATATAAAAACGTGTTTTTATCACTTTTTAGGGATCTTTTTGACTATTGGGAAGTGGGGAGACTTGTGCCCTAACAGAGAAACTCAAATACGGCCATTTCTAACATCATTGGAGCAGTTTTATCGAGAATCATTCATGAATCATTCTTGTAATTCTTCTTTAATCCATATCTTTTGTATCTCTGTCATGAGTAACTAAACCCTATTTGTTAGGGATGAGTGTAACAAGATGAAACCCTTATTTTTCTAATTTGATTTCTAGTTATATGAATGAGTTTATTGAATTATTTTTCTCATCTCTGTGCTTAATGCTTTTTATTGCTTGATCAACATTAAAATGTTCTACGATTCGTATTTTGAAACGGAAGTGGACTTTACAAATGCTTGAGATGAGAAATTCATGAATTTGTAGTCTAGGGATAGATGTAGGTCATGAAACCAATTAAATTAGTTGCAAAGGCAATAGTTTAACAAGAGAATTCTTGTACGGTAAAGCTTAATTCTAATCTTAAATCCACTAAGGAATTAGGAGTTACTTTGGAAATAAATGTTCTGTCACTAAGACATTAGGGCAAGAATAATAAAGAGAATTCGGTAATAATTCAATTAAGGAATTCAGTTACTAGGATCAAATTAGAAACCAAGGTTGGATTCGAAGTGAAACTCATCCCTGACATTTTTTTCATTATAGAGGATCAATTTTATTACTATTGTTAATTTTAAATATTACTTCAATCAATTTGGGAACTTTTTGTTCAATTTTAGTAATTAAATATAATTTGATAGTAAAATGCAATGCTTGAGTTCGACACTCGGTACTACCGTTTTATTATTACTTGCAACGATTTAGTACACTTGCTGAAACGCTATCACGTATGTCAAACAACCTCTTGGATTTGAGGACACTAAAACAGGCTCCAAGAGTTTGGTATAACAGATTAAGCAACTTCCTTTTAGAAAATGATTTTGAAAGAGGTCAGATTGACACTGCTTTTTTTCCAAATTCATTTAAGAATGACCTTTTCATTGTCCTGATATATGTTGATGATATAATTTTTGGTTCTACTAACTGCAATCTCTGCCAATAATTTTCTAAGCTAACGTAGAATGAATTTCAGATGAGTATGATGGGAGAATTGAAATTCTTTCTGGGAATTCAAATTTATCCAAACTCAGAGGGTGTACTTATTCACCAGACCAAATACACACCAGAAGTGCTTACGAAGTTTAAAATGGATGACTGTAAACCAATGTCCACACCTATGCATCCAACTTGTTCTTTTGCCAAAGATAAGTAAGGTAAAAAGGTAAATCAAAAGGTATACAGAGGAATGATATGTTCCCTCATTTATTTAACTGCCTCTAGACCTAATATTCTATTTAGTGTGTGTGTGTGCACCATATTTTATTCTAACTCTAAAGAATCCCACTTAACAACTATTAAAAGGATCTTTAGATATTTGAAAGACACTACTAAACATGGTTTGTGTTATAAGCAATCCTCTGAGTACAAGTTAGTAGGTTCTTGTGACGTTGACTATGCTGGAGATAGGCTAAAAAGGAAGAGACTAGTGGAAATTGTACATTTCTTGGTTACAATCTAATCTCCTGGTCAAGAAAAAGACTAGGCACTATTACTCTGTCTATAGTAGAAGTAAGGTATATCTCAACAACTAGTTGCAACACTGATCTGCTGTGGATGAAGTTTCAACTAGAAGATTTCAAAATTTATGAGAGTAACATTCCTATCTTCCGTGATAACATTTCAGCCATATGTTTAACCAAAAACTCTATTCTACATTCTAGAGCAAAACATATAGAGATTTAACATCACTTTATTACTAGAAGGATATTTTAGGCATTAAATTTGTCGACACTGATCATCAATAGGATGATAGTTTCATAAAACCCCTGGCTGAGGACAAGTTCATTCTTATAAAGAAACATCTAAAGATTCAGTTTATCAAAGAATGATGTTTAAATCCTCTATATGGCTTGCTTATGGTAAAACAGAGTGAATGGTTAAAAATATGTTTGCTCTGCCTCTAATGACATTGAATTTATTTATGCCTCTAGTTTATTTAAATTCAATTAGTTTTGAATGTGAACAATTTTTTGTCGTAACGTGTGATATTTTGACAGGTGTGTCACGCATGACTAGTATTTCTTTTAAATTCACCATTTTGGCTCTTAAATTTTTTTTTTACTCATAGTCACTCACGACTCTAACAACTCCCACACTTTCATTTTTTTGCAAATCGTTTAACTTCTCGCTCTACCTAAAACTCTCTTGCTTCAATGATGTCAAGCTCTTCCTCAGTCCCCTCAACTACCGATTTAACCTGAATCAACTTGAGATTCTTCATGACTTGAAAGCCGATCTCACAAACCTAGCTGAGAATGATTTCATTTTCATCGATGACCTGGTTGCGATAGGCTGGTTTGAATACATTAACCTAGGACAAGAGGTTGCTTTTGACGTTCTGGTAAAAGAGTTTTGGAGGTTTGCTGATGTAAACACCAATGACAAGGTTTCAAGAACTATATTGGGTCTCCCCATCAAGATCACTCAACAATCCCTTGATGCCATCACAAGATTCCAAGACGAAGGCATGGTGCTCGAAAATGGGTATGAATCGAGGGTTGATACCTTCAGAATCAACAAATAACTCTTCGAAACCCCAAGATGAATTCCATGTTTATTCACCTTAAACTTGAGTATCAAGTTCTTTTCAAAATCCTTATTGGGTGTGTGGTGCCCAAGGGTAGGTTGGTGGACCATGTTAGGACAGACCACCAGGGTCTAACGTGGAATATCTCTCATAGAATCAAGACGAACCTTCCCCACATCATCTTGGAGCACATGAGGTACTGCGTTATCAATTCCAGAATAGGCAAAATCAAGACTATCCCTTACCCCAGACTGATAATTGCAGTACTCATGTGTACGTGCCTCATTCAAGCTCTGGAGGAAGTTGAAGGCTCTATTCAAGAGGAACACTTGGTATCATCCTCTATTCACACATTCAATATCTCCAACCTTATCAAGATGAGAATGGTGATGCTAGAAGAACAACAGGTCAAGCAAATGGATTTTTGGCTGCTCTCTCAGAGGTTGATGACTGTTGCTCCCATATTCGCAGAAGACAACAAGGAAGTCGTTCTGGAATATCTGGGAATGTGTTAGTCTGGCCATGATGTGGCCCCAATTTTCTTGCCTCTGCCTTATGTTGCCAGGTTTTTGCGAAGAAATAGAAAATGTCACTATGACTCTAAGCGTTAAAGAGGATGAGGAAGACACAACCATCGCCAATGAAGACATGATAACCCCTCTTCAGAGGAAGAAACAAAAGGTAAGTTTAGACTCTGAGCGCCTTATTCCTTTGCTGTTCCTTGACCATGAACTAACCCCTCCATTTCTCTCTCCCCAACCAACCAACATTGTTCTTCCTTCCTCTAACCCTGCACCCATCACCCCTCCCACTTCTGACTTTGATGCCTTAGATGATATGTTTGAGGCTATCCTAGTTGAGCACTTTGCCTCACTCGGATACAAAACCCATCACTTCATTCACAAGCCTAGAACCTCCGCTCACACACATACCCCATCCACCACTTTACCACCACCTTTTCCCTCTTCCAATCCTGTACCTGACCCCACCTCATCGCCTTCTCCTTATCCCTTTCCCCTAGAAGATGTGCCTATTGCAACAGTTCTTGTCAACCTAGTCTCTAATACATCATCAGAAGAATCCTCTGCCTTTTCCTTCCTTCTATTCCCCTATGATTGTGCTACCTCCCCTATCCCTCTAGAAATCATTCCCTCCACACAGTCCATTCCATCTAGCTTCACTAACACCTGGAATCAAAATGCTCAAAGTCAAGATCCTAATGATGTTTCAACTCAGTGGAACAAAGTCCTCTCCTATGTTACAAACGGGATTCAAGAAAATAGGGATCATGGACTACTGCTGGCTTCTTAGAACTCGACAACTTTCAAACAAGCTACTGAAATCATCTACTTATGGTTGGTACAACTTCAGAAAGCCAAGAGCTATCAGTCCATAAAGCTCATAACAACCGCTTCATCAGACTCATCCAGGGATCCTCCATCTCCTTTTGGTGATATTCTTTTGGAACCTTCAATGGTTGTGCCAATCGCACCATTGCAGTTTCCTGTGTTTATCCCACAAATTTAGATTCACACTCTAGATGCTCCTCATTCCGCATCTTTAGGGTCTACAGATTCTGCTTCTGCAAGCCTCTCTGCATCTCCCTCTGGCCCTGTGTTCGATCCCTCTCAGTTTGTTAAAAATGAAGATTTTGATTGTTTGGAAGCTAAGATTGATACATTTATGGAAAAGATTGCCAAGAATCAAGAGGATATTCAACATACCCTTAGTTTAATTCTGGCTAGGCTCACAAATCCAACCCTTTTGCTGTTTTGTTTTTTTTGCTGTTTTGTTATACTATTTTTTCTATTCGCTGTTTTTTTCTTTTTTTTCCTCTCTTTTTGTCTGATGACAAAAGGGGGGTAATGTGTAATTTTTGAGAAATTGTAAGAAATAATTTTTTTTCTTCTTCTGAACTTCAGTTATTAATGCACATTAAACTACTCTGTTAGAATATATTTCATCTTATGAATAGAACATGCATATTCTAAGGCGAATCTTTGCAAAAGGGGGCTAATGTCTCTTTGTTTTCTTTATCTCAAAAAGATGCTCACAAAAATAGATGGTTGTTATCATAAAAAACGGGGAGATTTTTGGAACCAAGTTGGTTTGAAATTTTTTTGCCCCTCACTTGTTTTGATGATAACAAAATTGTTGTGGGAACAATTTAATGCGCTAACATTTTGATTAAGTGCGCAAGTTTGAGATCAAGTGTTGTGTAATAGATTCTTATCATATCCTCTAATAGTTGGACGAAGACAAATATACAACACAACTTCGCCTCGTTTTGTTTCTCTAAGTCTAATACGCGAACAACGTTGTGTTCCAGTTGCTTCTAGAAACGCAAGCAATGTAGTAGTTCACTTGCCTTTCACAAATGCAAATGTGTTCTATATCATCTGCCTTTGATGAATTAAACAAGTGTCTGTTCGCCTACCTCTGATAAGCATGACAAGCAAGAATCTGGCTTTGTCTCTGATAAACTTGACAAGCAAGAATCTGTCTTTAACTCTGCCACTAATAAGCGTGACAAGCAAGAATCTGCCTTTGCCTTTGATAAGGGTGACAAACGTCTACCTCTGATAATTCAATCAAGCGTCTGATCATCTGACTCTGAGTTATTATGTATCCTATGAAAAAGCCAATGCTCCAAAGTAGACAAAGTAATTGCACATCAATTGATGTACATCATGAATTTGCTACTTATTTGAAGATCTTAAGACATGCTCTAACCATCGTATCATCTACTTCCTAAATGTTTTAAACAAGATACGCTAAATCATTACAGGTCAGTTTTTGGAAAGTTTCTATGGCGATTCAATCCCAAAAAGATATGATACGAAACTTAATGAATTATGTTTATTTCTTGCAATCAGGACAACGGTCAGAAACCCTAATCATTCTCTATGAAGGACATTCTTCCCTTAAAGAAAGTAGAGACATACAAGTGATAAGCGCATTTGTACTCTTGCTCAATATCATTTTGTTTCCCGTTAGTGCTAAGAGAATTTCTGAAGTAACAAATTTGTAAACACGCTCTGCGAGAGCTAATTCAAAAAAACCCAAAACCTTACTAAGCTAGAATGTTGAGAAGATTGAACACAATCAATGTTCAAGTGTAAGTCTGTTTTCTTTTAATCTGCACTGCTTTTTTTACTTTCGTATAGCCATGCGAAAAATAATTTAACTAGAAAACACAATTCAAACGCTTCCTTTCTTGTATTTTTCGTTCTACAAAAAGATCTATGTTTAGTAGTGCTTAAACCAATAAACCGTCACCAGCTGTTAAAGAAAAAAGGGCTGAGAGACTGTCCCCACTAAGGAGCAACAACCAAAGGTACATGAAACATTTTTCGTTTCCAATCCCACTCGGTGTCTTTTATATTTTCTCCCTTCTAATGTATAGATTCTCATCTTTTCAAAAATCTAAGCTCTTGCCCCAAACTCCGTTAGGCGAAGCCAATACATCTCCTGAACACACTCCTCGGGACAAGGTAAGATTCCTCATGAATTTAATAAGATTAAGTTTTCACCACCGGCAAGCATCTTACCTTTTTGCTTATCCTTTGTGGCCACCACTGCCATTCAACCTTCTTCTCCTTCACCCAACATTTCTGAAGCTGAGTTGAGTTGATACTTTGATGTAGAGGGATCCCTGGACACATTCCAATCCTCATTTGAAGAGGATCTGAGGTAAGTGGAAACAAAATTGTAGAATAAGATCGCTATTTGGGTAGAGGAGGTGTGAAACTTAAGGGATCTACTTTTCCATCTATCCTTAACTAAAGGAGCATCGCCTATCCTTAGAGATGAGTTGGGATAGATTTCTCTCCAACTAAGCAACATCTAGAGGGGCTATTCTAGTTTGAGAGAGCAGTATGTTCTCGTTGCATAGGATCTAAAAAGATGCAAATGGTGCAAGCGAACAAATCAAACCTCTAAGCTGCTTACTCCAAGCTGGAAGAATAGAAAGTTGTTGTTCTACAAATGCAAAGGGCTATTGATGAGGGAATGAAATTTTTGAAGAACGAGCAAGTAAAAACTATCCAAGAGTTGGAGCATTTAAACCTTGAGGTTTCGCTGTTAGCGGAAAATTATGCAACAATTGAAAAGTTAACTTATACACCAAGTCAACCTGTATGTGCTAAAGCCTTTATTGGCTCAGAAGGCATGTCTTGACTTAGACTTTGCTACCAGCCAAAAGGAGCTGAAGCTGAAATGTGAAGCTTGGGAGAAGTTCAAGCTCTCTTTCGTTCATGCTCCTACAATTGTAGCACCTTCACCTCCAACAACCGAGCCTGCTATGACAAAATCGGTTGAGGAGCAAAAAATTTCTGAGGCTGTAGTGACAGAGGCCACTTTTGCAGAGGAGGTAGCAACCAAAGATCAAAACTTATCGATTTTTCTTCAACCTTAACATTTCCAATATGTTTTATTGCCAAATAAATATTTTTAACCGTTTGAACATTAAAATAATATTTTTACTTTTCATAAAATCAAGTTAAGTGCTCAATATAAAAAAAAACATAATTTTAAAATTTTATAAATATTTTTCAAGAAAAATCGACGATGGCATCTACAACATTATTTTAAAAGCAACAACAATCACAAATATTTCCACACAAGTCAACATATAATCAAAAATAAACATTTTGTATTCAAAATAAAAATTTAAACCTAAGACATACATTTTCTATCTAATTCAAAGTCTAGATATGAACTTTTTTTTTATTAAATTGAGTTTGAACAAAAAAAAGTAATTTCTACCTAGTAAAAATCAATACTTGAAGCCTTAAACATATAGTTATTACGTAAATCAATGTTTCAATCAGTTAGATATTAGATCAACCATTTTAAGTAATTTTCATATCTAGACTAAAAAAGAAATGGATTTAAACAAAACTAATACTTTAAACTTTGGATATACCAAATGGATTTAAAAATAAATTAAAATCACTAATAAAGTTTATTAATTTATCAAGTTTAATGGTAGAAACAACATACTAAAATTTAAGAAAAATCAGAATAAGTTTTATGCCCCACCAAAAATAGGTGTGGTCTAACATTTGATAATTAGGACTATATGAATGAGATTAATAACTTCAAACATACATCTAACTAATCAAAATTATTATTTTTAACTATTTACATGAAACTAGAGAGCCGAAAATCATAGTTAAACTCTCAAGCAACAAGTTCAGTCAATAAATAATTAATATAATCACGTCAACAAGAATACACAATACAACAACAATAAGAAAACATTTTAAAGTTAACAAGTAACTTCACAAATTATATACAATTATAGAAAACACATAGCACATAACACATGAATAATAGGTAGGTATTTAGAAAGTCAAGAAACAACACAAGTAATACACAAGTGACTCACGACCGAGACTCAACTAACAGATGACTGGCACATGACCCACTCGGTTTGATTGGACAGATCTGCTCTGATACCACTAATGTGACACTCTAAACTTCAAAATAATATATTATAATAATTTTACTATATTTTTGTAAAAAAAAAATCGTAACGGATAATGAAAATTTTGTTTCTAAGGAAAAATAAACTTTTACAAGTCATTTAGGATATCACATTTCTCAAAGTACAATTGGACACTTTAAACTCTATTTCCAAATAAAATTGAACAATCTTAATAAACTTGATTTAACTATAATTTCTTAATTTAATGTCAAAAACTTACTAGTAATAACAAAGTTTTCTTACAAAAAGTAGTTTCTAATTAAATAGGTAAAATATAACTTATAAATCCTATTTCCCATATCATATATCGAAGTAGAGTTTCTCCCAAACTTGAACTTAAAGACATTAACCTTAATAACTGCGACTCGCAAATGCAAGGCAAAGTTAATCAAATACAAACAACGAAGGGGGCGTGCTTTGAAATCTTGTTGTTAGTATAATATAACCGTATCATAAGACATCAGGCTATATCAAAACATTAAAGGACACAGTATTACATTATAAACAATGGACAAATCACAATATACAATGCAATGCTATGCATAAGCTTAGACTCTACTTCATATTTTCGTACCATTCTAACTCTAAGTACTAGGTTAGGAGAATTGATACTATGCCACCACGCAAGTGCACCAAAAAAATTCAAATTGGCCATGTCCTCATAGATTCCTTCAACTCAACTTGAGACACATATACGCAACGATTGAGGTAAATGTGTGTTGCACGGTAGCTCCCGACATTTGGAGGGATACCTCCATGTCACTTAGAAATTTCCCACCAAAATACCCCTAAGGTCTAACAATCTTGCCATAAGGCCCAACAATATACCTCCGCAATCAGACTCATTCATTTGTACTTCCCCATTATTAATAGGCTTGTCAGATCCTTCCTATATGATGATAAGATAGTTTCCACTCACTACGCGAAAAAACGCATTTTACAGCGCTTTTTAAAAAAGGTGGATATATTGCGCGCTTATTATGCTCTTATTACAACGCTTGTTTGAAAAATAGGTGCATTTAATTGTTTTATTATTATGCACCTATTACAGCGCTTTTCCAAAAAAACGCTGTAATAGGTGCATTCATATAGATGATTTGTTATGCACCTTTTACAGCGTTTTTCCACAAAAGCGCTGTAATAGGTGCATTTATATAGATGCATTGTTATGCACCTTTTACAGCGCTTTTTCCAAAAAGCGTTGTAGTAGGTGCATTCAATAGATGCATTATTATGCACCTTATACAGCGCTTCTTCAAAAAAGCGCTATAGTAGGTGCATTCTAACAAAACAGCACTACAAAACAATCAGTATACAAGAATCAGTACACAACAACAACAGATTCACTATATTTTCATTAGTACACAAGAATCAGTACACAACAACAACAAATTCACAATACTTTCATCAGTACACAAGAATCAGCACACAACAATCAGTTCATATTTACATATTCACAACAGCCCAGAACTACATATTCACAACTACCTATTCATATAACTATCAGATTCACTATATTTTCATACAACTACATATTCATATTCACAACTACATATTCAGAAACAGCATAGAACTACCATATCCCTTGCAGCATGCCATTTCCCAGCAAATCAAATAATATTCATTTCAATCACATACTGACACCAGTCTTCCTTTATCTCTGTTAGATCTTCTTCAGAATATGTTGGACTGGAATTGTCAAAGTAATGTGCGATATCAAAATTGAACATAAATAAGTTAGAATCAAATATATACATATTTTAGATATGAAAATCAAATAATTAAAATACCGTACCGTTTCTGGGATTATAATTTGATTCTTATCAGCAATCTCCTTCATGAATCGCAATACATAGTACCCACAGTCGATGTTGTTAGTTTGGCGAGGGCACTATAAAATAAAACATATAAGTCAATAATTATTTGTGCATTGATTGTAAGTGAAATTTAAAAGAATATATTTCAAACCTTTATTGGAATCCATGTGATGTTATTTGACTTTAGCTTCGACACTGTCGCACCTCTTTGAGCTCGAAAAACTTGTAAAGCACTATCGAATAAATAAATGTGATTATTATAACATTAACAAACACATTCTTTATATATATATATGTAAAAAATAAATGAATATTACTTACGTGTCGAACAAAGTCTTTATCTCGGGGCGATTGTTGTAATGGTCGTGCAAGGGATCTAGGTAGAATATAACTTCAGAGGTCGCATTGATTGCAATTAGCACCCAATGTGCCCTACAACAACAAAAATTTAGTTTACACAACTAATAAATTAAGATCTCATAAATTAAAAAAGATATAAATAAAGAATATAAAATTACGTACCCTGAATTATATGGTGCAAGGAACAACTTATCCTTCTCTTTATTTCCTAATAGTATATCTAAAACGTATTTCTTTACATTCACTGGATCGTGTTTAAGCATCGAAATCTTATGCGGAGACAAGAATGAAAATTTATTTGACAATCTGCACGTGCACACGAACTTCTCATACAAAAACCTTCAATGAAAATTTAAAATTAGATTAATTACCAATAAATTAAATTAATTACAAATAAATGCAATGAAAAGTAATTTTTACCTCATGTATAAGCTGATGACAGTAACACTCAGCTCCTTATGGTCGAGAAGTTCGTATATGTGCTATTTTTCAAAAATTTCTTCACACGCATCTCCGAATAGAGCTTTATCCATGCTTATTATTCGTGAGTCGTTGTCGCTGCCCATTTTTTTTTTGCCTGTATGTCAAGACACGACCCATATCGACCAAGTCGTGGCTGACTTATTTTAGGAGCAGGAGCAGCAACTGATTTTACACGATCCAGTTTTTGAGCAACAACAACTTTGGCCGCTTTATTACCCTCCAGCTTTTGCAGTTTGCCAGCTTTACCCTCCAATTTTTGAAGTTTGCCGGCTTTATTTTTACCACAAACATCCAGTCGTGGTACGGCAGCTGGCTTGCTGGCTTGCTGTGCGGGTGGTTTATTAGATTGAATTTGAAAAAATGAGGTTAATCAGTTTGTTAGTTTATTGAATCTGAAAAAATGACAAACCTTACAGAATAAATGTGACAAACCTTTTCGGGCGATGTGACTGATTCGTTTCTAGGAATCTTCTTATCATTCCCTTTAGACTTTGTTTGAATCTAAATAAATGTGAAATTAAAGTTAACATCGGAAAAAATTCAGCAATTAAATATAATCAATTAAACATACATTTCAATTAATTAAACATACCTTGTCAAGGGCAACAAGATGTTTGGGCCATGCCACGTAGCTGCCAATTGCTTCGCCCAAATAATTTAGATCTGCATCGTTGTCCGGTACAGGCAACGGTGCATTTGGTTCCAAAGCAATAACTGGCGATACTTTGACATTGCCCACAGGGATTGGTGTGTTATGCAATACTTCGCCCGGAGTATTGCACAATGTTCCCTTTCCGACCTTCCGATGAGTAGGGGAGGATAAGTACAGCACGCATGGAGTGACCCCCTAAATCAATGGTTAATACATAAGTATGTGAAACAATTAGCTTGAATGAATTTCTTATTTTATTAAGTAATTAATTACCTCAAGAAGACTGTTGAGACCAACGTTGCAACTTGCGTTTTCACTCTCCATGTGAATTTCACGTTGGGGCTGGTCCGCAAGTTGCTTGTCTTTATTTGTCTTTGCCAAGAGGGCCACTTGCTCCGTTAATACTTTGATCTTCTCTAATACTTCCTCATAGATGGATTTTGGCGCTTCTCTTGTGAAAAATAACTTCTAGGAGTTACGCCAAATCCTTTCCCCCTCACGCGTCCGGAATATTCAGGAACATTAAAACACTTTACCTAGTATGTCCCTGCAACTTGCCTTGTTGTCCTCTTGATTTTCCGATTCAAGATTCGCCTAAAATACACATAGGATTAAAAAGATAAGTTCAATAACATTTTTAAAATACAATATTAAAAAATATTAAAGTGATAAATATACTTACACAAAGTTCTATTACTTTTTGAACATTTTCGTTATCAACCACTCCGTCTTTATTTACACGAGCTTCCTTCCACAATATATGACGACCCAACGGTTGATCGGATTGGGTGTCTTGTAGCTATTCTCGTTATGATCATAAACAAAATATTAGTTAGATAGTATAGTTTATAATGTACCACATTAAATAAAAGTGATGTTTAATTACTTACAAGTTTTGCTCTAGACGAGCATATCCCATACGAGATTTCTTGTATGGGTGGGGAATAATTTTTTCCCTCTCGCGATTTGCCTTACTAATATTCTATATAAAAAAAATAACAATCTTATAAATTTTTTAAATACGCTATGAATATAAATAATAAAATACAAATGCTAATAAATTAATCACTTACAACAAATGCGGGGTCGAAACGTTTTGATACGAATGCGCTCCATTCCTCATTTGATATATAATATTTATATATTTGTGGAGCTTTCACATTTGTATTTCCTTCACGGTCTTTTAAATAGCAATTTGAGAGGTGAGTTCTAAAGCCCTAGTGTATTTTCCCGGCAACTCTGAGCACGTAGCTCTTTCTCACCTCATCAACAACAAAAGCTGTCTGCAAACCAAATAAATATATAGTTTGAGTAAAATACTTCAAAGTAGTATGTAAAAATTTATAAGTAATAGGGTGGAGTAAAAAAATTACCTGTATATCAGCCCACAATACATCTTTGGCATCCTTCAATGCCTTATCTCTCCAATCATCTATTGTGATGGGGATATTTTGACGAACAATAGCTCCAATATAAGTAACAAACATTGAACTGTTGGGGTCAATTGGCTGACCACTCTCATTCCATCCCACCTAATAAACTCATATAGTAAGTACCTCAAATTATAAACAGCAAACAAAGTATAGTATAAACAACAAACAAAGAAAACAACAAACAAAGTATACCTCAAATTTTTGCCCAGTACTTCTTGCTTTTATAACATTTTGCATTATTGTTGCACCACGTTTGACTTCATTTTCGTAAGTCTTGGTGTTGCCAACTTCTTCATTTTGACAATCTAACTCCTTGTTGGTATCCATTTATCTACAACAAGTTCAACATGCAGTAGTCTAAGTACGTAGCAGTATATGTTCAACATGCATTTTAGTGAAACAAAAAACTAATAAATACAATACTTGAAATAGCGCTTTTTAATACTTAGGGTTACGGGTTCGCAGACGAACAGCGTAGAAGACGATGAAGACGAAACAGTGCAGAAGACGATGAAGACGTAGAAGACGAAACGAAGACTAAAAATATATGGTTACGTAATGAGAAGGAGGATGAAGATGAGGAGGAAACAGGTGTATGATGTTTACGTAATGAGGGTAAGTAATGAGGAGGAAACAAGGGAAACTGAAATACTCGTAGGGTTCGCAAATGAGAAGGGGAACGAAGAGGAAACTGAAACACTCGTATGAAGTTTACGTAATGAACAGGAAACTGAAGAGGTTTACTGTTATATATAAAATCCTATTATAGCGCTTTTTTGAACAAGCGCTGTAAAAGACCTCATTTCATTTTATTTTTTAAAAGCCTACTACAACCATTTTTTGAACAAGCGCTATAAAAGACCTCCTTATTTTTATTTTTTAAAAGCCTTTTACAGCGCTTTTATACAAAGCGCTTTAAAAGGCTTCTTTGTTTTATTATATGCAAACGCTATGTGACCCTTTTACAGCGCTTGTGCAGAAAGCGCTTTAATAGACCTCCTTATTTTATTTTTCTAAAAGCCTTTTACAGCGCTTTTAAAAAAGAGCGCTGTAATAGGGTTTTATATAAAAAAGGCTTCTTTGTTTTATTATATGCAAACGCTATGTGACCCTTTTACAGCGCTTATGCAACAAGCGCTTTAAAAGACCATCTTATTTTATTTTTTTAAAAGCCTTTTACAGCGCTTTTGCAAAAGAGCGTTGTAATAGGGTTTTAAATATAAAAGGCTTCTTTGTTTTATTATATGCAAACGCTATGTGACCCTTTTACAGCGCTTATGCAACAAGCGCTTTAAAACACCATCTTATTTCTCTTTGTTTTATTATGTCCAAGGGTTGTGTGACTTCATTATTTTGGGATGATCAGTTAATTAAGTTCAAGAAAAATTCCAAATAATTTTGTTTTCTTCCAAATAATTAGTTAAATTATTTTTTCTTCCAAATTAGTTAAATTATTTTTTCTTCCAAATTGTGTTTAATTATTTTTTATTCCAAATAATATTTTTTTTCTTACAATTAATTTTTTTTTTCTTCCAAATAATACCTATATATATATCAATGCTAAATTACATGATCAACTCATATTGGGATGATCAGTTCAAGTTCAAGAAAAATTCCCAGTATATAAGCAGAAAATTACATACAGTTCAAGCTAAATACCAAAATGCTCAATTCTGGCATATCAAACAATTAAATTACATGAACTCAGTTCAGATCATTACATGGCTTATAAAACAATTAAACACATTAAGATGCCCTTCTTCTTTTCTTGGTGGGATTCACATTTGTTTGTCCATTAATGATACGAAACGATGGATAAATCCAAATTCCCTCATCATGATCATCTCTAAGATATAAACCATCATCAGTTGAATCAATTTCATGTGGTTGTGATGTTGCAAAGAAAAGATCATTACCAACATCTTCATCATTATTGTTATCATCACTTATTTTATTGGTCGATAGGACAACGGACCATTTATCATCAGCAGGATCAGTGACATAAAACACTTGTTGAGCTTGCGACGCTAAAATAAAAGGCTCATCTTTGTATCCCACCCTATTAAAATCGACAAGCAAGAACCCTGACTCATCAATCCGAACGCCATTGTTATTATCGACCCACTTGCAACCAAATATGGGAACACGAAACATTGTGTAGTCTAGCTCCCATATGCGCTCGATAACCCCAAAATATGATAGATTTGCATATATTGGGTTCTTGTCTTTTGCACTTGAGATATGCATCGCTTCAGCTACGAGAGTGACTCCGCTATTTTGCATAGTGGTTTGATCATCTTGTTCTTTGGTATAAAATGTGTAGCCGTTAATTACATAACCGGTGTAAGAAAAGACATGTAAACTCAGACCATTTGCTAGCCACCTCAATCTCTGTGAAAATGATCCGGGGTCTACATCAAACTTTGACTTTATATGATTTTTTAACCATGTTATGAAACTTCGATTGTGCTCTCGAGTTATCCAATTTTGATTCCTATTCATGTTCAAACTAGATAACTGATCCATGTGTATTGTAACATACGGTTGAACCTCATCATCATTGTGCAGAACATACAATTGTGCCTACTCCCATTTTGTCCTTGATATAGTCAATAGTCTCTTTCCAATTATCCCTTCTCCTGATAATCTTCCCGAATGATGAGACATGGGAAACCCTATGGATTCAACATTTGACAGATATTCAATACAAAATTCAGCAGCTTCTTCGACAATGTACCGTTCAACAATACAACCTTCTGGTCGACTTCTATTTTTTACGTACCCTTTTAATATTTTCATATATCGTTCTATCGGGTACATCCATCTCATATAAGCTGGCCCACAAAGTTGTGTCTCCTTAACAAGATGAACAGTAAGGTGAACCATTATATCAAAAAAAGAGGGTGGGAAATACATTTCAAGCTCACACAAAGTAACAAAAATTTCCCTCTGCAATGTCGGTAATTTCTGAGGATCGATCACTTTACTACAAATTTCCCTGAAGAAGAAACATAATTTAGTTATGGCTCGGCGAACTTTTTCAGGTAAAATTGAACATATACCTATTGGTAGCAAATGCTCCATTAGAATATGAGCATCATGGGTCTTCAAACCTTTTAACTTGAGGTCTTTCATACAAACTAAAGTTTTAATGTTTGAAGAGTATCCTTCTGGAACTTTAACTTCGTGTAGAAATTTACACAAAACAATTTTTTCCTTTCTAGATAGAGTATGAGCGGCTGGAGGTAGATATGTGCAATTTCCTTTCTTTACGGGACCCAATTCATTTCTTATTCCCATATCGACCAAGTCCAATCTTGCATTGATGCCATCCTTAGACTTTTCTGGTACATTGAGTAACGTACCAATAACACTGTCAAATACATTTTTCTCAATATGCATCACATCGAGAAAACGTCGTACATATAATGACTTCCAATATGGCAATTCAAAGAAAATTGACTTTTTCTTCCACCCAGTTTTGACCAGCTCTCCCGCAAAAGGTTTGCCAAATTTATTGGTCAAACCTTCTACTTTCTCAAGTATTTGATATCCAGTCGATGCTACAGGAGCTCTATTTTCCTCTGATTTTCCATTGAATGCATTTCTCCACCCACGATACTGATGACTATAAGGTAAAAATCTATGATGTCCTAGAAATACATTCTTCTTACAATGTTTCAACCGCATCCAATTTGTACTCTCTTCACATATAGGACATGCACACTGACCTTTAATGCTATATCCTGATAAATTACCATATGCTGGAAAATCATTAATTGTGCCGAACAACATAGCCCTCAAATTGAAACATTCTTTCTTATATCCGTCATAAACTTCCACACATGTCTCCCACATAATTTTTAAATCTTCAATTAAAGGAGCCAAATATACGTCGATATCATTCCCCGGTTGTTTGGGTCCAGAAATTAACAGAGACAACATCATAAACTTACGCTTCATACATAACCATGGAGGTAGGTTATAAATCAACAAAATCACATGCCACGTGCTGTGTGAGATGCTTTGAAGACCATGTGGATTCATTCCATTAGTAGAAAGTGCAAGTCGTAGATTTCTTGACTCTATCCCGAATTCAGGATACTCGTGATCAATTTTTGCCCATTGCGGAGAATCTGCAGGGTATCGAAACTTTCCATCTCTAATTCTTTCATCTGCATGCCATGTCAAGTGTTTTGAATCTTCTTCATTGCGATACATGTGCCTAAATCTTGGTATTATAGGAAAATACCACACGACTTTTGCTGGAGTAGATTCTTTCTTGTTATATCGAGAGACATTGCATTTCGGACACGCCTTTAGTAATTCATATTCATTTCGAAATAAAATGCAATCGTTAGGACACGCATGAATACTTTCGTAACTCATACCAATACAGCACAAAATTCGTTTAGCCTCGTAGGTTCGACTGGGAAGTTCATTATCATCTGGCAACATATCTTTTAAGAGTGTTAGTAATTCTGTGAAGCTTTTATCAGACCATCCATTACTCGCTTTTAAGTTGTAAAACTTTAATATCGCCGACAGTCTTGTGAATTTAGTACAACCATTATATAATTGTTTCTCTGCATCACTCAACAAGCTCTCAAACATTTTAGGACAATCACGAAGATCTTCTTCAACTGCTTTTGCAATCTCCTCAACTTGGTTCATCTCATATGTATCTGTGTCGAAATCAGTTGAAGCATATGTATCTGTGCGGGTGTTTCAATTTATTTTCTCACCATGTCTTATCCAACATGTATAGCTTTGATCAATTCCATACCATACTAAATGTCCTTCCAATTCATCTGCTCTAATGCGTTTTCCAAAACAACATTTTAAACAAGGAAAAACGACTCTATTTGGATCTTTTGCATTCATCACTGCAAACTCAACAAACTCCTTCAATCCATTTTCATACTCTTTTGTCAATCGATTGGCAGACATCCATTTCCGGTCCATTTTATATGACTATATAAATGCAGTTACACAAATAATAAGCATAATTTCAAGTCTGATATATATGACCTATATATAGTGCACATATCTAATATTGGTACAAGATTGATTTCAAAACAGAACATATTATGAGAACATATCTAATATCATGTAACAATTTCAAAACAAAAAATATCTAATATGTGACAATTTATCAGTTTTAATTAGTGACAACGTATTAAAACTGATAAATTTGTTTTAAAGGAGGAGCAACGTAGAACAGTTTTAATTAGTGACAACGTATTAATATGTACCTGAGACAACGTTGATCAATTTGTTTTAAAGGATGAGCAACGTAGATCAATTTGTAGATGGGCGCACAGCAGAGGATTCACAAAGTAGAGGAGATGAGAGTTCGTAGGGTTAGGACAACGTATTAAATTTGTTTTAAATATGTTTTTATTTATTTAAAGTGAATGATTTTTATTTAAAATGAATGATTTTACAGCGCTTGTATAAAAAGCGTTGTAATAGGTCATATCATTATGTGCAAGCGCAAGGCTTTTACAGCGCTTTAAAAGCTATGTAATATAAGGTGGGAGCGCTACATTTTACAGCGCTTGTTTTTAAAGCGCTCAAAAAGCGCTGTAAAAGGCTATGTGGAGCGTTGTAAGAGTTGTAAACATTATGTGCAAGCGTATGTGACCCTATATGACCCTACAACAGCGTTTTTTTCACAGCGCTTGTCAAAAAAACGCTGTTGTATCCTCCGTAATGTTTAAAATATTAGAACAACAGCGCTTGTATTTAATAAGGGCTGTAAAAGGCGCGCTATAAAATATCATTTTTGGCGTAGTGACTTTAAATACCACAAACATCCACTTCCTCCTCCCGTTGGCTCAGACTACTCACTCCATGAAGAGAACTATCGTTAGCATGGGCTGAAACCACCATTATTTCATCAACTATAGGGTTGCATTAATATACTCATCACAAATTCATAACATCAAAATCTTCAATATAACATCATCGTCACATAAACTGATATCACACAATGCATCTAAGTTTTATCATTACATCACATAAACTCATCAACTCAATCATAGGTAAAATTCAACATCCAATATCATAATAATATCAACATTTTTGATCTCACAATTCCCAAACTTACGCATTAATTAATTTATCGCTTAAAGGGTTATAGCCATATGTAGCAAGCTCCAAATGAATCATTGTAAAATACGGTTTTCCCATTCATCTCACTTTATAAGATACTCATGAATTCAAATGCTCTCTCACCCCTGACTTTGTTTCAACGCTTTCACACGCTAATTCGAGTCCACAAGAGAAATATATCTGTTTCTTTTACTCGTCGTCCTCCAATCAATTCAACTTGCAAATTTATGGGTAATGGTCAAAATAAAACATGAGATGACACCCTAAAAATGTCAAATTCAGAACTAGGTAAAAGAGATTTACCATAAATCAGAAAACTAATTCATGGATAACATAGCCATAGCTCACACGATTGTGTTTCATAAACGAAGAAATTGGAATTTTAGAGAGAAATTGAAAAGGTTAAAAATCTAGAAAAATATATCAAAAGAGCTGACTCACTAAGGGAAATACCATACTGAATTTTAGGCAAAACCGAAGAAACTTTTTCTAGATAGTCATCGATCACCGGTACCAAATTGTTCTCTCATAGTCTCACGGGATGTCTTTCTTTCTTCTTTTGCTGACTACACTGGCCACTGATTTTCTTTTTCTAAAGTTAGGGATTCAAAATCTGTTGACTCTTACACATGCGCTAGGCCCATTTCACCAATCATACACACAATTCATTTGATTTCTTTATTTTATTTTTTAAGAAGAACAAAACTAATAATCTTTGAAACTTACTTTTAAAATTTCTTCAAATACAATTTTATTTTTAAAATGTTACTCATATTCCAAAACTAATATTTAATAATGTAGAGTAATTAAAATAATTAACCATTCAAATAAATATTAATAGTTAAAACTAGCATATTTAAATTTATCACTACAGTTACTACTATATATATATATTTTTAAAATATTTTGACACCAAGGACACAATTTAATACTTCTATATTAAAAATAAGATTCTAAAATATTTACAATATATTCGAGATGATTATTTATAAAATAAATAATTAAAATAAGATATAGTTAGAAGTAATTAAATATAATTATGTGTTCATTTAACATTAATCAAATGCACAATAAAATATTACGTTAATTACCAATGTGTATATACACGTAAAAACGTCTAAAATCTTATTTTTTAAAATACTCACACTAAAATATTATTATTTTAGAAATATAATTAAAATAATTAAACATAATATTTATAATTTATATTACTCATTAAATCAAATATGTATACAATTATCAAATCATAGAAAACCTACACATAAAGAAAATTTATCAAAAAAATTTATCAACACATGTTCAAAAACCTTTTTATATCAAATTTTTTCTTTAGAATCATACCTAACTAAAAAAAATAGTTTACTAAAAAATATGGAGTGTTACATTTATATTTTTGAATTTGAATTAACATAGAAGCATACAAAGTATAATAATTTGGAACAATAACAAAATCTACCAAATTTCTTGTTGTCTTTTTTGATTGATGCTTTAAATATTTTTATTATTTATTATTTCATCTTAATGAAATCAAAATCAACAAACCCCTAATTTTCTCTTTTTTTCTTAGCTGGTTTTTTCAATCAAAGATCCTTCTAAGAACGATCCTAGTGTTAACACCTTGTACTGCAAGTTTTACTTGTTTTTGACCCATATATGCCAATTTGTTCCGTAGCCATCACGGTCTGTATTTTTCCTTTTCTAGCCACTGTTTTTGTCGTTTGAAAAAATGGACATCGTTTTTGGATTCCTCTTTTCGAAACCTTCAACAAACAATACACATTTGTGCGTTTCGAAGAAATTAACGTTGGACCTTGTCAGCGCTCTAACGCGTTAGTGAGACGTTTAATTCCATTTCAGTTCCTAAATTATTTTTATTAATTATGAAATTTTGAGTTTTTATGTTTTGCATATTTTACCACTTATATTTTGGTGACCCTACGAACCTGTCGTTGATTTCGGACACGTTCGTTGTGCGTTGTAGAGCTAACATTGCAAATAAACTCTTGGTGATTTGCATATTTTATGAAAGCGTCAATTAAGGTATGGGGTGAGAGTGAGCTCTAGTTTTTGAGTGTAAAATAAGTGAGGTGAACAGGAAAACCATATTTCTCATAACTCATTCGGGGCTTGCTACATACGGCTTAAACCCTTTTAGTAATAATTGAATAACGAGAACACTTGAAATTTGATGAGATTAAAACATGAATTAGAAACTCTTATAGGGTGGTGTTTGATTTAATTAATCTTGATGAATGTGTGGTAATTGAATTATTGCATAAATGCGTATTTAATTTATTTTATACTATGACTGTTTTTAAAGATCTTTGATATTAATTTATTGTAAAAGGTGATGAATTGTATATACTTGGGTTGCAATCAATGTGTTGTGTATGAATAATCTTGTATTTCCATTTGTGAGTGAATTAAGAGTATTGTATAATATGATGATTGATTTGAATGTGACGTGTGACTGTGAAAATATAAAATGATTGTGCATACTTAATGGCTTGTAGTTTTATTAACTTGATTGATATTATGAGATACACTGACTTATCGTGTGATATAACCATGAATTGTATGAAGGGGATTTTGTGATATATATATATATATATATATATATATATTTTGATGCTACTCCTTAGACAATGAATTGGTAGTTCCAACTCGTGCTAAATATAGTGCTCTTAATGGAGTGAGTATCTTAGGCCAACGAGAGGAAGAACTGGATGTCAGGGGTAGTTGATGTGGATACTATTTTGCCATCATGTAGGTAGAACCTATCAAGTCTACTGATATTGGAGAAGTACAACTGAATGAGTCTGATTGTGGCGGTCTACAGTTGAACTATGAGGCAAGATTGTTAGACCTTGGGGGTATTCTTGTGGGCATTTACTAGGTTACTTGGAGGTAGCTCTCCAAATATCGAGAGCTACCATGCAACACACATTTACCCTGACTGTTGCGTATATGCGTCTCGAGTTGAGTTAAGGGGATCTATGCGGACAAAGCCAATTTGAATTTTTCGTCCACTTGAGTGGTAGCATAACATCAAGCCTCCTAACCAAAATTTGAAAAAGTAGAGTCTAAGCTCATACGTAGCATTGCATTGTCTTGTGATTGTTCTATTGTGATTAATGTGCATCGAATGTGATAATAATTTCTCATAGATAATTTGGTGTTATGATGAAATGTTATAATATGACATTATTTCCTTGAATATTTGATATACAAGGATGTGTTAAGCTATAGTTCTATTATGATTATTTACGTGTTCTTCTTACTTATATTATACTATAAATATAAATTCGAAATTTACCCCCTTTGATTTTTGTGTTTGATTGACTTAGCCCCGCGTTTACGAAATCGTAGTTATTACAACTTAGGGAGTCTTGAAGTTGAAGTTTGAGAGAAGTTCCGCTCTGATATGCGATATCGGGAATGAGATTTATAAGTTGTATTTTACTTATTTAATTAGGAACAATTTCTTTGTATGAAAATCTTGTCAGCACTAGTAAGTTTTTAGATTTAAATTAAGAAAATATAGTTAAATTAATTTCATTAAGATTGTACTGTTTTATTTGAGAATTAAGTCTACAATTTCATATGTACCTTGAGAAATGTAATATTCTAGTATAATTTTTTGTATATATTACTTTAGAGTTTAGGATGTTAGATTAGTGATATTAAAGTCAGGTTTGTCCAATCAGATCGTGTGCATCATGTGTCAGTTATATTTAGTCACGTGTTGGCATTGAGTCAATTATGTGTATTTGTGTTCTCTGTTAAATGCTTGAAAGCTTACCTATTATTCTAATCTTATGTGATGTCACTACAAAAAAATTGACTTATCGTGACACACAAAGTTTGTCACTAAATGTCAAAAACTGTAGGTAAAGGTCAGTAATACTTTGAGTGACACCCAAATCTAGTGTCAATTTTAAGGGGACGTTATGCTACACTTTGAGGAGTGTCACTCCATGTTCTGATGGTTGTCACTACATGTTTTTTATTTCTACCTACAATAATGACTGTCACTAAAAACTAGATAAATATAAGTAAAGAATTGATCTATTTCTACAGTATTGTCTGTCACTAAAACCTAGAAAAATATAAATAAAAAATTAATCTATGCCTACGGTATTGTCCGTCACTAAAACTTATTATTATTCATTAAACTAAATTTATTTTATTTTATCTCCCTACTAATTGTAATTCTAAATTATTAATACCAGTAAATTAAATTTAAATTTCTAATTTATTTTTATTAACTAATGTCATTGAAACATACAATAAAATATAATTTAATTTTACTAATTATATTAAAACATACAATAAATAGTTATTTTGCTCTAAAAGATTCAATAAACTTTCAACAAAAATCAGAATGAGTTTCTTAACATTTATTGTGATAAATTGCAAACTAATTTCATAAAGAACAGTACTCATCTTCCTAAACAAAATATTTGAGGCGTGATTGTGAAAAATAAAAGAACAATAACATCCTCGATATTTTATCTAACTGCAAAAAAATATATCTCACTCTTAAACTTTTTTCTAGTTGGAGGCGCCATGTGAGTTCCTCCACTCGTTTTTCAAGCTTATCCTTTGCCTCTTAAGTGCGCCAGTTTCTCTTGCAGCCTAAAGCAAATGGAAACATATCAACTGAGAGTAGAGAGAAACACAAAAATCAGGAATAAGAAAAAATGAGGCTGCTTAAATATTAATTGATGAGTCATATAGAAGCAACTTAATTTTTATATCTGAGGCTCCTAAGTTTGGAACTTACCATTTTCAATTCCTAAGTTCTTTTCTGGCTACACGCCCTCTCCATCGGCATTGTGTCAGGATTGAACCTTTCTTCAGCCTCTTATAATATGAGGATCCTCAGTTCTGTGTAAAAGCAAACTGCATTAATTTGCAAGTGCTGAAAGAACAAACTCATAAATATCTATTATGATCATCACATTCAACAAATATAAAAAAATAAAAAAAATCATACCAAGCGCGACATATATGAAGCAAGTTCACCCTCCTTCTGACGAAGTGCAGCCTCAAAAGAACTGGGTGTCATGCTCTTCATATAGTAAGGACTCATGTTTAGTTCTTCTGGGTTTCTCCGTTCAGAAAAAACTGTCAAATGAATCCAGTGATGCTTGAAGAAAATAGCTTTCTTCCATGCTTCCAAGGGAGCTTGCACTAGAGATTTTACGGGACAGATTCCCTACATCATATTAGTTGGATATCTTCAGTTGGTCATCCGGGTTAGTGGTATCCCACTTGTTTACACGTGAGCTAGCCTTCTCCGCCTGCACAATTTTCAAAGAAAAAGAAATTATCTTTTTAGTACACATCAATATGAAAGGATTAAAATGAATGAATTGAAGTGTGTATGTAATGTATATACCTCCTTTTCCCAATCACATCGTAGTGTTACTATGATAAGTATCCCCGTTTGAGTTGTTGTGCCACCGAGTATCATCCTACCCCAAATCCCCTGTCACCATCCCGATGCATATATAAATTAAATAATTGATATCACTCAAAATTGAAATCACAAAGTAGTAGTGGTAATTAATATACGTACAATAACACCAGTGTTGAAGACCCATCCCATGAGAATTCCGAAGGGTAGCCCAATTAGGTAGTAGCATCCTATATTAACATATGCCACAAATACTTGCCATCCTGAACCAACAGCTACTCCTGTATTGTATTATATGATATTAGCTAGTCTTCTACATGAATTTAATTACATGTGATTTGAATTCTCTAATTACCTGACAAAATAGGTTGAATACTATTGAGAAGAATGGTGAGTGCTAAGAGTATTGACATGTCATCGACTGCTTGAAGAACAGGAGTGCTGGAGGTGAAAATGTATGCAAACTGGCGATGGAATATCATTATCAGAATGCAAAACAACAATCCAATCACTGTTGATTGTACCACTGACACTTGTGTTGCAAATTTTGCTGATTTCCCATTTCCTGCACCTAGTTCATTTGCCACCCTTACCCTGCAAGGTGCAAATTACTAATTCATTCATCCCTTTTCTAACATAACCAACCAATTACTAACATTTACTCATTAAAATTAGAGAATAAAAAATTTCTACTATATATACCCTAACTCTACAACCGAACAATCATTCAAGAATTCATCACAGTTTCAAACTTTCAATTGTTGCAATTGATACAGCTAACTTCAAAACTAAATACACAAACAATTATGATAATATGCTTTTAATTTTTACCAACATATCGAACATGTTAATATGCTTGATAATATGCTTGATAGAATATATCGAACATGTTTCTCAGCGGCCAACTCTCCCATCTCTGAAGCAAGAAAGCAACCAGATCAGATTGTCGCCGGAGAGCAACAGATGAGGAAGATGAAATGATGAACCGGGGCGGAGGAGAAGGGAGAACGCCGCGGGGAACGGTCGCATGTGACTGAGAGTGAGATGGAGATTTCCTGCAGTTACAGGAATGACACAGTTACACAGTAAGGGGTTTTTCATACATGGTTTCATATAATTAAAAGATAAGAGCAATTTAATGCAAGAAGAAACTGAGAGTTTCATATAACATTGATATCACTTAATGATGCAAGTTTGAAGCCAGAGGCAGAAACTTTACCTGCTGAAGAAGCTCCCTGTGCATCAATGCCTCATGCAGCTCTTGCTTGTCTTTCTGTCTTACGTCTCTAATCTCTTCCTCAAGCTGTCTCGTACGACCTTCTTGAGTGTCAGCTTCCTCTTTTGCAGCAAGATATTCCTGCCTACTTTCAGCTGCTCTTTGTCTCTCCTTTTCAAGGGTCTTACTTAATTGAGTCTGTTCTGCCCTAAGACATGAAATCTGCAATTCATTATTGAAGTTAGTGACACATACACAAAACCGCCATTTAAGACATGACTTCATTCAAGAAATTGCAGAACCTGGGCCTCAACAACATTAATTCGAGACAAGGTTTGAGATAAGCGGTCATTCACAGATCGCTCTTTTTCCTCGGCAGTTGCAGCTTTAGCCTCGGCTTCCTGTAAAGTCCATTGAAAAAGATATAGAAACACAAACATATCCTGTAGGAAAGATTTTTAAAATGAAAATAAAAAAGTATTCTAGAGAGCTGAAGTCGAGAATTGAGAGATCTTTCAACTGCAGCCCAAGCTTCAGCTCTTCTGGCATTTGTTTCCTGTTATCAGGTGAATTCTAGTCTAGAACAGATCCCAGGCAGGAGAACAAAAAACAGAAGGAAAAGAAAGACAGAGAGACATCAAACACAACAAAAACCTGCTGTCCTTTCTACTTAGAGTTTGTCTCAACTCTTCAAGTGTCTGGACTAGCATAAAATGAAGAAAATTTAAAGCAGCAATTGCAAATTCAAGACAATTGGAGAAAGCATAAATTCAGTCCATCATTCACCTTATCCTCAGGTTCCTTTTCTTCAGCTTCATTAGCAGGAGTGTCCTTGCTAACATCTGCTGCTTCTTCCTCACCAGCAGGCTTCTCATCACCCAAATTCTTTTCAGATTCATTAGCAATTTCCTCGGTCACCCTAAGAAACATCAATCAAATTAAACAAAAGATATAAACAACCACCGCCAATTAAAAACAAAAATAATATAACACTGAAATCAGGCTTAGAACTTAATTATCGTTAAAGTGGTGATATACACAAATAATGAATTGCTTATTGGCTTACTGAGCAATTTCATCAGATTGGGTTCCCCTATTGCCTCGTCCAGCACCTTCACGTTTGAAGTACTTCTGCAAATTGGACAACTGTTATCAACAAAGATAGAAAAAGAAATGAAGAGAAAATCACTAAGTAATAATATATTGAAGTTACCCGCGTCTAGTCCCGCTGTGGCGATCAACAGGTCTCTGTGGGCGTCCCTCTTCACCAGCTTCGCCATTGCTAAAGCCTCCACAACGACCGCCTCCACCACCTCCGCGGTAAGGCCCACGAGGTGCTCCATAACCACGTCTCTCAGCGGGATTACCAGAATTTATTGTATTTAGTGTGCATGATGCATCTAGTTACAACCTTGACAATATTGTTTGGGCTATGAAGCATGGTTAGCAAAGGAAGACCTATTTTTCAAATCATGAATTGAACCTTATTATGAATTGTTACATACATTATCAATAAAAATACGACATTTTATTTCTCTATAATAATTTCTTTCCCTACAAATCAAGCAAAAACAAATGTAAGCTTTTGGAATCAGTGAATTACCAATTCAATGGCCTCTGTTTCAGCCACTTCTCTTACCTTTCAACCTACTCTCAATTTATTATTTCTTCAGTTAAGAACCTTCACTAAGCAGAATTGAGATTATGTTTCTTCCCCACAAAAATAACAAAACTAGAACTATAACAATTCCTTGAACAAACTGAACATCTATTTACCAATTTTATGCTCTTTAACTTTTTTCCCTAATCCTTATTGTGTACTTAAGAGAAAATAAATTAAAAAGCTGTCAGAAGGTGAGAACAAAAGAAGATTGTCAAAGAATTATTGAACTGAAATTGAAGCATTGTAAATTGAAATTTTAGATTAGCACTCATATCAGCTAAAAAACAGAACATTGATTAGCACTCACTCAATCATGGATTCCATGCCTAACCTTCGTCACTCCCATCTCTCACTCAATCACAACCGTTCATCATTTCCACCCTCCTTATCACCTTCCCTCGTCCTTTAAACTACCATCCATAAGAGCCTCATCCTCCTCAAACGACCATGCGTTTCACAAACAAAGAAAAACCCCTTCACTACCAAACCCATTCCAAGCCCTAACCCCTCTCTTCTCCCCCGTCGTTGAAACCACCTGCATCGTCATTGTCGCAACCGCTTTCCTCTTCATGCGTTTCCACCACAGTCCCGTCATCGCCGCCACGCTCGCACCCCCGACCACCGCTGAAACCTCAACGGATAAGGTAAACTTCTCAACGGAAGAAGATGCGGAGAAGGCAATCGAAGAACGATAGAGCGAAAATCATAACGACGCTGAAGCTCTTCGCGCTCTCATGGAGGTTAAAATCAGAGCACAAAAGATCGACGAGTCGATTGGAGTCATAGACCGTTTAATCGAAATCGAACCTGAAGAAATGGAGTGGCCAATTTGAGTGTATCTATTGCAGCAAGTCATGAACCTGAAAGCAAACATGTATATCTACAACGACGACCACGGATCAGCGAAAACTTTATTCGAGGATATTCTGAAGAAGGATCCGCTTCGAGTGGAAGCTTTTCATGGTCTGGTGATGGCGACTTCGGAATCGCAAAAAAATGAATTTAGGGGTTTTGGGATTAGGGTTCGTAGAGAGAAAAGAAAAGGGTTTGAGAAATGGAAAGAAAAAGAAAAGGTTTCATAGTGTGTAGTTGCATTTTCATTGGTACAAGACCAAAGGGGCAAAACTTACATTTTGTGTGTTTAATTTTCTTAAATATTTTTTGAAACAGTGACACTTTAACTGTAGCCAAAAGTAACTTTAGTGATATATAAAAAAATATCACAAATTTTGAGTGTCACAATAGATGCTTTTTTTGTAGTGTGTGCATTTTTCTATAAATACATGATTTATGAAATTATTTGTTAACTGATAAATGTTTGTTTACTATAAAAATATTTGTTATGGTTGAGTTAATTTGAGTGGTCCACATGATTAATTACTTTTTCAGTGGTCTTGTTGCTTGTCTAGCTAACCATGATTTTATGCTATCTTGATTCATGTGAATAATTAGAAATAATAATTTTGATAGGCTAACTATATGTTTTAAATTATTAATCCCTTTGAGGTAGTTATAATTATTAAATAATAGACCGTACTTATTTGTGCTTGTACCTTGATGATTAATTATATTTCCTTGCCATTAAAATCAATTTAGAACTTTTGTTGTAATTTTGAAATAGTAGTTCTTGAACATTAAAAGTTAGTAGAACTTTAACAGTGAGATATTTTTTTTCAAAAACAAATTGTGTAAGAGTTAAGAATGATTTATTTTATAAAACGAAAATAAGTTTATATTTGAGTTATTGTTGATTTATTTTAAATAATTAAATTGTGTTGGAGGTATGCTGAGTTATAAAATAAAAATAATTTTATGATTATTTTATTTAAACTATTGAGTAGCCAAAAATCTACACCAAGTTTTGTTACGTGTTATTTTTAAGAAAATCTAAAAGATTTGTTATAGTAATTACCTTGAGAAAATGAATAAATAAATTGGAACTATTTTATAAGCTTTGATGTTTTAAAAAACTTCTATCTATATATATGGTCTA
>JBBPBQ010000002.1:36520740-36613070 GCA_037974755.1 Cicer yamashitae | reverse complement strand
TCTAGTTTTGTTTTTCTTTCAAAATATAGGTGGGAAATAATGATTTTTAGAGTGTCTAAATATTAGAAAGGTGTTGTTGACGATGAAAGAATTAGTGAAATTTTAATAATCTTATTAATTTTAAAAATAATTTAAAAAGAAAATGTGTAATTTCTTATAAAGTAATTGAAGAAAATGTTTTGATTTCTTTTAAAAAAGTATTTTTTTTATGGTGCTAAATGATTAGTAATATTTTTATAATAATTTAAGTGTAGAAATAAATTTTTAAAATATTCATGAATCTTGAAAATTGTCGATGCAATACCAGATTCATTTTAATTTAATACATGTTACACTACCTTGTAGTAAGTAATTATTTACCTTATGTTTTACTTGAAAAATTATTATTTCGGTTTGTTTTAAGTGTAAAAATTGAAGATTGAGAAAAGTTCCTCTTTGATATGTGATAGTGGGAATAAGATTTATAAGTTTTTTGGAATTAGGAACAATTTCTGCTCTGATTAGAAATTAAGAACAATTTTTTTGTATGAAAATCTTGTTAATACTAGTAAGTTTTTGGAATTAAATTAAAAAAATATAGTTAAATTAATTTCATTGAGATTGCACTGTTTTATTTGAGAATTAAGTTTAAAGATTTTCATATGTACCTTGAGAAATGTGATATCCTATATTATTCGTAAAAATTTCTTTTTCCTATATAATTTTTTGTATATATTACTTTGAGGTTTAGGGTGTCACAATTGCGGTACAGAGAGTAAAAACGGGAAAGTTTCTCAAACATCGCAAGGATAAGAAATCAACCTCCTTTTTATCTTACAAATCAACATGAAATAAATTCTCCATAAAATTTTCCAAAGTCACCTCAATTTCAAGTACCCTAAAACTGATTTTCATATTGTACGACCTAACTTCAACCTCAATAGTTAGCTTGAAAGTAGGAAACTATATGGTTGTGAAAATATTGTCAATTCCTTTGATCCACTTCAAAGCTTCTTCTAAATCAAAAGTTCCCTTGAACCTAGTATGACGACTCCATTGGAGTTCAACAAAACCAGAATGAGAAGATTGTGGCTCTCAATGATTCTAGTTCCTTTCCAAAATCTCGACCAAGCGATCAATAACATTTCATATATTGCTGCAATTGTTTTTGCCACTAACATTGTCAGGTGTTCCTAGTACTAAGTATTTCATGTACTGCCATTTAATTGTATACCCACACACGTAATGTGTAAGCATCCAAATAAGTGAAGTTGAGTCATCATTCTCAAGACATAATTAAGTTGGGTAAGGTATAAATCCACATTCAACATCATAACACATTACAATATCAAGAAAATGCATGATAATGCGATAAGAATTGTAATCGTCAACTACTTCATGGTTGATCCTTCTAATTTTTGGTTGATCTGGGTAGAAAAGCCACATACTACCCCACAAATAAGAGTGTTCAGTAAGAAAGATTCAATATTCAACAAAATACCCAAAAATGTCCTACCTTTATGTTATACCATCCAAATAATAACTACCTCAAGGTCTACTCGACAGTTGAGCTATAATTCTATCACGAAGAAACCCCCCAACATTGTCTACTATATGAATGCAACACATAATATGTATACATAATCATCATCATCAACAATTAGTGTCTAACCACACTTAGCCCATATCTGCAATTAGTGTTGCTACAAGAAATTAACATTTATCGTCATCATATCAACAATATCAATAATACTGACAATACTCAATTATATCAACAATATCAAGAATATTTAACAGTATCAACTAAATAGTTATTAACCTAATTAATCATTCAGATTCAATCTAGTTGATTAAAATTAATGCTCTAATCAAATATTATTAAATTTAATCGGTTAATGACTTCATCCTAATCGAATAATCTAAGACTTAGCCCTTTTCAATTTTTAATTCATAACCTAATTGATTATTTAGTCATTCCTAATATGTTAATCCTAATTTATAACATACTAAACTCTAATTTACCATTCTAATAAATTATTAAGGTCCTAAACATTTTTTTATTTTTTTTTTGTACATTACATTAATCGATTAATATTATTTCATAATTGGTTACTCTTCGCTCAATTTAAAACTAATCGATCAATCCTTGACATTAATCCATTATTTCTAGGGAAAGCATAATCAAATAAAGTTTTCCAAACCAAAATCCTTTTTTTTTAATAAAAAAAAAACACTTATATCATGAACATTTATCATCTACATCCATTAACTCAAAACAAACCATCAACAAATATTAAAATTTAACTAAAAATGACACATAATAAGAAATGGTCTAAACATAGATCACGTCGTTTATTCCCCTCTGCCTACATTGGTTCTAAATACATAAGGTGATCGAGACATTCCTATTTATTAAACCTACTAAAACAACTTAATATATATCAAGAGTCAAAACCCACTTCATACCTGAAACGAGAATTTCACAAATTACTAACTTAGATTTCATAAAGTATGATTTACTTTGTTCACAACATGAATATTTGAATCTAAATCAGATAATAAATACAAAGTTGGATTTTCTGTGAAAATAAGAAAAACAGAATGCTTTCTGTGACTCTATCGACTAAGAATGATTTTGATCGGTGAATGAAACATTATAGTTTAAATCTCCTTGAACAATTGAACATACATAAACAAACAAAATCGAAATGTATTTACCTTTGACAACCTTATGAGTGTTTAAGAATTTTTGAGAAATTAAACATACCAATCATAAATTGTATGAATTTATGAAGTTAAAATACTCTTAAATAGCTAGGTTAATTGATGGGGTGTAACTAAAACATAAGATATAAAATTTGGCTGCACAATTGATTAATCGACTAGCAACACGATTTAATCAATAAATCGAGTAAAAATTGGATCTTCTTGTACATGGTCAATCATTAATTATTTATTGATAACTTTTTTGAATAATTATTTACCACTTCTAGCCATCGTATATTGATGTCTAAGCATTTAAACATCTAATAATTAGCAAAACTAGCTCTCGGGTTAAAAATAATTAATAAAAACTTAGGGTGTTAAATATCATATACTTACAATATCATATTTGATGACTGTTGTTAATCATAACGAAAGTCATAACGAAAGTTAGTTGATCACGTTTAATTTATACAATTTTAATAAAAAAAAGTTAACAAGGTCATATAGAAAATAAATTACTTCATTTGGAAATACCAATTGTTAAATTAAATAAGACTATTTTAGAAAGAAAAAAAAAGTTTCATTAAATAAGAGTATTTGCTTATATTCCTTCCGAAAAATGAGGTTAATTTGCCTATGATTCATTTAAGATAAAAAAAAAAAAAATTAATATCCCAAAGTGAGCAAGATGCTACAAATAATTTACTTTTGAAGATTAACTATTGCCAAATATGTATCAACATTACCATAAAATAACAATCTAGTCTAGTTATTTTTGTCAAAAAAAATTGTGATCCACCATGATCCAATAGCTATTAATATCCCATTGAAAATCTACTAATCATATAAGCTGAGTTTTCTCTCCAAAGTAGTTTTTGTTTATACACAAGAATTATAGTTTGAATCCTCAACTATTTGATGCTTAAAGTATGTGAATATCTTACAACTAACACCATATAATTTTTAAAAAAATCAACAAGGTGCAAAGGCAATTAGGACCATATAATTGACAAAAGGATTTGTTATCAAAATATTTCGAAGAATCCAATTGGGACCCTCACCTATTCCAATACCCATATTTTCTCTAAACTCAAACTGTCGCCCCCACTTTTTTTACAACAAAATTTTGAGACAAAACAAAATCAGAAATTTCAAAAATTGAAAAATTTAGAATAAAAAACTACACATTTTTCACATTGTAAAAATATCGGAATTTAAAATAGATTTTTCCTCATTAAAAATGTTAGTTTTGGCTTAGTAAATTCCACAAGAAGTTATGTGTACGGTGAACAACTAAAAATAAAAAAATAAATTTCTAGTTGAGAACAACAAACAGTCGAATTTAGAATTAGCTGAATTGCCTTTAGCCGAAGTAAGGTCTTGTGAATAAAAGTCAAATGAATATGGGATAGTAGAATCTATCTCAAGTCTACATAGGCCCACAAACGTCGTGAAGGCATAAGAGTATGTCAAAGCTAAGAAGAATTTGATAATTTGACAATTATACTCATTTCCACGTTTTTAATGCCATTAACGATCAACACAGAGCCAAAACATAAGGAAATATGTGCACGAGTTTTGGCAATGAAAAATGCCGTGACGATAAGGAAGATGAATCAATCGTAGGGCGCCATGTAACTATAGAAGCAGAAGTTATCATTCATTACGCATGTAATTAGTCTAGCAAGGGTGCATTTCTTTAAACCACGACTTATGGCCAATAGAACTAGCATTTGCCTATAAATACCAACAATTGTATATTATTTCACATCCATATTAAATCAAACAAGCTTTATACGTACTTCTATCTCCTTATCAATTTACTTTACTTTATGCATTTTAGAGTTCCTAGCTTAAAAGGCCATAGTAGAGGGGCAAAGTTCCTTCCTCAATGTAATCATTTGAAGAAACACTATTATTAGGATGAGCCTATGCTTTTTAAGAGAGGAGCTGATGGAGTTTTCAAAAGATGTGTTCGGGAAAAATAAATGGAAAGCATCATGTTACACTGTCATTCCTCGGCTTACAGTGGACATGCTAGTTTCTCAAAAACTAAAGCAAAGATACTTCAAGCAGGCGTATTAGCCAATACCTTTATCCCAACAACAATTTTGCAATGCCTATTGGAACAACTATGGTAACAACCATTCAAAGATTTAGTTTGCTAAGTCACTATTACGTTTGGTGAATGCACTTGCGTTATGGTAAAAATCTAAGTAGTATGGATCAACTGTTGATGCACCTGAGCATCCAGTGGTTATGATCACATCTTTCATTAGACAACAAGTTGACATGGGAATATATGACATCATATATCAGGTCTCACAACAACTTGCTGATATTCTAAAACCCATGGTTCACAATGGTTTTAACGAGCTAGAAACTTGGAGGCAAAATGAGTCAATTTTGGAGACAATTCTTTCACCTCCACAAAATCAAGGGAACCAAGTTTAGGAAAACGTTGTAATTCAATGTCAACTGATCATTGCCATGGTAGTACCTTCACAAGTGCAATTTAATCCTACACAACGGGTACCTTTTATTTCTTGTAACTCCTAGCTGAATACTTAACGATAGCTTACCCTAGGGGTACCTAGTGGAGAATGATACTTATAATTAGGCTAACTTTCAATATGGATAGGCACGTATGGCAAGGAGGCCACATGGGGCAGTAAGAAAAATTGGTATACCACAAGTCTTGCCTTATGGAAATACACAGCAGGAGACAATATGTCACCGGAGGACAAGCCTTTTGTAACACCCCAATATTTTCATATATATTATATATGTGTCTTTTTAGTAATTGTGTTGATTTATTATTTTATTAATAGTTATTCTATGTGTAAATAAATTAAATTAAATTTTATCACCCTCAATTTTACCTGAATAATTATAACTTTTATTTTTAATTAGCTGTTTTGGCGTGATAATTACATGGGGACGATTTATTACGTGATTATTTCCTAAATGGACTGTTGTGTATTTTGTTTATGTGATTAGTTTCGATAATCATGAAATTGATGTGTTAGATATGTTTGTTTTATTTTGTTACGCGTGACCTGCAGTGATATTCCTATCTTACTTGATTTATTTTAGTTGATAAAAATATTAGTTAAATTATTTAATTAAATTAGAATTTATAGAAGTTATATTGTTTGTTAGTTTTATTTTTGACCAAATAAGTATTTATTTTAGGAGATAGTAGGGTTAGTGAAATCCAGCCCTCATGTATAAGTGTTTTGAAAATATATTTGGTCCATCCATCTTTAGAAAAAAAATAGTGACTTGACTCATTCCTTTTACTCTCCTTCATGACAAGATTTTATAACAATTCATGGTGTTGTCTTGGCATAATTTCATGGTGTTGTCTTGTCTCGTCTCAACCAATTAAAGATGAGATAATGTACATGAACTCATTCTTAACACCTTTAATTCATTTTTTCAAGGAATGTTACGAAATTAATTATGGGTCTTATCTTTTTTGTGCAATTAAGAGAAGACAAAAAAAAAAGACTATCCTCATTTGTTATATCTCACGCCTCCCTCTCTCATAAATCAAGATTATAATTTTATTTTAATTGTCTACAGAAAGAATTCTAGGCAATTTTTGGTGTCATAACTATTAGCAAAAAAGAATTAAAAGGTAGTATACACATCTTCCTATTCTATTCCCATACGTATTTTTGTTTTCTCCTAAATTCCCAAATTTTCCATCACAAACAAAAGAAAGAAAAAAAGAGAGAAACATAGTCTCCTTCCTTTTCTCACACCATCATTATCATCGAGTCGGATTACAATTTTCTTTCTTCTTTTAATACCATCTCAAGTAAAGTTTGGACTTTTGTCTTGTTCTTTGATTCGTGGGGTTTAGAACGTGTTGCTAGGAAGCAAAGCACCTAAGGTAAGGGCTTTTCCCCATGCAAGGTTAGGCTAGATATTAAATTAATAGTTTGTAAGATATTGATATGATGTCGTAAAAGAAAAATGTTGATTTTATATTTGCCTTAATGAATTTAACTATAATGTTTTGTTTTTATGAGTAATATGTTTGCCTTGATAAACTTAATTATAAAATTTCGATTTTTATTATTATAACATGAGTAATATGCTTGTTATCATAAATTTGATGTAAAGTTGCGATTTTTGTGTTGTCTAGGTATACTTAATTATAAAGTTATGATTTTTATTATGAACTCATGAGTAACAGGTTTGTTAGGATGTTTTTAATTTAAAGTTTCCTTTTTTGTGCTATTTCATTTCAAAGATTTGATTTTTATGAATACTATATGAGTTTTTGGGGAATTGATGAAAAGTTTTAATTTTTAATTGTGATAACATGATTAAGTTGATTTTTGTGATGTGTTTAGTGGTAAACCTTGATTTGTATGCCTAAATGGCTAATAATGGGAGAAATTTTATAGTAGAAGAAATAAAGTTTATATTTGTATTCGTTATTTGAGTTTTGATGTCTATCAATAACACGTCGCTAATCCAATTTTATAGGTTATAAAATGAAAGTTGTGACTATAAGACATTTATTCATGTGTTTGTGTGTTATATATTTGGGATATCAAAATTACTGATTCTTGATTGTAAGCCTCCCTGAGAATAAAACTTTGATGTCATATGTGATTAAAATTTAACCTTGAATACTTTATCTTTGTGGTTGCCTAAGTGGCTGGTGATTTGTGTATTAAATATTGTTATCTTTGTGGTTGCCTAAGTGGTTGGTGATTTGTGTGTTGGACATTGTTCTCTTTGTGATTATCTAAGTGGGTGGTGACATGTACCTTTTGAGCATCATTATCATTTCATGACATATCATATGCATCTTTGTGGACGCCTGTGTGGTTGGTTTAATTTTCCTAATTGGTATAGGCGACTTCTGTGTGGATGGTTATATCCGGATCATATACTTTTAGGAGCATGCATAACTTGCATACATTTTATTGTTATTTTTATTTTGATTTAATTATTTGTTCTAAGGTGAGTTGCTACTTGATTTATTTATATGCATTTTATGACTTTTGATACATCTTTGTGAATTATTAAAGAATCAATTTCTTTAAATCTTTTATTACGAAAAGATTTTATATTCATATTTTATGGATGTTAACTTACTATTTGGATTAATTTTGCCGTGGGATGAACTGACTCCTTACACCAACATTTAGGTACTAATGATATCTAAGAGTTGCATGAATGATGTTAGCTTGGTGCACGCACGTGGGAAAAAGGGGATTTTGACTTAAAAATAATGTTTGTATTGATAAAACCGAAGTGGTACATCTCTAAAGTTTATTTACTTTTCATCGTTAATTTTAAATAGAAATGCGGAGGTGAGGTTCCTTCTGTTAGGAAAAATTTGAATCGGTCAACCTTGTTTTTTTTTTCACTTAAAGAGAATTTACTCTATTTTTGGACGTAAGTGAATATTTTTCTAACAATTAGCAAATTATTCTTGCAAGAAAAAAATATAATAATGATATCTAGTAAATCACATTGTGTTTCTTTACAAAAATGATATTAAGTTATTTTCTAGCGAAATTTTTCTTTATTACATGATGTACTACTCCTAAGAAAAAAAAATTATTATTGTTGTTAAAAGAAAACAAATATCTTTAAGTAATGTCTTGGATCAAAATCTGGGGCGTTACACCTTTGGCCTAATATAAGGAATTTGAATACCAATTGTAGAATGTCTGATTCAGCAACAATGGGTGTATTGCCCACCTACATCTCCTAATCCCACAAGCACCTCGACTACCTAATGTACCCATTGAAGATGCTGGAAACCATAAGAAATGGGGGCGCGGGGGAGGGTTTGAATTATGTTTAGCCATTTCTGAAAAGTACTTCGATTTCCTTAAAATTGTTCTTTATCAGAGCATTCACATTACTTTTATAAAATAGGTTTAGATAGAATAAGATTGAATCATAAAGAACTAAGATGTGGGAAATAGAAGATGATAAAGGACTAAGATGCGGGAAATAGAAGATTGAATCATAACAGATTGTTGCTACATCCAGTCATCCCCTTAAAGAGAGATTTTACCTCAGCGCTGTCGAGGGCTTAATTCACTATTTCAATAATAGCGTACAAGTACTGTTTACTCTTCCTCTTAAGGCTTTGAGTATTCTTCTCTAGCCTCTCCATGTTGTCATTGTTAGAACCTTTCTTCAACATTCTGGCATCCTTTAGTTGTGGTTCATAAGTGTTGTTGTACCTCTTTAGGTACTTTGTAGGGGTGAGAGAGTTGTTACCAATATCGGGTTCATTTACATCAGTTCTAGTTTGTGTCTGAATTGACACAAATTTTGTTTCTAGGATTCTAACTTTCATTGAGAGGATGACACAAATCAAGTCCTATATTAGTACAAGTGTGTGAGAATACTTTGACTAATGTACATCAATTTTAATATCTCTCTGTTGAGAGGATATTTCATTCATACTTTTCTTTTGATGTGTTCTTGGCTTTTTTAGAATTTCTTCTTAACACATTTCCCTTTTCATTTTTTTTTTCTAATGGACTGCGTGAGTTCTTCTTAAATAAGGAGAAGAAGTGTCTATTGAGAATATTACAGTTGAAAATCTTCAATCACCATTTAAGGCAGATCGGTCTTTAACATGTATCGATATATATCATCATGAATGATTTTGCGTATCTTGGTATAAGGACTGGGAAGCTACTATGATCAGAGCATGTTTTAAATACTTTCAGACAAGTACCAGATTCAGGATTGTTCATCAAAGGATGCACAAATATTTTGTCTTCTTCGGAGTGTTGACTTCTTTCAAAGCATACATCATACATCAGAGTCAGACTCTCATTTGTTTGCCAACCTTATCAGAGGCAGAAAAACATAGCATAATTGCGTTCAGTAGAGGCAACTGAAACAAAACATATCATGTATTTGCAAAGTCATCAGAACCAGAGCATTGCTTTCATTATCAGAGTTAGCCAAAACAGAGCGTCACTCACGTCACTAGAGGCGCGTGTTAAAGCGCTTTCATCAGATTCAGAAAAACGAAGTGAAGTGAATCTTTTTGTTCTTTCGTCTTAGTTCAATAATTAGAGGATATAGCTTATATCACACATACTTTGTAACGCTTGACTTGAACTACATAATGCAATACTTTTATTGCTATATTACGACTTGCTCCATTAGTAGACATAGTTACTTGTTTATTAGGTGATAATACTCTTTGTGTTTAAAAAACTTAGATTATTATCTCTGGTTTACTTGTAATTTATGCTACCTTAAAGTAGATAGTCATTAATATAACTCTTTGTCTTCTAACTTAATGTGCACACTTAGCAAATACAATTAGGGGATAACTGTTCTTTATTTGTTTATTTTTGTTATCATCAAAACATCAACCAGATGATTGTAGCTAAAACTACTTTTGCACTAACACCCATATCAACCTCTGTGTTCAACTTTACAATGATCAACTGGTGTTTATGTTGTTGGACAATGGGGAAATTCTCCACCTCAAGCTCAATTTCAACAAGATTTCCAGATCCTCCCAGATAATGTGCAGTGTTGGACAACCGCAGCCAAGATGAGGCCTTCTAGATATTCGTTGTTGGATCCCAACCTCTTAGCCGATACTATCAAGAGGTATTTTTGGATTCAGCTGAAACACATTGGTAGGCCTATGTATTGGAAGCCCTATCTTGAGGGGGTAGATAGATTGGTGCCTCGGCTGAGAGGTCACAAGACTCCAGACTTTGCTACCTTTTTCGGGGAACATGATAAGTGAACTATGGAGCATATTGGAAGATTTACTACACAGTGTAGTAAGGGAAATAAAAAAGAATTCCTCAAATTATAATTATTCCCTTTATCGTTGACAAGAACAATAGTAATGGAAAGAGATATGTATATATGTATGTTAATAGTAGAATAACTTTAATTAACACATATCCTTTTCCAACTATGAATATAGTCGTTGTATCACTTGTTAAACAAATAAGAGTTAAATAAGCTGTTAATGGAAAAAGATATGTATGGAAGGTGTGACATCATAAAATAAGGACAACCCAGTCTTAACTAGGGGTCGGGAAAACTGAGAGAATACCAACGTTTGACCAAATCAAAGAGGCGTTCGCCAATCCACCAGTACTCATGTCACGTATTACAGGAAAACCACACAAGTTATACATTGTTGCAAAAGATGAATCAATCGAAAGCTTGCTTGCACAGGATATCGATGATGGTACCAAAAATGAGGTGTATTACCTTAGCCAAATCTTAAATGATATTGAAGCTAGTTATACACCTATTGAGAAATTGTGTTTGTCGTTGTTTTATGCTGGTACCAAAACTGGAATATTGTTTTTTACCAAGATCCATTTTGGTCTTGTGTAAGATTGACATAGTTAGGTGTTTACTCAATAGACCAGTATTAATAGGCCGACTAATCAAATGGGCTATCAATCTTAATGTGTTTGCATTAACGTATGTACCCCAATGAGCAATTAAGGGCTAGGTGTTGGCAGAGTTTCTAGCACCACATGCTTGTGCAGAAGTTCAAGATCAATTAGTCGAGCTAAGCCTTGCTGTAACTCTCAAGTCCTAGGTATTGATGATTGATGAATATAGAACCCAAAAGAGAACTAGAGCTTGCTTAGTTATCATTAACCCAAAAGGGAGAGTTTGGAAATTTAAATGCCAGTTAGATCTTAAGAGCTTTAATATTCAAATTGAATATGAAGCCATGATAATGGAACTTAGGATAATGGCAAGCAATGTCACAAACTATGACCACATACAAGACAAAGGTGACTCTCAATCGGTGATAAAACAATTTTTTGGAGAATACTGATGTTTAAATTCAAATCTCCAAAAGGACTTGTGAAACATCCAGTAGATTACTATGTATGTTTGTCAATGTAGTAGTGTTGCATCTACCTCGTGAAGAGAATGGAGAGCCTAATGATTTAGCCCAACATGCTGCTTGTTATAGGGAAACCCCCTTAAACTTATACATCAATAATATCCTATTGAAGATGTACTCAAGTGGTTGACTCTTGGATTAAAGAGTTAGTTGAATACTTGATTGACCCCTCTACTTTATTCGATTTCATGCTGAAGTAGAAAATACTCAACTATGCATTGATATATGAGGATTTGTATAAGAGAGAGATTAGTGATGTTCTTTTAAAATGTGTGGGGAAGAAGGAAACTTTCAAGACTACTGGTGAAGTTCATGAAGGACTCTGTGGTTCCCACAAGGCTAGTCCTATAATGAAATGGCCTATTTATCGCCATCGATTTTATGGTTAACTATAATAGCTAATTGCTTTCATTATGCAAAGGGATGTGAAGCATGTCAACTGCATGTTCCAATACAAAGGGTATCAATCGAGTTACTGCAACCAATAATCAAACCATGAGGTTTTAGAGGGTGGACTATGCACTTGATTGGAAAAATGTATCATTCCTCCTCTAAAAGACTTACATACACCATAATGGCTACTGATTACTTTACCAAATGGGTAGAAGCTCAATCGATGATAAATGTAGGACAAAATGAGGTTATCAATTTCATACAACATTATACCATCTATAGAGACAATGTTCACTAACAATAACATAGTAGCCTTCATGCAAAAGGTTTGGAAACTACGCGAAAAATAGCAATTTACAGCGCTTTTTTTAAGCCATTTACAGCACTTTTTCAAAAAAATAAGCGCTGTAGCAACTACCGCTGTAAAAAGATACAACAGTGCTCATTAAAATAAAAAAGCACTGTAAAATAGTTGGATATATTGCGCGCTTGTTATACTTGTTTTACAGCATTTTTTTGAAAAGCGCTGTAAATCCCTTCTAAAAACACGCTGCTTGTTATACTCGTTTTACAACGTTTTTTTGAAAAGCGCTGTAAATCCCTTCTAAAAACACGCTGTAAGAAAAGACATGTAAACTCGGACCATTTGCTAGCCACCTCAATCTCTGTGAAATTGATCTGGGGTCTATATCAAACTTTGACTTGATGTGATTTTTTAACCATGTTATAAAACTTCGATTCTGCTCTCGAGTTATCCAATTTTGATTCCTATTCATGTTCAAACTAGATAACTGATCCATATGTATTGTAACATACGGTTGAACCTCATCATCATTGTGCAGAACATACAATTGTGCCTGCTCCCATTCTGTCCATATATAGTCATTAGTCTCTTTCCAATTATCCCTTCTCCTGATATTCTTCTCGAATGACGAGACATGGGAAGCCCTATGGATTCAACATTGGACAGATATTCAGTACAAAATTCAGCAACTTCGTTGACAATGTACCGTTCAGCAGTACAACCTTCTGGTCGACTTCTACTTTTTACGTACCCTTTTAATATTTTGATATATCGTTCTATCGGATACATCCATCTCATATAAGCTGGCCCACAAAGTTATGTTTCCTTAACAAGATGAACAGTAAGGTGAACTATTATATCAAAAAACGAGGGTGGGAAATACACTTCACGCTCACACAAAGTAACAACAACTTCCCTCTGCAATTTCGGTAATTTTTGAGGATCGATCACTTTACTATAAATTTCCCTGAAGAAGAAACATAATTTAGTTATGGCTCGTCGAACTTTTTCAGGTAAAATGGAACGTATACCTATTGGTAACAAATGCTCCATTAGAATATGACAATCATGGGTCTTCAAACCTATTAACTTGAGGTCTTTCATACAAACTAAATTTTTAATGTTTGAAGAGTATCCTTCTGGAACTTTAACTTCGTGTAGAAATTTACATAAAACAATTTTTTCCTTTCTAGATAGAGTATGAGCGGCTGGAGGTAGATATGTACGATTTCCTTTCTTTACGGGACCCAATTCATTTCTTATTCCCATATCGACTATAAGACCCTTAATTTCAAACTCTAATTTATGCAATTTTAGTATATTTGGTGTTGAAGTGCTGAGGCATTTAGCCCAATTTTAATTCATTTTGTGAATTAAATACCAAAAGCATATTTTATTAGAGTTTGCTATATGTTCATTATATATATATTTTTATATATATATTTTTAGATCCGGTTAAAATTATTTGGCGAGAAATAATTTATTTATGTTGCGAAGAATTTAATACCGGACAGTTTTGTTAAAAATATCTCTGGTTGCTGAAAATTTTACCTGTCAATTGAGCTGCAACGGGAATAGATATTTTTATCAAAATAATTGGAGATGTGAGTAATGTGATGTGTGTATGTGTATGTTGATTTTTGTTGGTTTGGTTTATATATATATATATATGTATGTATTAATTGGAAAATTAGTAATATATATATATATAGATATTTTGGTGAGTAGTAATATATATTTATATATATATTATTTTGAAAAGTTAACATATATGTATATATGTTAAGTGAGGAAAAGAATGGAATCAGGAAGCAAACCATTTTTCCTCCATGCCTCGCGAGCTACTTCTTTTCTCTTTCTTTCTTTCTCTGCTTCGAAACCACTGTGTTGGTGGGTTTCAAAACTGCCAAACATAAACCTTCACTTTTCTTCGACTTCAGAGCTTCATCTCGCGAAGTGACAGAAGGGAAAGTTACTCACCTCCACGGTACGGTGCTAGTGAGCCAACTTTGGAAGCGTGGTGCGAAGCGAAGTTTTATCGGAATTTAATCGCGGTGCCGTAATCGGCCGTTAAAGCTACAACGAAGGTAAGGGCTCCTTCCAAATTTCTAGCTTGCATATAGGACTCTATATGTGTATTTGTGGAGTTTGATTTTGATGGAGTTTGTGTGTGAATTTGGGGAAAAGGAATTTAATGGGTTTTATGTGAGTTGTGGAAAAGAAATTGGTGGTATATGCTTAACGATTTTGAGTTTTGATTTGGTGTGTTATGGTTGAAAATTTTGGAAAATAAATTTGGTGGGTTTGAGGTGTAGTTTGTGAGAAATGAATTTAATGCATTTTGGGGTATAATGGTGAAATTGAATCTGATAAGTTTTGAGGTGTGGGTGATGGTGATTTTTGCTTGGTATGGTTGATGTGTGTGTGGGTAATACTATGAATGTTGAGATATGCTTGATGTTTGAGGATGTGGGATTTTGAATAAATACAATTTATGTGTGGATTTTGATTTAGAATGAATTGTGAATTGTGGATTAAATTGAGGTGGTTTGTAAGGGAATTTGTGGAGATTAGTGTGGATGTATTTATGTGTTCATAATTGATATTATGAATGATTGTGGTGTGATTATGTGTGTATTTGTGGTGATTATGTTTTGATGTGATATTGTGTTCAAAACTGCTTTTTGGCGTGTTTGAGGTGTCGAGGCACAATGTTTAAGTGGTGACCGTGATGGGCCACGAGATGATGCCATGTGAATAGTTGGTTCATCTTATCCTTGCGGGGATTTTCGCGTCGTGCTGATCTTTGAGCGATTGCACGCATAGAAAGTTGGGCTAATCTGTGAGAGATTGCACTCAAGTCGTGCAAATCTGTGAGAGATTGCACTCGTGTAAGTTGTGCTAATCTGTGAGAGATTGCACTCAAGTTGTGCTAATCTGTGAGAGATTGCACTCGTGTAAGTTGTGCTAATCTATGAGAGATTGCATTCGTGTAAGTTGTGCTAATCTGTGAGAGATTGCGCTCGTGTAAGTTGTGCTATTCTGTGAGAGATTGCACTCAGGTTGTGCTAATCTGGGAGAGATTGCACTCGTGTAAGTTGTGCTACTCTGTGAGAGATTGCACTTGTGTATGTTGTGTAATCTGGGAGAGATTGCCCTCAGATGAGAACCTGGGTTGATCTAAGCTGTGGCACAACGATGGGTTGGTTGTGTGACCGAAAGCAGGGGGCTTGATGCCGCTCGTGGATTCTCAGTACCCAGTCACCCTCAGATAGATTAATGATTAGCTTAGGGTTCTATTTAAGAATGTTATTTATTTCCCTTTCTTATTTCAAGTTGTTGTAGAAAAAGGAACTTGTGTATTTGAAGCAAACTATTGGAGTCGGTGTATTTTATATTTGGATTATCACTTCAAAAACCTTTTTAATTTGTTGTATTTATGAGGAAATAAATTAGGGTTCTATTTAAGAATGTTATTTATTTCCCTTTCTTATTTCAAGTTGTTGTAGAAAAAGGAACTTGTGTATTTGAAACAAACTATTGGAGTCGGTGTATTTTATATTTGGATTATCAATTCAAAAACCTTTTTAATTTGTTGTATTTATGAGGAAATAAATTATGACTTTTGTCGTTTGAGTTACGACTTGGTGATTTGTATTACGACCTAAATGTTTTGTCCAAAAGTATTTTCTTCATTTATGGAGTTAACTTGGTGTTTTGATCCATTTATTTTAAAAAAAAAATACACTCGCGCTTTAAAAAATATCGGGGTGTCACATTGTGGTATTAGAGCTTTGGTTTAAATTTCTTTGGGGCTGTGAGTTGGGTGTCCTAAGTTGATCAAGAGTCGAGGTTAGGGGTATTAAGTGACTGGAGTCCACGTGTACTATGTGTTTTGTTGTCTTGGGTCAAGCATGATATGCTTAAGCAGTTTATTGTTTCTTATACGAAACAGCGTGCCCTGTGGCACTTTAGTTGGAAGAGTAGTGAAAACATAAAACATTAGTCAACTTTGGTCGACGAGTGTCTCTGAATTTCTTAAACGTATCAGTCTGGGAAAGACAGGGTTGAAGCGAATCATGACGACATGGGATTTATGATGTGATTCCAAGGATACAGAGGCTATGCTATTGGTGTTAACTCGAATATGATGGGTATGGATGGATTAACGTTAGACTGATAAGGGATTTGAAGTAAAGATCTAAATGGAGATTTTTTTAATGAAAAGTATTAGATGTTTTCCTAGTAGATTTCATGACGAGACTAGATGAAGTTTGATAACTGTCAAAGAGATATGAACACCATGGAATTGTTGAGAAGATGAGACTTCCATTTGGAATAGCATCTGGTGCTTAGGTGTCAACTAAGGATGTTTGTATTGAAGTTAAGGTGCGCTACACATTAGGGGTGAATACTACCTTGATTAGATAAAGGACGCTTTGAGGAATAGTCGATACCTTGAGAGGTAAGGTCGAGCATTCGAGTTAAACTAGATTCGTGACTTAGATTGTTAAGTATGAATCTCATGATGATTATAGGAGTGAGACTATATATTTTGTTGGTAAGTGACAAATCTCTGTGTGGTTTAGGAGATAATAAGTATGGATAGTGATTTTAGATGAAACTATTGACGCGTAAGTATGAATTTTGAGTGATGTTCGGGTAAACAGAAGGAGTTAAGCCTTGATGTATTTAACCACATGTTGCTATTAAGTGGAATTGGAAGTACAGAGTACAGGAATACTTAGAGATTGTTGCAATGTAAGCATTGAGAGTCTATTAAAGGATCGTAAGCACTAGGGGAGTGAGAATATTTTGATAAGTTAAAGGGATTAATCAAGATTTGATTTAAGACCCTGTGATGGTTAATCCTTAAGTCAACGATTCAAAATCCACAAGGTTGTATGGAGGACCAAGTGACACCTTAAACTTGTGTGATCGAGGGAGTTGAGGTAGGCAAGTGAATAAATAATTCATGCTATGGATGGAAGTGTTTGAAGATTTACTAGTAATATTGTGTTATGATTAGAAGAGTTTCCACTAGTAAGATTATTAAGGCGGTTAGAGTCAATGATGAATAAGACCCTGTGTTGTATCTTAAGGTGAAATGGATAAATTTAGACGGTGTAATGAGTATTCGAAGATTTCAAGGATTAGAGTTTATAATTTTATTCAATGACATAGAGTGAACAGGAAGAAATGTAACAAATGATTTATGATTTAGTTGTTGCTCTTGGGAAGCTAAGCGTTAAGATTTGAAATGAGTATTTCAGTTACTAGATGGACGAAGAAGATAGGTGGGCCTTGGAGATATTTTACTGCTATGTTATGAGGATGAGGTCTAAAGATAATTATTCTTTAGGAGATGCTTATTGGGAACATTTGAGAATTAGTTCTTTAGGACGTTCGATTGTCGGGATTCTTTTAGCTGGTACCTTGGTGAAGGTTAAGAATGAATAAGAAAATCCAGCGAGTGAACCAAATGTTGGAAAACGTGCCATGAGAACTTGTAGGAGCAGCACATGGATATGTGGCTTATATCAACTAAGGATTCATGAAATGAATTATCCATCCGAAAATCAGACATTGTTATTAAAAGGGTATGCCAATGAATTCAAAGGCACTACTTGAATGCATGTCATAGGGGTACGTTATTGTGTTCATCAATCAAATGAGTTAAATGTGTTTGTGGTAGGGAAGAATTGAGCATGGAATGGAAAAGTTTGGTGAGAACTAATAAGGCTTGAATTATTAAAATCACTATAATGAAGCGAGACGAAGTAGGATGGTAGATGAGCTAAGCAAATAAAGAACTGTAAATATTGAGCACATGGACGGTTGAATGACGGTAGAGGTGAAAAGTGTTTGAGATATATTTCAGATGTAGAATATTCCATAGGAAGTGTAAAAATTTGGAGGAATTAAGATTTTGTTGAATGGTGAAGGAATTCTTAATGACTAGGATGACAAGCTTATCTGAAGGAAGAAAAGTTTAAGAGTAAGAGGAAAGACAACAAGAAGATCAAGTTAAGTTGCATGATATTTTGGAATATGACGCACAATGGTGTGTACCAATTGTGGCTGTCAAAGGAGAGAGCAACTTGTGGAAGAAGACATACAAGAGTAAGCTAGGTAATGATTTCGAAAATAATGAAGATGTGTCAAGGTTTGAGGTGGAAATTTAAGGTTTGTATAAATGAAAAAGTGATGGAGTGAATACAATGTGATTGACCTGTCATAATGAAAAGATAATCATCAAGCTGCAAATAAAGGACGCGGTGGAATTGAGAAGTATCAGAATGAATGTTGGCAGCAGATGTAGGAAAATTATTTCCGGATTTATCTAGAATTACGAAGTATGAAGGAAATTGACTAGTGAAACGTGAATTTGAGGTGTTAGGAATGAGACAAATGTAAGTCTTAATCAGTGAATGAAATTCAAGTCGGATTTTGTTGGAGACGTGACTATTGAAATGAAGTACTAAACTGGAAGGAAGTTTGTGTGTTGTGGGTGGAATAACCCTGGCATGCTGTCGAAAATATTAAGGAAACTTTGATCACCAATGGGATGTTGAGAGGCGATTATTAAAGTTATAATTAGTACAACATACTGATAAGAACACTACGGTTTGGCGTAGTTGTGCGACTAAAGAAAATCGAGGAATTGTGGGCTATGGAGAAATTGGAGTGTCCTCGGCAGTAATGATTGTTTGGTGCTCAGGGTGTTGGTGTCATACTTAGAGTTTCACTTTGGAACCTAATGGAGGTTTCGTACCAAGTGGATGTATATGAGGCTATGTGACATAGCTATGGGAAATTGTACTTCATCGATAGGAGAATAAGGGAAACTCTGTGGACCTTGAGAAAATTGTTTGACCGCTTGTGCATTAGGATAACCTTCAGTGCAAGTTGCAGAGAACGTTATTACAGTTGGGTTAAGATGGTCTAATCCATCATCATGGTCGTTGGCTACTTCTTGAATAATTGAGGAACTGATCATCCCCAATCTCTTGTTGATAGTAGACAAAATCATGTTGAGTGGAATGGGCGAGTCTTACCGGCTATGATAGTCTGTAAAGTTATGAAGCATCCTATGAGAAGGGATAAACGATACTTTCTTCACATGAGCGTGAGAAACAAGTTTTAGCATGTATGTTGGGTTTGAGTACAGACATAGTGTGGTTATTACTCTTACTTTAAGTTTCGAGGACGAAACTTCTTTTTGGAGGGTAGTAATGTAAGACCCTTAATTTCAAACTCTAATTTATGCAATTTTAGTATATTTAGTGTTGAATTGTTGAGGCATTTAGCCAAATTTTAATTCATTTTGTGAATTAAATACCAAAAGCATATTTTATTAGAGTTTGCTATATGTTCATTATATATATATTTTTTTATATATATATTTTTAGATCCGGTTAAAATTATTTGGCGAGAAATAATTTATTTATGTTGCGAAGAATTTAATACCGGAAAGTTTAGTTAAAAATATCTCTGGTTGCAGAAAATTTTACCTGTCAATTGAGCTGCAACGGGAATAGATATTTTTTATCAAAATAATTGGAGATGTGAGTAATGTGATGTGTGTATGTGTATGTTGATTTTTGTTGGTTTGGTTTATATATATATATATATATATATATATATATATATATATATATATATATATATATATATATATATATGTATTAATTGGAAAATTAGTAATATATATATAGATATTTTGGTGAGTAGTAATATATATTTATATATATATTATTTTGAAAAGTTAACATATATGTATATATGTTAAGTGAGGAAAATGGAATCAGGAAGCAAACCATTTTTCCTCCATGCCTCGCGAGCTACTTCTTTTCTCTTTCTTTCTTTCTCTGCTTCGAAACCACTATGTTGGTGGGTTTCAAAACCGCCAAACACAAACCTTCACTTTTCTTCGACTTCGGAGCTTCATCTCGTAAGTGACAGAAGGGAAAGTTACTCACCTCCACGGTACGGTGCTAGTGAGCCAACTTCGGAAGCGTCGTGCGAAGCGAAGTTTTATTGGAATTTAATCGCGGTGCCGTAATCGGCCGTTAAAGCTACAACAAAGGTAAGGGCTCCTTCCAAATTTCTAGCTTGCATATAGGACTCTATATGTGTATTTGTGGAGTTTGATTTTGATGGAGTTTGTGTGTGAATTTGGGGAAAAGGAATTTAATGGGTTTTATGTGAGTTGTGGAAAAGAAATTGGTGGTATATGTTTAACGATTTTGAGTTTTGATTTGATGTGTTATGGTTGAAAATTTTGGAAAATAAATCTGGTGGGTTTGAGGTGTAGTTTGTGAGAAATGAATTTAATGCATTTTGGGGTATAATGGTGAAATTGATCTGATAAGTTTTGAGGTGTGGGTGATGGTGATTTTTGCTTGGTATGGTTGATGTGTGTATGGGTAATACTATGAATGTTGAGATATGCTTGATGTTTGAGGATGTGGGATTTTGAATAAATATAATTTATGTGTGGATTTTGATTTGGAGTGAATTGTGAATTGTGGATTAAATTGAGGTGGTTTGTAAGGGAATTTGTGGAGATTAGTGTGGATGTGTTCATGTGTTCATAATTGATATTATGAATGATTGTGGTGTGATTATGTGTGTATTTGTGGTGATTATGTTTTGATGTGATATTGTTTTCAAAACTGCTTTTTGGCGTGTTTGAGGTGTCGAGGCACGATGTTTAAGAGGTGATCGTGATGGGCCACGAGATGATGCCATGTGAATAGTTGGTTCATCTTATCCTTGCGGGGATTTTTGCGTCTGCTGATCTGTGAGCGATTGCACGCATAGAATGTTGGGCTAATATGTGAGAGATTGCACTCGTGTAAGTTGTGCTAATCTGTGAGAGATTACACTGGTGTAAGTTGTGCTAATCTGTGAGAGATTGCACTCGTGTAAGTTGTGCTAATCTGTGAGAGATTGCACTCAAGTTGTGCTAATCTGTGAGAGATTGCACTAAAGTTGTGCTAATCTGTGAGAGATTACACTCGTGTAAGTTGTGCTAATTTGTGAGAGATTGCACTCGTGTAAGTTGTGCTAATCTGTGAGAGATTGCACGCAAGTTGTGCTAATCTGGGAGAGATAGCACTCGTGTAAGTTGTGCTAATCTGGGAGAGATAGCACTCGTGTTGATCTGTGAGCGATCGCATGTATTCATCTATGAGAGACCTTACAATTATGCGTGAATTGTGCCGTGTTTGATGTGTTATGATGATTGTACATACATACTGTGATGGTTGTATATGCATACTTGATTGTGGTGTGTGAATTGTGTCGTGTTGGTGGTTGTGATTGATTGAATTGGTGGTGAAATTGTTAGAATGAATTGAAAGGTGTTTGAATGATTTTGAAATGTTTCAAAACTGAAAATCTGTCATTTTAACAGTTGTATTCGAATACACATAGGTTGTAGACGAATACAGTTGAATGGTTTTTCCTCTAACTTGAATTTTTGAAGGTGTATTCGACTACAAAGTGGATGTAGTCAAATACAGTTGAATGGAATGTTATATGCGAATACAGAGAGGCTATATTCGAATACAGTAGTGCTGTTTTTGCTGTTTTTCTGCTGTTTTCGCAACTGTATTCGACTACACAAAGGTGGTATTCGAATACAGCAGTGCAGTTTGGTCCAAAACTTCATTTTTTAACCTTGTTTAAGCATGTTTAGCATATGCAAACCCTTTCTAGATGCATGCTAGGTTGAAAGGTGATTTTGTGCATTTAAAATTGAATGCTATGTGGTATTTGTTAATTTCGGTTGGTGACTCTTTACAACTTTTGTGAAAATCTGGGCTTTGCCCTCAAATGAGAACCAGGGTCGATCTAAGGTGTGGCACAGCGATGGGTTGGTTGTGTGACCGAAAGCAGGGGGCTTGATGCCGCTCGTGGATTCTCAGTACCCAATCACCCTCAGATAGATTAATGATCAGCTTAGGGTTCTATTTAAGAATGTTATTTATTTCCCTTTCTTATTTCAAGTTGTTGTAGAAAAAGGAACTTGTGTATTTGAAACAAACTATTGGAGTTGGTGTATTTTATATTTGGATTATCAATTCAAAAACCTTTTTAATTTGTATTTGTGAGGAAATAAATTATGACTTTTGTCGTTTGAGTTACGACTTGGTGATTTGTATTACGACTTAAATGTTTTGTCAAAAACTATTTTCTTCATTTATGGAGTTAACTTGATGTTTTTATCCATTTATTTTAAAAAAAAATACACTCGTGCTTTAAAAAAAATCGGGGTGTCACATCGACCAAGTCCAATCTTGCATTGATGTCATCCTTAGACTTTCCTGGAACATTGAGTAACGTACCAATAACACTATCAAATACATTTTTTTCAATATGCATCACATCGAGGAAATGTCTTACATACAATGACTTCCAATATGGCAATTCTAAGAAAATTGACTTTTTCTTCCACCCAGTTTTGACTAGCTCTCCCGCAAAAGGTTTGGCAAATTTATTGGTCAAACCTTGTACTTTTTCAAGTATTTGATATCCAGTCGGTGCTAAAGGAGCTTTATCTTCCTCTGATCCACAATACTGATGACTATAAGGTAAAAGTCTACGATGTTCAAGAAATACATTCTTCTTACAATGTTTCAACCGCATCCAATTTGTACTCTCTTCACATATAGGACACGCACACTAACCTTTAATGCTATATCCTGATAAATTACTGTAACACCCCAGTCATTACCGTTACCGGCGATGCTACCTCACGACCTTCTCGTCCCCCTTCACCACCCAGTGGAAATAACGAGTTTTTGCCTTCCGTGGGATTCGAGCTCGGTACCTAGGGGATAAGTACCGCCTCCACACAGTCCCACTACCAATTGAGCTGCTGGCTCAATTGGTAGTGGGACTGTGTGGAGGCGGTACTTATCCCCTAGGTACCGGGCTCGAATCCCACGGAAGGCAAAAACTCGTTATTACCGTGAAGTAGCATCGCCGGTAACGGTAATGACTGGGGTGTTACAAAAAAAAGCGCCTTTTTATGTAACACCCCGACATAGGTACCGGGCTCGAATCCCACGGAAGGCAAAAACTCGTTATTACCGTGAGGTAGCATCGCTGGTAACGGGAATGGCTGGGATGTTACAATTACCATATGCTGAAAAATCATTAATTGTGCCGAACAACATAGCCCTCAAATTGAAATATTCTTTCTTATACCCATCATAAACTTCCACACCTATCTCCCACATAATTTTTAAATCTTCAATTAAAGGAGTCAAGTATACGTCGATATCATACCCCGGTTGTTTGGGTCCAGAAACTAACAGAGACAACATCATAAACTTACGGTTCATACATAACCATGGAGGTAGGTTATAAATCAACAAAATCACAGGCCATGTGCTGTGTGAGATGCTTTGAAGACCATGTGGATTCATTCCATTAGTAGAAAGTGCAAGTCGTAGATTTCTTGACTCTATCCCGAATTCAGGATACTCGTGATTAGTTTTTGCCCATTGTGGAGAATCTGCATGGTGTCAAAACTTTCCATCTCTAATTCTTTCATCTGCATGCAATGTCAAGTGTTTTGAATCTTCTTCACTGCGATACATGCGCCTAAATCTTGGTATTATAGGAAAATACCACACAACTTTTGCTGGAGTAGATTCTTTCTTCTTATATCGAGAGACATTGCATTTCGGACACGCCTTTAGTAATTCATATTCGTTTCGAAATAAAATGCAATCGTTAGGACCCGCATGAATCCTTTTGTAACTCATGCCAATAGAGCACAAAATTCGTTTAGCCTCGTAGGTTCGACTGGGAAGTTCATTATCATCTGGCAACATATCTTTTAAGAGTGTCAATAATTCTATGAAGCTTTTATCAGACCATCCATTACTCGATTTTAAGTTGTACAACTTTAATATCGCCGACAGTCTTGTGAATTTAGTACAACCATTATATAATGGTTTCTCTACGTCACTCAACAAACTCTCAAACATTTTAGGACAATCTCGAAGATCTTCTTCAACTGCTTTTGCAATCTCCTCAACTCGGTCCGGCTCATATGTATCTGTGTCGAAATCAGTTGAAGCATATGTCGAACCATTCTCAAAATTAATGTTTCCTTTTTTTTTCTCACCATGTCTTATCCAACATGTACAGCTTTGATCAATTCCATGTCATACTAAATGTCCTTCCAATTCATCTGCTCTAATGCATTTTCCTAAACAACATTTTAAACAAGGACAAATGACTCTAGTTGGATCTTTTGCATTCTTCACTGCAAACTCAACAAACTCCTTCACTCCATTTTCATACTCTTTTGACAATCGATTGGCAGACATCCATTTCCAGTCCATTTTATATGACCTATATAAATGCAGGTACACAAATAATAAGCTACTGATCATAACATTATACCAATCTATAGTACACATATCTAATATTGGAAAATGGAAACCAAGGTCCAAGTCTGATTTCAAAACAGAACAGATAAACAAATTTTAAAAAACAATAGATTTTATATGATTTATTATGTAACAATTTATCAGTTTTAGTGACAACAACAAATTAATAAATACAGTACCTGAGACAACGTATCCAATTTGTGTTAAAGGAGGAGTAGTAGATGGACGCACAGTAGAGGAGAGGAGGGTTCGCAGAGTAGAGGAGATGAGGGTTCGTAGGGTTACGACAACGTATTAAATTTGTTTTAAATTTGTTTTTATTTATTTAAAGTGAATGATTTTTATTTAAAGTGAATGATTTTACAGCGCTTGTATAAAAAGCGCTCTAATAGGTCCTTTAATTATGTGAAAGTGCAAGTCTTTTACAGCGCTTGTATAAAAAGCGCTCTAATAGGTCATTTAATTATAAGAAAGCGCATGTAATTTACAGCACTTGTACAAAAAGCGTTTTAAAAGCTATGTAACATAAGGTGGGAGCGCTACATTTTACAGCGCTTGTGTTTAAAGCGCTCCAAAAGCGCTGTAAACATTATGTGAGGGCACTTCAATTTACAGCGCTTTTTTCAAAAGCAGTGTAAAAGCATTGTAAACATTATGTGCAAGCGCTATGTGACCCTATATGACCCTACAACAGCGCTTGTCAAAAATACGTTGTTGTATCCTCCGTTATTTTTAAAATATTATACAACAACGCTTATATTTAATAAGCGCTGTAAAAGGCGCATTATAAAATGTCATTTTTGGCGTAGTGGAAATAAATCTTAAACATTCTTTTTCTTACTATGCTCAAGCTTGTGGGCAAGCTCAGGCAACCAATCATTATTGAACTTATAAAAAAAACTTTGACAATAAGTTGAAGAAGGGGCATGAAACCTTACAAGAAGTTCTATGGGATATAAGGAACTCCTAAACAACTGCAACGTGTTCCACTCCTTATTGGATCACTTATGGTTAGGATGTAGTACTCCTTTTGGAAATTAACGCAGCTTCACTTAGGGTTGGTTGTTAAGAAAAATAAGCTTAGTATTGATTAGTATTGGCATACTACATTGATGGAATTTGACTCCCTAGATGAAGATCGGCTTATAGCCTTAACCAAAAATGAAAGTTCAAAAATGAAAATAACTAAAGCTTACAACAAACGAGTTAAGCTCAAAACGATTCTTTAAAGGTGATTTGGTTTCTCTTGTTAGTAAATTTTTTAGTGGAGGAGCGTATCGACTAAGAAATATGGAAAGTGAAGAGTTAAATAGAAGCATAATGAAATATATTTATGGAAATATTATCTTACTATTTGGAAAAGTATGAAAGACCAACTCAATTAATTCTATTAATGTTTCAAGAAGGATGGTAGTCACAAGAACTACCTAGACGATACAAAGGATTGCCAAATATTACAAAAAGCCAACGAGGTTGGGTCTTATTTTTCCCCCTCCCCGGTAGTCACATGAACTTTCTCTTGTTGAATATTTTCGGCTGCTACCTCTCCATTCAAAGAGGCTTTTGTACTTCAGCATCGTGGATTACACGTTCCTCAATTACATGAGTTATGTCTTGCTTGGATAAAAGGGGAAAAGGTGTTGCAACTGGAAGAACAAGCACTGGTGCCCTAGCCTTCTTGGCAAGTGGCAAATTTCATATCAAGACCTGACTTTGGAGCCAGCATTAAAGGCCTCACATCGCTATCAATTTGCGTGGACTTGGTATACAAGCCATTTCTTCGATTGTTGGCCGCTTTTAATTCCTCGGCTAATTAATTGTGAAGCCAGTGTTATTAACCGCTCCATTTTTTGTTTGATTCGTTCATATTCATTCTCAGGAAAGTCATTATGTCTTCAATTTCATGTTTCCTATGAAGGGATGCTCTATATTCCTCATTAGCAGAGCATCCACTTGATTAAGGCTTCGAGCAACGTGCTTGTATTGCTCCTTGAGACCTTAATTCCAGGAGTATCTTGTTAAAAATCTCTTGCAGGTAGGGAGGAACTCCATCGGCTGATCCCAACGGAAAAATCAGTGTCTTTACAGCTGCAAATTTATATGCCTTTTTGAGAAGACAGAGACCATGAGTGGGAAAGCAATTTCAGAGAAGTATTTGCTTAAGTAGTTCCCTTTGGAGACATTTGAGCCCTTAGAGGCAAGTTACATCTATGAATCTACATAAGTTGAAATCATTAGCATAGTTACAAAGTTACCTTGTTGGCTAGCCGATGATACTTTGCTTTTGCTGGGAGGCTTAAATTAATGAAGGTGGTTGCACACGGAAAGGCTTAACATGTTGAGCCGATTCATTGCTGGAGTTGTCCTTCATCAAGCAAATTAGACATCGTTGAAGGTTGGTTGTCATAAAAGTATCCTTATAGAAGGCCACCAATAGACAAAGGCACTTGATTCCCCAGGCTGATTAAGGAATGTTGCCATTGAAAATGTGTTAATCCATTCCAAGCTTAGGCAAGCTATCTTGTATAACTCAACCTCATCCATGAAACTTTTGTTAGCATAAGGGACTGCAGTTTCATAGCCTAGTGTAATGTGTTGAAGAAGCTCAAATTACTCGGCCACATATTGATGGTTGCAGTACTAGGTGGAAATATTATTATTTCTGGTTGTCAAAATCCTAGCTTAGTTTTCATATAGGTATGTTGTGGTAAGTCGTGTAACAATCTAAATTTTATAATAAATTATTTTTTAAGTTAAATATGATTTTAAAGAATTAATTTGATATTAAAAGTGTTTTGGAGTATATATTGATTAATTTTTAGATTAATTTTTTTTTGTAAGTGTGTTTATTATGGTGTGATAATTTTATACATTTTTAATTTAATGAGTAATATATATTATAAATATTATACTTAAATATCTTATTTATAATTCTAAAAATAATAGTACTTTAATGTAAGTATTTTAATGAATAAGATTTTAGGCAATTTTATGTGTATATGTCCTTTAGTAATTGTTGTAATATTTTCATGTGCATTTGACTAAATGATAAATATGTGTAGTTATATTTTAGCTATATTTAACTATTTCTTATTTTAGATATTTTGTGATTTTAAATAATTATTTGAAGATATTAATAATATCGTTGTTGATTTCCTTTATTTTTATATATATATATCATGGCATGATTATTTTATACATATTTATTGTTATTTAATAATAAATATCAAGTGTTGATGTTATATTTATTTATTTTATCATTTTGACTATTCTCTAAATATGCTAGCATTTTAATGTGAGTATTTTAAAAAAATTAATATTTTATTAATTGTAGTAATAATCATGAGCATGAGAATTTTAGTTACTAACATATATTTATAATGTTAATTACTCTAATTGTTTTATTTTGTAAATATTAATTCCAAAATAATATTAATATTTTGAAAATAATTTTTTTAAGAAAGTGTTAAAATAAACATTAATAATTATTGGTTTAATTTTAATAAAATAAAAAAGAATAGAATAATATATTGGACTTAACCGATGTGTGGTTGAGTGAAGCGATTAATAATAATAATATAATATAAAATGGCTTAATTGTTAATTTGATCCCTTACGTTTATTTTAGATCACTTATGTTTTAAAAGTTTCAAGTGAGTCCCTCATGTTAGTCATGTTTGTATAAGTTAGTTTTTTATGTAAGTTTTATACAAACTCTGTTTATTTTAGGTCACATTTAAAGTTTAAACATTTTTTTAAAAATTTAAAAATGTATATTGTAAAATACATGTTTTTGATGATACAAAAGATGATCTTGCTCAAAGCGACAAGTTCAAAAAGAAGAAGTCTTCAAGACAGTCTCCAAACATTCTCTGATGAATTAAATTAGATGTTTTATGTAAAGGTAAATGATACAATCCATGAAATCATATACAAGAGAACCTTACATCGTTACATATGCATAAACAACATTTTTGAAAATCAAAAACTTTGTTTTCAAAGTATTAGACTTAATATTTTTTGAAATATGCAAAAGTGTATTCGAATACAACATCTTGTATTCGAATACAGATGAAGAATTGCTAAGTTAGTAGCTAAAACCCTTCATCTGTATTCGGCTACCTCCTTGTGTATTCGAATACAGATGAAGAAATGCTAAGTCAGTAGCCAAAACCCTTCATCTGTATTCGACTACATCCTATTGTATTCGAATACACCCAGCAAGTCAGTGGCCAAATTAACCAATCTGTATTCGACTACATCCAAGTGTATTCGAATACACAGTGTTAAATTTGAATAAATTTGAATGTTTCAAAGAGGCGTATTCGAATACACATAGCTTGTATTCAAATACAACTGGAAGCAATGCACTTTTTCAGTTCTGAATTGAATCTAAAACATTGCAATTCTTCCTCAAACCTCTTGGATCAATGGCCACGAATCTGAAGAGATGTTTATGGACTATAAATACATCACAACTTCAGATTCAAAGACAACAATCCTACTACACAACTTCAAAGACTTTGAACAAACTTTTCTGAATTTTTCTCAAAGTCATTTTCTTAAATTCAAGTACTTGCATATCATTTTCATATCCTTAAGGTTCTCAGCATACTTGAATCAATCTTGGATTGTTATCATTCTACCTCTTTCTTACTCCTATACTCTTATCAAATCACAAGTGTTTGTAAAAGAAAGTTGTACTTTCTTTAAGTGTTTTTATCTAAGATAGTAGTGTTCTATCATAGAAGATTTGTTAGAAGGTTGTAGCAAAGGTCCTAGGGTGAGGACTTGTACATATTCTGACAAATAGTGAAGGAAATCTCTTGTGGTGAGCAAGAGGACTGGATGTACCCTTGGTTATAAGGGGAACCAGGATAAATCTGCTGTGTTTCATTTACTTACTGCTATTTACTGTTTCATCTACCATCATTAACCACAAAAATCGATCACTAAATTCTGAAAACATCTAAAATACCCAAACACCTAATTCACCCCCCCCCCCCCCTCTTAGGTGCACATCTGACCTTACAATTGGTATCAGAGCAGGTTCAAGGTAACTTACTCCTAGATCAATAATTCATGGCTTCCGCACAACCAGTTTTCAGAGACGGTGGCAGCAGCAATAAACCACCATGCTTCGTTGGTGAACATTATGATTTTTGGAAAATACGCATGCAAGCATATCTAGAGGCTCAGGGAGACGAAATATGGGATGCTGTCGAAAATGGTCCTTACATCCCAACAACAGTAATCAATGACAAGGAAGAAATCAAGATAAAAAATTCCTGGACCGATGACGATAAAAGGAAAGTGCTGTTTGATAAAAAGGCTAAAAACATTTTACAATCAGCATTAGGTATGGACGAATTTTTCCACGTATCTCATTGTAAAACAGCCAAGGAGATATGGGACACATTGGAAGTAACCCATGAAGGCACCGTAGAGGTAAAAAGATCTAAACTTAATACACTTTCTCAAGAGTATGAATTATTTCGTATGCAGCCTGGAGAATCTATATTAGACATGCAGAAACGATTCTCCCACTTAACAAATCACTTGACAGCCCTTGGAAAGGTTTTCTCCAATGATGAACTGAATCTGAAAGTATTAAGGTCACTAACCAGGGCGTGGCAACCAAAGGTGACAGCGATATCAGAAAAGAAGAGTTTATCCAAAATGTCACTTTCTGCATTATTTGGCAAACTGCAAGAACATGAAATAGAACTTGGAAGATTAGAGCAAAATGAAACCCAAGAAAAGAAGAGCAAAAACATTGCTCTAAAGACCGAATCAAAGGAAGTAGTCAAAGACGAAATTTCTGATGAAGACGAAAACATTAACTTCCTTGTCAAGAAATTCGGTAAATTTCTTAAAAATAACAGAAGTTTCAAAAAGAAGAACTTCAGAAAGAAAGATAGCTCTACTACCAACCAAAATTTCACATGCTTTGAATGCGGGAAACAAGGACATATCAAAGCAGATTGCCCAGATCTCATCAAGAAGAATGCCGGTAAAAGAAAAGACTTCAAGAAAGCATATATAGCATGGGAAGATAACGATATAAGTTCATCATCAGAAACTGAAAGTGATGAATATGCTAATGTTGCACTAATGGCTTCACACCATTCAGATGACGAAGAGGTTAGTAACTTAAACACTCCTCATTATAATCATGAATTAGTCATAGAATACAATGAAGCACAAAATGCAATAAAGGAACTTCTTGTTGAATGTAAAAATCTGCTTAAACAAGTATCAACATAAAAGACAGAAATTTCATGTCTTAAAGAAAAAATTGATATTATGGAAAAAGATGCTGAAAAATCAAAGCAGAATTCTACATGCAACAAATGTGATTCCCTTTCATTTAAAATTGTTCAAATAAATAGAGTGATTGAAAGATATGAAAAAGGACATATAGGATTAGAAAATGTTCTAAACATGCAAAGATATTCAAACGATAAAAGTGGTATTGAATTTTCTAAATTTGATAAACCAAGCTCAAATAAGACCATTTTTGTCAAATCAAGTACTCAAACCAATCAAAGAAATGTCACAATTTTACAAAAGGGTCACTTTTATAAGGAGAAATCTACTAAAAATAAACTTCATACATATACTAGTAAAATTCCTACTTGCTCATATTGTGGTATTCATGGACACACACCTAATGTTTGTCATATAAGAAACATTAGCATTCCTAAAGGGCATTGCATATGGGTCAAGAAAGGAACTAACCCCCAAGGACCCAAAGCACTTTGGGTACCTAATAAAATTTGATTTCAATTTTGTAGGTATGCACACAAAGTACTTCAAATTTGTGGTACTTAGATAGTGGATGCTCCAAACACATGACGGGTGACATAACAAAATTTTCAGCCTTGACCCTTGAATCAAAAGGATACGTAGTATATGGAGATAATAATAAAGGAAAAATCTTAGGTATTGGAAAAGTTGGAACAGCACCTTCTCCATCAATTGAAGATGTTCTGTATGTTGAAGGACTAAAGCATAATCTCATAAGCATCAGCCAGCTATGTGACAAAGGACATAAGATAGTCTTCAACAAAGAAGAGTGCATCATTCAAAATGCAGCAACAAGTGAAATTCAATTTATCGGTAAACGTTTCAAGAATATTTTTATACTTAATCTTGATGATTTATCCTTGAAAGTGAAATGTCTTTTGGTAAGTGACAACAATGATGCATGGCTATGGCACAAAAGAATTGCACATATCCACATGGATCATTTAAACAAACTAGTCAAGCATGATCTTGTTGTTGGATTACCAAAAATGAAATTTGTCAAGGATAAGTTATGTGACGCTTGTCAAAAAGGTAAACAAACAAAAACTTCTTTCAAAGCTATAAATGTTATATCAACTACAAGACCACTTCAATTAATACACATGGATTTGTTTGGTCCATCAAGAACTAAAAGTCTTGGTGGAAATTCATATGGACTAGTGATAGTTGATGACTATTCAAGGTACACATGGACCTTGTTTTTGGCAAGTAAAAACAATCATCCAAAATGAACAATCATCCAAAATTATATCAATTAGAAGTGATCATGGAAGAGAATTTCAAAATACCTTATTTGAAGAATTCTGTGAAGAAAATGGAATTTTCCACAATTTTTCTGCACCTAGAACGCCTCAACAAAATGGGGTTGTTGAGAGAAAGAACAGATCTTTGGTAGAACTTGCAAGAACCATGTTAAGTGATTCAAACCTACCAAAGTACTTTTGGGCAGATGCTGTAAACACGGCATGCTATGTTACTAACAGAGTAAACATTCGGCCACTTCTTAAGAAGACTCCTTATGAACTTTACAAAGGCAGAAAGCCCAATATCTCTCACTTCTACATCTTTGGATGCAAGTGTTTTGTGCTGAATAACGGAAAAGACAATCTTGGAAAATTCGATGAAAAAGCAGATGAAGGCATCTTTATTGGTTATGCATTATCTAGTAAAGCATTTAGAATTTTCAATAAAAGAACTTTAATTGTAGAAGAATCAATACATATAACTTTTGATGAAATTAACCCCTTGAAAGAGGACAAAGCTATTTCTTATGATGATGATGACATTGAAAGTAGTGATCCAAGTAAAGAAGATCAAATTGATCAACCGAGTCAAGACAATGAAGTCAACATTGAAAAGGAAAATGATAAACTCCCAAAGGAATGGAGAACTCATCGGGATCATCCAATTGATAATATTATTGGTGATATCAACAAAGGAGTTACAACGAGACTTAAACTACAAGATGCATGCTTAAACATGGCATTTGTTTCTCAAATCGAACCTTCCAAAATTGGTGAAGCACTCAAAGATGATCAATGGATACTCGCTATGCAAGAAGAACTTAACCAATTCGAAAGAAATGAAGTTTGGGAACTTGTTCCTAACCCAGGAAATAAACACATAACTGGTACAAAATGGGTGTTCAAAAATAAACTTGACGAAAACGGTATAGTTGTTCGCAATAAAGCAAGATTAGTCGCCCAAGGATATAATCAAGAAGAAGGAATTGATTTTGACGAAACATTTGCTCCGGTCGCAAGGTTAGAAGCAATACGTTTACTACTTGCTTATGCTTGCTCTATGAACTTTGAATTATTTCAGATGGATGTGAAAAGTGCCTTTCTAAATGGATACATCAATGAAGAAGTATATGTCAAACAGCCACCCGGCTTTGAGGACTTCAAAAATCCTACACATGTATTCAAACTAAGGAAAGCTCTCTATGGTCTAAAACAAGCACCAAGAGCTTGGTATGACAGATTGAGTGCCTTCCTGTGTGAAAGAGGTTTTGAAAAAGGAAAGGTTGACAAGACATTATTTATTAAACGAAATAATGGTCACACATTGCTGGTCCAAATCTATGTTGACGATATCATATTCGGTTCAACAAACAATGAAATATGTGAAGAGTTCTCATTGATGATGCAAGGTGAATTTGAAATGTCCATGATGGGAAAATTAAACTATTTTCTTGGCCTTCACATCAAACAACTCAAGCATGGCATCTTCATCAATCAAGCAAAATATTGCAAAGAATTGCTAAAACGATTTGAAATGGAAAATTGCAAAGAAAGTGCTACTCCAATGGGCTCAAGAATGTATGTTGATAAAGATGAATCTGGTATATCAATAGACATTTCAAAATATCGAGGTATGATTGGCTCTTTATTATATCTAACGGCCAGCCGGCCAGATATTATGTTTAGTGTTTGTTTGTGTGCAAGATTTCAGGCAGATCCTAAAGAATCACATATTGTAGCAGTCAAACGAATCATGAAATATTTGAAAGGAACAACCAACGTGGGACTATGGTATCCGAAAGGTAGTATTTGTAGTCTCATTGGATATTCTGATTCAGATTATGCATGATGAAAAACCGACCGCAAAAGCACAAGCGGCACTTGCCATGTCTTGGGAAATGCACTCGTATCATGGTCATGTAAAAAGCAAGCATGTGTTGCACTCAGTACTGCTGAAGCAGAATATATAGCAGCAGGAAGTTGTTGTGCCCAAATTTTGTGGCTTAAGCAACAACTATGTGACTATGGACTCGATCTCAGATGCATTTTGTTCAGATGCGACAACACTAGCGCGATAAATATCTCAAAGAATCCAATCATGCACTCTCGGACCAAACATATTGATATACGACATCATTTTCTACGCGATCATGTACGTAAAGGCAATGTTGAAGTCACATTTGTGGATACTCATAATCAACTTGCTGACATCTTCACCAAACCACTTCCTAAGGACTCATTTTACAAAATACGACGAGAACTCGGCATCTTAAGTGAAAGTGATCTTTAAATATAAGGTACTTTGTTATCATCATCTCAAAGGTATTAGTTCTTTCTCTTGTTACCATATTATAATTCAGTTGTCTATGCTTACCTATCCTTATCTTGGTGATTATATAATGAAATTATACTGCTATATATGGTATATTACTCTCTGCTTCAAATAAATAGAAGCTGTAGCCGAATACACATTCTAGCTATCCCAGTGTATTCGACTACATCTGCTCTCAGAACCACTCAGAATCCAAATTTTTCCATTTGTATTCGAATACACTCAAGTGTATTCGACTACACCTTCCAATTTTTCTGTTATATTTAAAGGTCACGACAACATTTTTCTCAAATACTCAGATTAGGTATTCGAATACGTTTGCCTCCTTCTTCACTTTTCGAACCCTTCCCTTCATCTTCCTCCATTGTTCTCAACTTCCAAGCCCAATCCTACTTTGGTCATCTCTCTCCTTCTTACATTCAGATTTCGCACACTCATAAACCCTAAACCCACAAATTTCTTTCCCATCAATATGTCCAACGTCTCCAACACTGTTCAAGACGCACGCAAACGAGGACCTAGAACTAAGCATGCATGCGTGGGTCCCTCCAAGAAACGAACAAAGAGCACCAACGTCACGGATTTATCACGCCTCTTACACACACCAGAGGGAATTGCTCGGTTTCACACACTCTACTCCGACAAACGCCTCATCATTCCAAAATTCGGTACTTTAGACTCATTTTCTACATTTCAATTTCCTGCTTTACTTAAAGCTCAACGTATGGAAGAGTTTATTAGTTACAAAGGTCCTATCTACCCCGATTTAGTTAGGGTCTTTTACTGCAATTTAACTAGGGATGGCAAACTGTTGAAATCTCGTGTCAAAGGGAAAGATATTGTGCTCAATTCACACATTATTGGTGACATTTTTAAAATTCCCTGTGCGGGCCAGCGAGTTAGTCCCACTAACCTCTGTAAATGGGCTGGTGTTCCCAAATATGATGCTTATGTGACTCTTTGTCGATTTAATAAACAAACTATGGAACAGAAGCGTAGTCAATCCGGTTCCAAATTTGCTAAGCAACGATATGGCGTTGGTCATCTCACTGTTGATTATCGGTTGCTTCATTATTTCTTAAGTTATATTTTGGTCCCCAAAGTTGGTAACTATTCACAGATTTCTGAGTTTGAACTCCAGCTTATGTATTTTATGTTCGAAGGGCTTCCTCTCAATTGGGCATATATCATTAAGTCAGTTATGTTTACATCCCGAGAAGCTGTTGGTTTGCCTTACGCCAAGGAAGTCACTCGTATTCTCGAACACTTCGAAGTCGACTTCTCTGAGGAGGTTTTGTATACTGTTACAAAGGACAATGTGTTGGATTTAAGTGTCCTTCCTAGTATGAAAATTGTTTGGCACGAACCATTTCAGAAGTACATTCATATGAGTGATCTTGGACAAACTTCTGCTAATTCTGATGGCGCTGCGACTGATGCTGCTCCTGACGCTGATGACGCTGAAGAAACAACCTCTGATGATGACTATGTCTCCAATCGCATGGTTATGGAAAAATTTGATTCTCTTCAGAACTGCCTCTCTGATTTCACCACTTCGGTTGCTACTCGCTTTCAGACTATCGAATCCACCATCGCAACTAACCAAAGTAGTTTGATTCATTAAATGTGTATTCTGTCCGACAAGATTGATCATCTTCATCTCCCGCCTGGCCATCACTGATTAGCATTTAGTTTCCTAGGACTAGTTGACGTTTTGTTATGCTTCCTTTCATGTTTTTGCTTTGCTGAACTATCTGCTACTTTCGGTTCCATTTTGGCGTTGTATTATGACTCTTATGCACTTTTCTCTGCGTGTTTGATTGCTTGGTTCTTATATTATGTTTATTTGGCCTATTATGTTTCTATTTTGTTTTATTCCTTCATGTATTATTGGTAGTCTTCTTCTTTTTGATCATGTCAAAAGGGGGAGAAAATCTGGTATTTTGTTGTTCTTTCAACTATCAATATAGGTACTCAATACACATGTTCCCTTGACCATCCGCCACGGAAGTATGCTTACTTTACGGGGGAGCATGATGCGCATACATTACGGGGGAGTCATCAATACACAACAGATGGTTTTGTTATAATCAAAAAGGGGGAGAATGTAAAATACTTGTTTTTGATGATACAAAAGATGATCTTGCTCAAAGCGACAAGCTCACAAAGAAGAAGTCTTCAAGACAGTCTCCAAACATTCTCTGATGAATTAAATTAGATGTTTTATGTAAAGGTAAATGATACAATCCATGAAATCATATACAAGAGAACCTTACATCGTTACATATGCATAAACAACATTTTTGAAAATCAAAAACTTTGTTTTCAAAGTATTAGACTTAATATTTTTTGAAATATGCAAAAGTGTATTCGAATACAACATCTTGTATTCGAATACAGATGAAGAATTGCTAAGTCAGTAGCTAAAACCCTTCATCTGTATTCGGCTACATCCCTGTGTATTCGAATACAGATGAAGAAATGCTAAGTCAGTAGCCAAAACCCTTCATCTGTATTCGACTACATCCTATTGTATTCGAATACACCCAGCAAGTCAGTGGCCAAATTAACCAATCTGTATTCGACTACATCCAAGTGTATTCGAATACACAGTGTTAAATTTGAATAAATTTGAACGTTGCAAAGAGGCGTATTCGAATACACATAGCCTGTATTCGAATACAACTGGAAGCAATGCACTTTTTCAGTTCTGAATTGAATCTAAAACATTGCAATTCTTCCTCAAACCTCTTGGATCAATGGCCACAAATCTGAAGAGATGTTTATGGACTATAAATACATCACAACTTCAGATTCAAAGACAACAATCCTACTACACAACTTCAAAGACTTTGAACAAACTTTTCTGAGTTTTTCTCAAAGTCATTTTCTTAAATTCAAGTACTTGCATATCATTTTCATATCCTTAAGGTTCTCAACGTACTTGAATCATTCTTGGATTGTTATCATTCTACCTCTTTCTTACTCCTATACTCTTATCAAATCACAAGTGTTTGTAAAAGAAAGTTGTACTTTCTTTAAGTGTTTTTATCTAAGATAGTAGTGTTCTATCATAGAAGATTTGTTAGAAGGTTGTAGCAAAGGTCCTAGGGTGAGGACTTGTACATATTCTGACAAATAGTGAAGGAAATCTCTTGTGGTGAGCTAGAGGACTGGATGTACCCTTGGTTATAAGGGGAACCAGGATAAATCTGCTGTATTTCATTTATTTACTGCTATTTACTATTTCATCTACCATCATTAACCACAAAAATCGATCACTAAATTCTGAAAACATCTAAAATACCCAAACACCTAATTCACCCCCCCCCCCCTCTTAGGTGGTAGCGGCGAGCAAGATGAGACCAAACGACAACGACGAAACTAGGGAGACGAGATGAGGTAGATGACATGACACGAAGGAGACAATACACAAGGTTCATTGAGATCGCAGTTGTAGGGTACACTGTAGTTCAATCATTTGAGATAGTTTAATTTGTCCTATTATTGGTTGTAGTTGTTGTCGTCTAGGTTTTATGGTTTCTGTTGTCGTGTAGGGTTTATTGACATGTTCAATGTCGATGCTTTTGTTTAATGAATAGAGGTGTTATATTTTAGGGATTCTGTTGTCATGTAGGGATTAGTGACATGTATTTTGGTTATGCTTTTGTTTAATGATTGGAGGTGTTATATTTTACGATATTTGTTGTAGCTTAATGTGGTGTGTGGATAGTGATCCCATGTTGAGTTTGCTTGTGTTGTCTTGTTCGTATGGTCCCATTTTTGTTTATATGTGTTGTTTTGTCTATTATTATAGGTGATGTATTCCTTTTTTGAATGTGTATTCCACTTTGGGTGGTATTTTAGTAATATGAAAAAATTGGAGTATGTGGGACAAGAACCAACTTAGAAATGTGACCCAGATAGATGGTCATATTGGGAGGTTTTGACTATTTTGGAAGAAAAAGGTGTCAAACAGGATCATATTTTTGGCATGTGGTATAATAACAAAAGAAAACAAAAACAATTGGGGTGTGGGCTTAGAAAGTTGGTTGATGATGTATGTGCAACTAAGATGTCCAACATAGCAACAACAACAAAAAAAAAGAATGTGCACTTATATGTTGATAATGGACCTGGTTATGTTTTAGGGTTTGGTAAATATTAGGAGGTGGTTATGCATAATGGTCCTGTGGAGAATGATGTTCATAGTGAGATATTTGGACAAGCTGAATAGTCAAGAAAACAAATAGAAAATGACAGTGAAGATAGTGCTAGAGGTATCATGTTTGAGGACTGTGAGGAAGAAATAGATGAAGATGACTATTTTAAAGAACATATTGTGCTACCAGTAATGATAATAGAGGAAGGGGAAGAGGCGGTGTCGAAGCCTAAAAAGAAAAAAGGCATCAACTAGTAATGCCCAAGCCAAGACCATGAAAAAAAAGGAGGCCAAAGAATGATTTGGGTAAAGAGATTATGCATGAACACTATAATGAAGTGTCATCAGACTATTCTTTGTATGATGAGAGAGATGTAGCAAAGGAAATCAAACAAGTCAAGAAAAATAGTAGTTTAAGTGGTGATGAGGTTTAAGTGATGCTGAAAAATAGAGGTTTAAGTACTGAGGATCTTGAAAGTGGTGCGGAAAGTGATGAGGGGGATGATGTGTTGTCAACAACCAAATTTCCTACAATCAGTATGCCAAAAAAGATGATTGACTTTAAATGGTAACTTGGTACTTACTTTGTTTCAAAGCATTCCTTTAGAGAAGCAATGATAACATATGTTGTGCAGACAAGAAGGAATTTGAAATTTATTAGAAATGATACGGTAAGGATGAAAGTGATATGTCCAAGTGAATGTGGTTGCGAAGCATATTGTGCTAAGCTACATGATGAAGACACTTGGAAGTTAAGAAAGATATATGACATACACACTTGTAGTATGGAGTTCATAGTTAACTTACTTAGTTCAAAATGGATGGCAAAGAAAGCTCAAATATCAAAATAATTGACATACAAGAGAAAGCTCAAAAGAAGTGGAACATAGATATAACAAAATGTTTGGCTTACACAGCAAGGGAATTTGTTGTAGACTTGGTAGATGGTTCTTTTAGAGAAAAGTATATTAGGTTGTATGACTACCCTGAGTGGTTGAGATCAAATCCTAGTTCTACTGTGAAGGTTGCTAATGAACAATCTATTCCCACTGACGAGGATCTGCAATCACCTGAATCACCACTTGCTACAATGAGATCACCAATCAAAAGAATGAGGCCACAACAACCGCCATTCAAGGTACCACGAGTTGCACCAAAGGCACCACCAAACCAACTAGATATATTTTGGACCAGTGAAACTGTATTTTGGAAATTAATTATATAAATGTTTTGTAGTTGGGAGTACATGGTGTAACCCTTTTATTTTGGAACATAATGAAATTTGACTTTATTTTATTTTCGTATTGCATTATTTAATAGCCTCATTTTAGTAATTTTATGATTATGGAATCTACAGGAAATTAATGTGTTATTTTTTATTTAGTCAAGTTATTGATACCAAACTATTGAATTGTACATATTTTAATCATACTAATCTATAATCAATCTATATAAATGTACATACTTTCAAACTTTATTACATTCAACAAAATTTCCAAGCTTCATTAACACCAAACACATTGAAACCAAACTAAAATTATCACATTAAATCATTATATTACATTGACACCAACTAACACATTAAGTCATTGAACCAAACTCAATTCATTTTATTCATTCACTTAAATGCTTCATTACATTCAAACAAGTTTCCAAGCTTCATTGACACCAAAATAAAACTAAGACATTAAGTCATTACATTACATTGACACAAAATCTAAGAAACAAATTGCTCATTTACTCAGTTTCATTGTACAATCTTTGACCAACCCAAACCAAAACAAACAAAGCTTCCAACAAAACAACTTTATGGATCTTTTGATCCTCATCAATTCTTCGATAAGCATTACATTCTCGTTTCTTTGTCTTGCAATTTTCATGTCCCTTTATTTGATCTTCAAATCCTTTTCCTTATCTTCAACCTTCATTCCATTGTCATTAAATTCCTTTGGCCTTTTTTCATCATTACCATCAATTTCCACATTATAAAATCAATCAAAGTAATTTACATCCAACACCATCATATCCATGTAACCCATATTTTGTAATAAATAAATATCTACAAATATCAAATAATTCCCAAAAATCGAATGCATAAATCAAATACAGAAATCTAAAATAACAAACATACCTTGTAGTTCTTACATTCTCAAAAAATTTGACCATAATTTTTAAATGTTTTTGCTGTTCGAAGAACATAGTACTCGTCGCAGTTACAAGATGGTGAAGATATAATCCAACACCTACCAAATTCTTCTCTGTTACAAGGTTGTGAACTTGAAAGTTCTTGAAGACAACACCTTGGTTTCAATACAACACTGCTAAAATACATTTCTGCTTCTTAAGGAACACAAGTCGCGCCTAATACAAACCTTAATCGCAGCCAGCAAGAACCCTTATCTTGTCTCGCTCGCCACCACCGTCGCACCTTCTTTCTTCTCCCTTCCTTTGTTCAATTTCAAATTCTAAAAACACTAGTTTTAAGACTTTCCTCTTTTTATGTTTTTAATCTTTTAGGTTTTTTAATTTTATATTTATTTATTATTATTTCATTTTTTTTTTTGTTCTTAAAAACTGTTATATTTTAAAAATTAAAATGTTTATACTTGAAACTAACAGCTAGACTCTCGTTAGCCACGTGGCCTAAAATAAACGGAGTTAGTATAAAACTAACAAAAAAGACTAACTTATACAAACGTGACTAACGTGAGGGACTGACTTGAAACTTTTAAAACGTTAGGGACCAAATTGAAACCTAAAATAAACATTAGGGACCAAATTAACAATTAAGCCTATAAAAAGCGTGTGGGAGAGCTACAAACTACAATGACAAAATAAAAGAGAACATGACAGTTGCAGCAAAGGAAAACTAGAGCACAACGTAACACTGGAGTGGGTGGCAAGAAATTGGCTCTGGTGACCAATGTTATCTAGAAAACATTATTCGTTTTTGCTCAAACTTTAATATGTAAGTTCCCTAATTGAGTTCACAATTCTAACATGCTTTCTTTGAATTTTAGCCTTCTCAATTTCCTTATAAAATTCTCAAGTTCTCCATTTATGAAACTAGTAGTTTTGATATGTTCTTCCTCAGCATTAGTCTGATTCGAGTGAAACCAACGCAAAAATGACCGTGTAAACAATGGCCACATTATTCACTCATTATTTTATTACTTGCAGTAAATTTCCTTGACCAATTTCGAAATTGACCCGTTTAGAGTATGTTCTCATTTTATTTTGACCTTTAACTATAAATCATCAAGTTTGACCAATTGGAAGATGAGAATCATAGGAAAATTTTTGTTTACATGTGAACTTGGATTAGCATGTGAAAGCGTCAAAATGAGTTACATAGTGAGAAAGTCTTTGAATTGATGAGTATATTATAAAGTGGGATAAATGAGAAAATCGTATTTCCGAACGATTCATCTGAGGCTTGGTATGTACAACTGTAGCTCTTTAACTGATAAATTAATTAATTTGAAAATCTTGGAATTGTGGGATTAAAATTTGGAACAGAAACATTTATAAGTTGTTTATTTGATTTGATTTTTGATGGATGTGTGACTTTTTTTATTATTATGATATTTGATGCTAAATGAATTTTTTGCTTATGTTTGACTTAATGAGATTATGTGATGTGATGATAAAACTTGGATGCCTTGTGTGATATAGGTTTATGTGAAGAGTATATTGATGCACTCCATAGATGATGAAATTGTGATGAATCCATCCATGAGGTGGATGATACTCATGATGGAGGGACTAGTGAATAGCCTAGGCCAATGAGGGAAGGATATTATATGGTCATCATATAGGTAGGGTCTGACTAGTCTAGTGATGTTGGAGAAGTATAATTGAATTATAGAATGAGAAACACAAGAAAGGGGGATTTGAATTTAGTTAAATCTAAAAAGGTTTTTCAGCAGTTTAAAAACTAAGCAACAAAACAAAGCAGATAAAACAATAAGCACATAAAAAATAAGTCAATTTATCCTGGTTCACCACCAACCCAAAGGATTTAATTTGTTCAATTTGAAGGATTTAATCCATTATTCACCAACTGAATCACACGTCGACTGAACACCTACTAGTAAACTCGATTGTGTTCAAGTTTTCCAAACCTTCTAGCTTAGTACACGCAAGTTGTTGAGAAATGTAATCACTATTGGGCTAGGTTACAAACAAAATGTGTTTATTGGTTTTTATAAATAATTTTCATATTTAACCTCAACACTTTTAGTTTTTAAGGCATTGATTTCTTTAGTTAAATTTGCATTCACTTTCCTAAGTGCTTTCAGTTTTAGAGACAACTTGTGGTTTTCATTTAAGAAATCATTTATGACATTAATTAAATAAGATCAGGCTAATTCAGAAAATACCTCAATTTCTTCATCAACTGATTCACTTCCAGAGTCAGAATTAATGTTTGTGTTGGATATAGAGACAAAGTTGGTATGAGCCATTAGAGCCAAATGAGTTTTCTTTTCATCATCAAAGGATTCATCAAAATCATTGCATGTAGCTATCAAAACCTTCTTCTTGGGTCTGGAATCTTTCTGTTGGAACCATGTTGGTTTTTCACTTATAGTTTTGATGTTAACAAAAGTACTATGTGAGAACAATTTATTGCACTAATGATTTCATTAATTATGCAAAAATTAGAACAGGAAAATCAGAGGAAACGACCTCTAGAGGATACCACGAGAGGATATTAAATTAGTCAAATCCACACGATGAAAAGTTCACGCGTTGGAAAATTTCACGCATCTGCCTCTAATAGCGTGCTTCAGGATGTAAATCATGTTTCTTCATCTGTCTCTAAAAACTGAAGCGTGCTTTTGGTTAGCATGCCTCTAATGAGTTAGTCTATGTGTCTGCCTCTAAAGATCCAGTAAGCCTCTAAAGATCTCTGACGAATTATGTGCCTCTGAAGATTCAACGTTCCTTTGAAGACTTTTGTGCCTCTGAAGAATTATGTGCCTCTAAAGATTCAGCGTGCCTCTGAAGATTCAGCTTGTTTCTAGAGTTTTCATGCCTCTGATGAACAGTAATTTCAACATGCCTCTCATGAACAATAACTTCAGCATACCTCTGATGGACAGTAACCTTAGCATGCCTCTAATGAACAATAAATTTAGCATGCTTCTTATGAACAATATTTTTGAGCATGCCTCTAAAGTCTATTGTTCAAGCCTGCATCTGAAGCATGTATTCTGCTGACTCTAAAGACTGTAACTCGTTCCAAAGTGTTACCTCTAATACATAGCACACTCTGAAGTAGCACTAACTCTGAAGACTACAACATGTTCAAAAGTGCTACCTCTGATATGTAACGTGGCACACTCTAAAGTTGCAATAACTCTAATAAAAAAACAAAGGTGAAGTTTCCCATGCCACGAATTTTAAGTCACACAGCTTTGGGTTTGCCTCTGACTATTCAAGCAACACAGCATCTGACTCCAACAATCAAGTCAATGATTCTAATGGAGAAAATTTAACGACTTTGATGGAGAAAATTTAACGACTCTAGAGGAAGGTCAAAGACTCTGATAGATTAAGAAAAGTATTGAATTGGACTTAGTTGTATTCTTACTTCAAAAGGTCCAAGAACAAGCCCAGATTCATTTCCGCTCAAATCAAATCAACCGTACAAAGGAAGACTCAATTGAATTAATTTGCAAACGTAGTCTGAAAAAATACGCACTATCCTTATAGAAGAATTGCTCAAATCATATTCGAAAATAAAGAATTGGTTATATTTGGAAAAGATATTTGTTGACCAAGCTGGAATAAACATATGATTCATAATTCTTGACGGACAAAACTCACGAACCCTAATTTCATCTATAAATAGTGGATCAAGGCTGAAGAAGGATGTACAACCACAACAAACGACAGACTCACAAATTCTAAAAACCAAAGTTATTGAGAAAAACCTCAAGAGCTAAATTTTTCCAAGTATTCAGAGTTTAAGATTTTAAGTTCTAGCAAAGCACTCGTTCAACTTTATATTATTTAGTGCTTAGTGTTTCATTGTAAGTGTGGAAAATCATTGTATAAAATCTAAGTTGTCTTAAAAACTAAAATCTAAGATTTTAAGTTCTAGCAAAGCACTCGTTCAACTTTAAGTTGTCTTTGTTCAAGATATAAGAAGATGAAGACATTGAAGCAACTTTTTCCAGATTCTAGACTTTGGCTTCAGGATTAAAGGTACTTGAGAAAAGTTATACTATTGCTGATCATGTGAAGAAAATTCTTAGGAGTCTACCAAGAAATTGGAGACCTAAGATTACAGCTATTCAAGAAGCTAAGGATCTCAATACTCTTAAATTCGAAGAATTGATTAGCTCCTTGAGATCACATGAAATTGAGCTTGTAGAGGATGAGCCCAAGAAGAAGCAGCCAACTTTGGCCTTGAAATCCAAGTAGAAGAAGGTTCTTAAGGCAACAATAGAATCTGAGGATAATGATTCAGATGATTAGAATCTGAACTCAAAGGATGAGGAACTAGCTTTCATATCTAGAAAAATTCAGAAGATATGGCACAAAAGAAAGAAGCAATTTCCTCAAAGATATTCCAGGCAGTCTAGTAGAGGAAGGGATTAAAAATCTAACAAGAAAGGCATCATATGATATGGATGCAATGAACCTGGACATGTCAAGTCTGAATGTCCAAATCTGGAAAAAGGGAAACATTAAAGGAAAGATTCCAGACCCAAGAAGAAGGTTCTGATCGCTACATGGGATAATTCTGATGAATCCTCTGATGATGAAGAGCAAGCAGATTTGGCTCTGATGGTTCATACCAACTCAATCTTTGGATCCAACACAGACACTAATTATGACTCTAGAAGTAAATCAGTTGATGAAGAAATTGAGGTATTTTCTAACTTAACCCGATCTGATTTAATTAATATCATAAATGATTTCTTAAATAAAAACTACATGTTGTCTCTAAAACTAAAAGCATTTAGGAAAGTAAATGCGAACTTAACTAAATAAATCAATGCTTTAAAAACTACAAAAACTGTCAAAAGAACAAGAACTATTAGAAATGTCAGAACTACCAGATGAACCAAAAATATTAGAAAAATCTATATTATCAACAAAAGCAAAATTGGCAGAGAAATCACAAATATCAGCAGAACTGAAACTACTAGAAGAATCAGAACTACCATCAGTTCCAAAATTACAAGAGGAATCTGATACATTGCAGAAAGAGAAGTGTTTGATGAACAATCAGAATCAAGAGACTTCTCTGAACACTCCAATCAAGTTCATCAAGACTGCAAACCTGCATGGGAATACAAATTCCTTCATCCGGAACATTTCATCAGAGGATATGCAGCTCAGAGTCTGAAAACTAGAAAAGAAGGACCAAGATGGTTTTTAGAGTGGAACTGTAACAATAACTGGAACTGTAACTGTAACTGTAACTGTGATAACAAGTAGCTTGATCTTAACATAATCAAAGCTAGATGAGGATTATGCAGGTTCTCAAAAATTTATAGGAACTAGGAAATTCACCTAAATAGAACAGTTTAGCAGAAGCAGAATACAAGTTTCTTTTTCAGAAACAAGCAGAAACCACCAAAAACAAAAACTGATGTTTTGGCTGTATTGTTTCATTCCTTACTTATTTGATTTATATTATGTTATATGAAAATCAGCTTGACCTTAAAAATTCAAAGCAAGTTGAGGATATTGCAGGTTTACTAGTACTAGAAGAAACTGATAAATTAGAAGATAAAGACAATCCAGAATAATCAGACAAATTAGAGGATGCAAGAAAATCAAAAGAACCTGACAAAACATCACAAGATGAATCTGACCAAGTCAGAAGTAGTCAAGAGAAGTCATAGGGGAGATTTGGATGGAAGTACAAGTAATCCTATCCTGAAAATCTAATCATTGGAAATGCAAATGATCCTTTGAGGACCAGATCATCATTGAAAGAGACAACCTTGTTTGGTCTATTATCATCAATTGAACTTACACCTGTTGATGAAGCACTGGCAGAAAATGGTTGGATACTTGCAATGCAAGAAGAGCTAAATGAATTAAAAAGAACGATGTTTGGGATCTAGTACCTAGACCAAAGAAAAACATTATCGGAACCAAGTGAAAAAACATTATTGGAATTGTGCACACAAAGAAATCAAATGAAATAAAAGCCACTGAATATAAAAACTTAGAGAGCAAGCTTGATGAACTTACCTTATTGGTGAAAAAGTTGGCAGCAAGCAAGACTCAAGCAACAAGAGTGTGTATAATATTCACTTATGTAGAGACTCCTAAAGATTAATTTTCTACATTGCAGAACGATGACAATGATGATACCCCCAAGACCTATGCACCAAACATATTCAATAACACCCTGATTTGTCCTTTAACAGGTACAAACCTAGTTGGAGAAACCGTCCAAACCTGAGGTTGGCGAATGGGAATACCTCTACACAACAGTCCAGACTAGGACAACAGAATAATAATGCAACCCATAATGAAAATTGTGAACCTTCATTGGAACACCTCATTAACCAAATGGTAGTCTAAAATCTCCAATATCAATAGACAAACGGTTCGTCCATTCAAAATATAGCAGCGAAAATTGGACAACTAGAAACATCCATCAACTAGATACAATCTCAAAGGTCTAACAAACTACCTGCTCAACCAGTAGTGAATTGCAATGTTAGTGCAATTGTTCTTTGATCTAATAAAGTTGTTGATACCCCAAAATGTACTAAGAATGTGACTGGCAGAAAATATGTGAGCTAACTCCTCTACCTAATCATTTTTTTGAGGATGAAAGTTTCGTGTGACCTATACCACTTCCATTTGCTCAAAGGACTATGAAAACAAAAAAGATGTTTAAGGCAGATAAGGACAACGAAATCTTCGAGAGATTCAAAAAAGTTGAATTCATTATTCCCTTCCTTAAAACAATTAAGAAGATTCCAAGATATGCCAAATTCATCAAAGAGTTGTGAACACACAAAATGAGGTTGAAAGGAAATGAAAAGATCAACATGAGTTGAAATGTTTATGCGCTCAAACAATCCATGATGCCTCAAAAGTGCTAGGATCCAGGAATAATTGTCTCATGTACCATATGCGATAGTAAATTTGAAAATTCCATGTTAGATTTAGGTGCATCCATTAATGTTATGCCTACATCTATTTTTAACTCTCTTGCTCTTGGACCTTTGCAGAAAAAAAAATGTTATTATTCAATTAGAAAATAGAAGTAGTACCAACCCTATTCGACTTGTCGAGGATGTATATGTTAAAGTTAATGACTTGATTTTTCCTAGAAATTTTTACATTCTTGACATATAGGGATATACAAAGTCCAGCATGGAACCTATAATCCTAGGCAGACCATTCTTAAAAACTACAAGAACCAAAATTGATGTTCATGCTAGGACACTTTCTATGGAGTTTGGAGATAGCCCTGTTAAATTTAACATCTTTGATGCTATGAAACACCCAAAGGAAGACCATTCTCTCTTCCAAGTAGAATCACTTGATGATTTGGTTGATGATGCTTTCTTATCTAGCTTTGAGGATACGTACACCTTTCACACTTGTGTTATTGTTTAGTTAAGTTTGGTAGATACATAGTTTTATGCTACTTTACATAGTGATGATATTTATGTAGAGAGAAAAACACAAGAAAAGAGGTTTGAATTGTGTTTTGTTTCAAAAACTTAATTAAAAACTAGTGATGTTGAAAGCAGGAATAAGTAAAATGATAAGTTAAGAAGTAAAGGGAGAAACACAAGTCAATTTATCCTGGTTCATCATCAACACGTTAGCTACTTCCAGTCCTTTCACATAGATGGATTTAATCCATTATTCACCAATAGAATCATGCGTTTACTGAACACCTTCTAGTCGAACTGACTGTGTTCAAGTCTTCTCAACCTTCTAGCTTAGTACGGCCAAGCTGTTAAGGGCGGCAACCACTATTAGGCCAAGTTACAACATTGTTTAGATTCGTTGTTTACGAACTCACACACATGGGTGTTTACACATATTGCCCTTATAAGGTATTTTAGGTTTCTCAGAACTTAGAGCTAATACAAGAGTTTTCAAGAGTTTGTATTTGTGACAACATGAATTCCTCCTTGTTTTTTTTGTGTTGTCTACATTTGTGTGTTTCATAGTGATGATCATGAATCCTTTTATAGAGAGCCTTTTAGTCCATTAGGGTTTTTGACTGTTGTTGTGATTGCATAAAATCAGCATGTGAAATAATAACTCATCAAATCTTCAGAGATCTTGAATCATCATTAAAAAATTTCCAAATCCATCTTTGTAATTGATAGAAATGGTAAGATGACACTACTAGAGGATCTCATGCACTTTTTCAGTCAGAGGATAAGTCTACTATGATGAGTAGATGATGTTCAAATGTTGACTTTATCATAGTGTTGACTTTAGCAAATAGTTGACTTTATTAGATGGTCAAATTGGATACCCAGATTATCAGATATAGAATCATCAGAGTGAACTTGATCAACAGATTCACTAGAGGTGCGTTGAGAGCGCATTTGTCATAGTCAGTTATATCTTAATAGATATTTTAGAGCATTGCCTTAATTTCGTTGTTTAGTGTATCTATTCATCAAAGGATGCAGCGTAAAGACTTTAAATCTCGTGACAAGGATCTGCACACTTAAACAAATTTATTAGCACAATAAATTGTTCCCACAAAATAATTTACATTATCATCAAAACATTAAGGGTCATTTGTCTTCAAACCAACTTGCTTCAAACAATTTAATATAACGTTATTGACTGCATGACTACACCTGTTGATATTTTCACTACCATAGCCTCTTCCACCAAGGTACTCCCCACGATTCAGAAACTACGTACATTGGAGCTCAAACCACTTATAGAGCACTTGAAATATGCATATTTAGAGAAAGGTGAGAAATATTGAATACACATAAAAAAGCTATCAGATGAAGCTTAGTTGGCATTCCTAGTATTATCCCTTTCATGTGTATGTATAGGATAGTACTTGAGGAAAAGGAAAAACCGATCACGCAACCACAATGGAGACTTAACCCATTGATCTTAAATGGTGTGAAAAATGAGGTAACCAAGCTTCTACTAGATACATATCTCATATTGTTGTTCATTGATCCTATTTCATGTGTTCGCTAGGCAGAAAGGCCTCCACCAAATCCACCAGACATAGCTCTACGAGGCAGTTTTCTTTTCTTACTCTTATTTTATACATGTTGCTTTCATTTAGAAAAATGTGTGATTTAAGTGTGAGGGGAGGCTTTTTAGCTTTTAATTGTTTTATTTTATTTAGAATTGCATTTGTTTTAAAAAAATAGTCATTTTTGCATGTTTTTTCATTGAATTCCTTGGTTTCCTTAAGTTACCAGAGATTTCACTATTTTAGGTGCTATTATTGTTTTTTGTGGCATGATATGGATGACTTCATTGCATTCTTAGTACAATAAGTTATATTTGATCTCTAAATTATGCATCATTTGTGATAGATCATGGTCTTTGGTAAGATTTTGAGACATGTAATGGATGGAATACACTTTTTCATTCTCTTTCTTTCTTGAGTGATTGCAATCATGATTGGTAATTACTCTAGAACTTGACTTGACTCTTGTTGAAACATCTTGTTCACATGCATTTATTGAAATGATCTAGTCAACTTCTTTAATGAACAGCAAGCCAAATAAATCTACCTTGCAATTATTTCTTTGTTATATAGCTCATGACAAGTCTAAAAGTGAAAAACAATCATGAATTGACCCAATCTTAGAGGCTAAAGGAGCTATATTTTGGAAGGATTTTTATAATAGGTTTTGAATAAGTCTAGGGGTGCTCAACATGTGGTAGTCATAGAATATTTAAATATTGTTACTTTATTGAAAATTTGACAAGTTCAAAACAAAAGGAGAAAAAAAAACAAATAAAAAATTATCTTTGCTTGTTCAAGGTGAGGAAGAAGGTTTAAAGAAAGGAAGTGTGAAAATAGAAGTCAATGGTATTTTGTTGAGTCACCTCTTATAATTTTACAATTGTCTTTTTATCATAACTCTTTTATCTTCTTAGATTTTAAAGCCTAGTCTCCTTAGAATTATCCCATGTTGACTTTGACCCCATTACAACTCTAATAAAGTCTTTTTGATCATTATGTGCATGTGTTTAAAGTGTGGATGCCATAGCCTTGTCAAGGCTATGGTAGTGCTAACTTTCATGATGTGCTTTGAGAATAAACACTAGCCTAAACACATGAGAGTTATAGATAATTTAATATCCTGTGAAAATTTTATTACTTATAGTTTATTCTTTGGTTGATGTTTTTTCTTGTTTACTTTGAATGTAATTAGATATTTTTTCATGCTTGTCATTTTACTTGAAGTTTGAAATGATTATTTCACCCACCACTTGACATTCTTGAAATTGGACGTATAATATTTTTCTACGTTAATTGATCAACGCATTTTAATACACTTTTTATAGGATTGCACTTTGTGTCTTTAGATGTGTTATAGGTCTAATAATAAAAAAAAAATCCACTTTTTTGTTTCTTTGGGGCAAAATTAGGCACTAATGAAATTCTTAATTAATTTTTATATTTTACCACATTCAGACTCATTCTCCTTCTGTAGGTGATAACTTGAGCTTTATTTATCTAAGTTCATGATCTTTAAGGCATTAAAAAGTTAAGGCCTCACAAAGCTACAACTCTTATGTTGAGGCCAAAACCCAATTCATACATCTTGATGATCAATAATGTGATTTAATGCATCTAGCATAATGATTGTGGGTTTTTAACTCATTTAATTAGTTATTAGTGGGCTGGTTAGCATCTTTTGGGCTGGGCACTTGGTCAGACTTATTTAGTAACTTAATTTAACCAAGAATAAATAAGATTTTAGAGAGTCTTTTCATGATATCTTACTCCTATTATACAGTTTTCCATTTTCTAAATTTCATGGTAGGTTAAATTTCTAAATCAATCCATTGGTTAATGATACTTTTTTAGACTCTTAAGGTTCGATTCTTAATGCAATTTTGTTTTATTTTTTATATCTTTTTCTGTAAATTTCTCATTCTCCATGATCTTTATGTATGAATTTGATTGATGTTATGATGCTTAATCGTGTTGATTTTGATTTATACCTTTGATTGAGATTTATTCGAAATAGATTGAATGCTTATTTAAGTTTAGTTCGGATAGAAACTGATAGTATTTGTAACGCTTAGTTATAAGTTTGGTTGAATTCGGTTATGAAACATTAATCGTGTTTTGTGAAGTTTGTTTACTGTCATAATTCATCGAATGCTGTTATGCTTGATACAGTACAAATTCAGATAAATTAATTGATGCTTATTTGGTAAGTTTTATGATCAAATAAGAATACAAACATAGAATGAATGTTTATTTATAACCTATGATAGAGTCTCGACAAAGAACTTCTGAAACCAATGGATGAATTTATAACCAATTCATTTCCAAATTCTACACGTGAGATTTGCATAATATGTTAGAGCATATAACTTTGACACTTTTAACTGTTGTGGAAATAACGGTAACAAAGTGTCTTTTTTGATATATGAAAGATGAACAATTATGACTACATAAATAGGAATTGGATGGTAAGAATTTTATATTTACAATGACTAGTAAAGGGAAATCAAATCCATTCTAAATTTGGGACAGTTAATTAAAATAATTTGGTTCGTATTTTAAAAATAAATATATATTGTCGATAACATTTCCTTTTAAGTTAAACTTAACATTTGTCTTTATTCTATAAAAATTTGATTGTGTAAGCCTGAACATATATTATCGTACTATGATTATATCAATTATAAGTTGTTGACAGTTCACATTTATAACTTATTTTAATATTTGTGCAAACCACTTAAATGATAAAAATATACTTATGCAATTATTTAAGCCAATCAACCATCTAAAATAATATATCATAATTGTTTATATAATATTTAATTAATGATTTATTCACAAGACGTGTCTCAAACTAATAAATAAATCCATACAATACACGAATCGAATATCTTGAGGTTGGATCCCTCAAATATTTGAAGAGATCTCAACTCGAATCTCTTACTATTTGTCTTTAAATGTTAAACATCGTCAATTTTCAGTTATTATTTGATCGTTAATGACGTATACATCAGCTGTGTATCTATGTATACATTTGTAAACTTATTTGCAACGTTAATTAATCATATAAAAGGACAACTGTACTGTTTCATTTGCGATCGTCATTAAATGTAGTGATACAAATAAATTATCTATATATATATCTATACATTTGCAACCTTATTTACAACCTTAATTTTTCATAAAAAAGTACAGCTGTACTTTTTCATTTGTCATTGTCATTTAATGTTAAACATCCTCAATTCAACTATTTAATAATTTGCCATAGTATAAATAACCTATTTTCCAAATATATTAGTTTCGAAAGATAAAAATGAATGTTGGTGAAATAACCTATTTAATGTTGTTGTATGTTAGCCCGAATTGGTCAATGCCAAATCGGGTGTAAATATGATACTCATTGCGTAAAAAACAAAAAACTTTAAGAAAGCCATGGGTGATGTGTCCATTCCAATTTCCCAACTTACATTTTTGTGGCAATTAATCAATATGGCTTGTAAAATTATCTTAATGGGTTTTGTTTATCTTGAAGGGTAATCATCTCAAAAAAGTAATATTAATGAAGTTAATACAAACAATTTTTCAAAAAAAAAGAAGTTATAATACAAACAAATTAAAAATTACATTGTGTAAGATGCAGCTACAACCCAACATAATTACATTAGGCTTCTTCAGAAATCTGCACTATGACATCTCTTAATATTTAAAACGCATAAAGTTCAGCCAATTCCTCAAAAGATTCAGAACAAAACATAGGATCTGCATTTTCTAGCATCCACAATAAATGATCAAAAAGAACAACCTCACAGTTAACCACCGAAATATTTTCATCACTACCCTTTTCCTTAGACTTGTTAATCAAAGCAGTAAGGAGAGGATGATTCAAATACTTTGAACTTATCACATACCGTTTCCTTGTGCTGCCAACAAATATAGTTTCACAATTTTCATTTTGTTGTATGTCATGTTCTGCATATAACTCTTCTTTAGTTGATTTGGACCTCAAGCTACTATATGATGATGATCTTCCTAGTTGCCTTGACAAGCTTTTGCACTTTCTTAGTAATAGATTGATCTTCTTCATGCCTTTTTCTTTCTCAGGGGGAATTTGGTTCAGATTCAGGGAAAAGCAGGGACAGAGAGAGAATTGATTAAGAATCAATGAATGAACAAAAAGTTAAGAGATGCAAAGAATCTTAAAATACACTCACAAAAAAGTGTGTGGTAGTATGGTACTTATGAAGACAGTGAGAGAGGTGGGTACTAAGTCGCTGTTTTCCGGTGCTAGATGTGTGGGTCAATTTTTAAATCAAACATTTACGGTAATAAATTACAACTAATAAAAACATTTAAAGTTTTAGAAACAGCTATTTTCCACCCGCACTCATATGGTTTTTTTTTTTCTTAAGAATGAGAATGTTTTTTTTATCGACCTTTAATAAATTGATAAATTATATATTTTTTTGTTTCTTTAACTTGTTCTGTATCTAAATAACACAATTTTTTAAATACATTGCACACAATATTAATTTAGGTGCAAAATTAGAAAAAATTAATTAATATTACATATTAAATACGTAGGATCTATTAGGGAGTTCAAAAGTAAACAGAGAGAATAGAGAAAAAAAATAAAGAAATTTTTTACCTTTTTAATAGAGTATTTTCGTAGACAATAACAAATACTTATCCTTATAATTAATATATTTTTAATATTAAAAATATTATAACATAAATTAGATTTAAAGAATTTATCAAATCTTCTAAAAATTTTCCAACCAAAATCTTCTTCCAATATAATTTTCAGATTTACCTCAAAATAAGGAGATTTTATATTATGAAAAACATAAATCTTCCAAAGCCCTCTCTTTCCAAATAACTTAATTATTTCCTTTTCATTCTTCCTATTATCAAAGTTCTTCCTTCTCCTCCTATACTCCAAACACACCCTTAGAGAATCTACAATAAGGCTGGTTCTCCATTGTGAAGTCAAAAATAAGTGTTTATAGAAAATGATGATTATAAAAATATAAATTCTCTCTTTATTTTTTTTTGAATTTCACTTATTAAATTGGATTAAAGTAAAATAAACATTGTTAAAATATAATAATATAGAGTTATCGTCGGAACCAATTGAATGTTTTTTTTTTTTTAAAGATTGAATTGGAGAATCATGTTTAATAAATAATGTAATTAAAAGAAATATAAAATAAGTAACGTGTGTATGCAGGGTCGATATAAACACTCAAATCGAAGAACGTGTCTACCGTAGATTTCTAGAAGATCTTACAAGCACAAGTGCAAAGAAAGCTAATGGTTCTCATGTTATGCTGCTTCATACATGTTCTACAAATTCTCTCTATTTTGGTTATGTTGTTAGTAACTAATTGCAGGGATAGAATAAAATAACAAGTTTTTAGTCTCTCCATTATTTTATTTCAAGTAATAGAGGTACAAATGGATAGTCTTAATGACGATGTTCCAAACTCATGTTAATTATCAATGGAACTTGTATGCAAGATACTTATTGGAACTTGTTCAGCTATTTTGTTACTCTGTCATTGAGATTTGAGGGTGCTTAACATGGCAACCATGGTTGATGTTTTTTATAACACTACAAAAAACATGCTAACATTTTTGCTTTTCAACAACATTTTTGAAAAATGTTGTCAAAACACGGAAAAATGTTGCCAAATAGAATAGGAAACATTTTTCATGCGTCTCATATACGAGCGTTGTCTATTACTTTTGACAACGTTTTTCTCGCACTTTTGGGCACACTATTTATAAATGTTGCCTAAATTATGAGAATAGGGAACAATTTTTCAACGCGCCTAAGGCAACATTTTTTAATTGTTGTCATATCTGACAACAATTGATAAATGTTGCCTTAAAACAACTCAATGAGAACATCGATAAAATGTTGCTAAAGCCTATAGGCAACAATTTTAAACTGTATTCATATATATGTAAAATAAATTTTCATTTTTCTATTAGTTTTATTCAAATCATAAATTAGACATTTCGCCATTATTTAATTACATACACAAATTGAACCAAGGAAAACATAATGCAAATTTAACACAAATTATTAACAAAGTTATATTCAAATAAATGGTAGTAAACAAATTGTCTAACATAATTTAATAAAGTTTAATACTTAAAGTAATAGTCTAGCAAAATATATAGTTTGTTGAAGTTTTTGATGCTTCAATCAAGTTCATGCCTAATAAAAAAATATTCATCTAAAAAACTATAATCTAAATCATTCAAAAGTGTCTTCTTTCATATTTATCATCTACACCGTCCTCTTCAAATTTGTCATCTATGTCGTCCTCTTCAAATTTGTTATCTATGTCGTCCTCTTCAAATTCATCGCCTTCATCGTCATCTTGAAATAATTCATCATCATCTTATTGATACCTTGGTGCATAATAAAATAAAAACAAAAATAAATGATGAAACAGAACTCGCATACAGAAACAAAACATAAACAAAAAACGCACGCAAAACAGAATCACATGCAGAGGTTCTAAAACTACCACATATTGAGTTAAAAAACGATATCTCAGTTACGCATTTTAGAAAATTTTGTATAATTATAGAGGTTCTAAACCCCCTACAAATAAGCATATAAATCCCTGCAAATGGCTCGCTTCACCGTTCCTCACACTCCAAATGGCAGCCACTAACGACTCTTCTGCTTTTGCTCCCTCTCTAGAAAATCAATTCGGTGAGTTCTGTTAAACTGAATATTCCTTTTGTTTATTGCTCATCATCAAAGAGATGAAATTATTTTATATAATGATTTTTCCTCAAAACAAAAGGAGAAAGAAAGGCACCTTATATACCAAGGTTTGGAGACCTAATAAACTCTCTAAATTCACTAACTGTAATGTATAATTACTAAATAATAACTAATTGTTAAAACAGAAAGTTCATAAAGTTAGGAAGGTCTAACACCCCCTCCCCCCTCTCAAACTTAAGCCACGATCAGGACTAGTCTTTATATAACGTAAGATCTTGTAAGTTGTTTTCAAGTGAAGAGTAGTAGGAGAGGAGAGAAATTGGCTCAACCTGCAAACAACAAAAGAGATATCAGGACGCGTATGAGTTAAATAAAGAAATTTTCCAATTAAACGACAAAAAGGGTAGGGTCAGAAAGGGATCTCCATAAGTTGTGTGTAATTTGAGAGTAGGATCCATATGTGTGGATGAAGGCTTGCAAGCCAAGAGACCTATGTCCTCCAATAAATCAAAAGAGTATTTGTGTTGGCAAAGTGAGATGCCTTTGGAGTTCCTTGCATTCTCAAAGCCTGGAAAATATTTAAGAACACCGAAATCTTTAATACTAAATTTGGAATGCATAACAGATTTGAGACGTGTGATTTCATTCATATCATTACCTGCAAGTAGGAGATTATCCACATAAATTAATATAATAGTAAAACCAATAGATGTCTTGTTTTGTAAACAAGGAATAATCGGATTTGAATTGAATAAAACCAAGTTCAATCAAAGTGTTCCAAAGTTTAGATTTCCATTGATGACTTGCTTGTTTCAACCCACAAAGTGATCATTTGAGTTTACAAACCAGATTTCTATTCGCTTCATGAAGACCAGGAGGTAGTTTCATGTAAACATCATCAACCAAATCTCCATGGAGAAAAGCAGTGTTAATGTCTAATTGAAATAAAAATCAGTTGTTAGAAGCAGCAAAAAGTAACAACAAACGTAAAGTAGTCATTTTTACTACAGGACTAAAAGCTTTAAAGTAATCAAGAGCTTCAGTTTGACTGAAGCCTTTGGCCACAATTCGAGCTTTATAACACTCGATAGACCCATCAACGTGAAATTTTAACTTAAGAATTCACTTACAACCAATGACAGACTTATTAGGAGGCAATGTAGTTAATTAACAAGTGTCAATGGAATTGAGAGCATCAAGCTTAGATTGTATATCCAACCTCCAACTTTTGTCTTTAATAGAAGTAGAGTAACAGGAAGGCTCTTTAATTGTGGAAATTGTTAAAGAAAAAATTCTATGAGATGAGGACAAATGATCATAAGAAATGTAATTAGAAATAGGATAGATAGTATATGATTGTTGCATGGAAGAACCAAAAAATTTAGGGGTACCTGTCAGTAACTCATAATGATAGTCTTGGAGATATGAAGGTGGGTTAATTTTCCTACCAAATTTTGTAGTTGGTATCATAGATGGGGAAGGCTGGTTGGGGACAAGAGTAATAGGGTTGCTAGAACCACCAGAATTGGGCAAAATGGTAGGGCTAGAGGATGGTACGAGACTGTCCGAATGAGGCCATTGAAGTAACAATGTCAATTACAAGGAAGGGGTGTTTGAATTGTAATTGCCCCTTTTAAAAATTCCTGTTAAAACTCAAAATATCTAACTCAAGATTGATCTTGGTTATAAACAAAGAACGTTCTTGGTTAGTGAAAACACACAATTTTAACTTACTATATAATATATAATTAGAAGATAAAAAGTAAATAGAGATAAGGAAAGAGATATCACACAAAGATGTATCCTGGTTCACCCAAAACGGGTTACGTCTAGTCCTTACAATTGTGAGATTTTCCACTAAGTGCTCAAAGCAAGATCGTTCTTTGTTTTTACACAATCTTTCCAGATCAATCTTGATTTGTTACCAAGTATTTCCTTTCAACCCAGAAAGGATTTCCACAGGTTACCCTTCAATCTTTAGAAAGGATTTTTACACATTACCTTTTAATCATAAAAGGATTTTTACAAATTACTCAAACTATTTCAACAATATAGTCTTGAGTTACAAAGTGATGATTTAAAGAGATTGATAGAATCTGAGTAAGCTCAACTCGTGTTTGAGATTAGATTCTTAGATTAGAACTCAATAAAATTGATTCTGACATCTAGTTAAGAACAGAACTGAATCTTTGTGAAATAATTGAGAAGCTCCAGAGATTTTGAATATGATTGTATGAGTGATGTATTGCTTTGCACTTGAAACTTTGATCTATCCTTCATCTTGAGGCTTCTTTTATAGACTTCAAGAAGGCTTATGACAGCTCATTTAGCCGTTGAGAATGGTCCAGCTGTCATATGTCAGTAAGTGGATAAGATCAGCCTTAAAACAAGAATCTTCTTGCTTAAAGCAGGAATGTTCTTGTAAACCAAGAACGATCTTCATTTCTGCTTTGAGGTGTGTTGAGGTTTAAGCTTCGCTTGACAGCTGTTTGAAGTGATTCCCTGCTTTGTATCACGTGTGCAAGCTGCTAAAAAGTAAAGCTTATGTGTCCAGTCCAATCTGTCAGTTTAGTACTTGATGCTTGCTCAACTTGGAGAATGATCTTGCTTGATAAATTATGAAGCATAGTTTTTGCCTTTGTTCTTTGGAGTGATTCTTATATTGAAATGATTCTTGTATATTACTGATGAAATTCTAGAACTGATTGTAAATAATGGAACCAGCTATTTTCTTTAAGAATCTGATCATTCTTGTTAATTTGGAACTATGGAGAACGTTTTTCGTTTTACAGAATTCTGTCAAGAACGTTCTTCATTTCCCTGAATAAACTTGCTTCTTTTTAATATGATCTATTTTGAATTGCTTGGTACCTACCTATCTTTGATTAACACACTGAAACACACATGTTAAATACCAAAACACTTAGAATGATAATTAGAAGTCTTAATTAATCTTTGTTTAATTATCATCAAAACATTAATTTGGGATTTTTTCTCAACAGCCATATGGTGGGTGAATCAGCTGAAGTAGGAATAGAAGATTGAGCAAGCATATCGTTATTGTCAGGGGTGTGAATGTCAAAGGTGAAATCATGTGATTTAGGATTAATTGTTGGAAAACAATGTCCTGTTGGTTTTGTTTGACAGTAAGAAAAGGAAAAACATTTTCAAAGAATATAACATCACGTGAAAAAAAATCTCCTTACCATGTAAATCAAAAAGAACATGGCCTTTTGTACTAGGTTTATGTCCAAAATTAATGCATTTGCGAGAACGAAAGTCAAATTTCATTCTATTAGACTTTAAAGTAGAAGTATAACACAAGCAACCAAACACTCTCAACTCAGAAATATCAAGTAAACAATCATACAAAATGTAATACCCCAATATTTTCATATATATTATATATGCGTCCTTTTAGTAATTTTCGTCATTTATATTTAATTAATAATTTATACTATGTGTAAAGAAATTAAATTTTATCACCCTCTATTTTACTTGAATAATTATAACCTTTATTTTTATTTAATTAATTTGGCGTGACAATTACAAGAGGACGATTTACGACATGATTATTTTATAAATAGACTATTGTGTATTTTATTTATTTGATTAGTTTCGATAATCATGAAATTGATGTGTTTAATATGTTGATTTTATTTTGTTATGCGTGACCTGCAGTGTTGTCATGCTTGATTTATTTTAGTTGATGAAATTATTGGTTGAATTATTTAATTAAATTAGAATTTATAGAAGTTGTATTGTTTGTTAGTTTTATTTTGGACCTAATAAGTATTCGACCTAGGAGATAGTAGAGTTAGTGAGACCCGATTCTCATGTACGAGTGTTCTTGCTTGGAAATATTTTTGGTCCACCCACCTTTAGTATAAAAAAAATGTGACTTACCTCATTCCTTTTACTCTCCTTCATGACAAGATTTTATGACAATTCATGGTGTTGTCTTGACATAATGTAGGCTTTATGTCTTGTCTCAACTAATTAAGAGAGGAGACAATGTACATTCTCTCATTCTTCCTTTAATTCATTTTTTGAAATAAAGGTTACAAATTTAATTATGGATTTTTTTTTTGTACAGTTAAAAGAGGACAAAAAAAGACTCTCCTCTTTTTGTTATATCTCACGCCACCCTCTCTCACAAACCAAAATTATAATTTTATTTTGATTCTCTACAAAAAGAATTCTAGGCAACTTTTTGTGTAATAACTATTAGCAAAAAAAATTAAAAGGTAGTCTACACATCTTCCTATTCTATTCCCATACCTATTCTATTCACATTATCATCGCCAAGTCGAACTACAATTTTCTTTCTTCTTTTAATACCATCTCAAATAAATTTTGGACCTTTGTCTTGTTCTTTGATTCATGAGGCTTAGAACACGTTGCTAGGAAGGTTAGGCTAGATATTAAATTAATGGTTTGTAAGATATTGATATGATGTCTTAAAAAAAATGTTGAATTTAACTATAATGTTTTAATTTTGTTTGAGTAATATATTTGCCTTGATAAACTTCATTATAAAATTTCAATTTTTATTATTATAACATGAGTAATATGCTTGTTGTCATATATTTGATGTAAAGTTGCGATTTTTATGTTGTTTAGGTGTATTTAATTATAAAGTTATGATTTTTATTATGATCTAATGAGTAATATGTTTGTTTGGATGTTATTAATTTAAAGTTTTGATTTTTGTGCTATTTCATTTCAAAGTTTTGATTTTTATGAATATTATATGAGTCTTGAGGGAATTCATGAAAAGTTTTAATTTTAAATTACGATAACATTATTAGGTTGATTATTGTGATGCGTTTAATGGTAAACTTTGATTTGTATGCCTAAATGACTAATAATGGGATAAATTTTATAGTAGAAGAAATAAAGTTTATATTTGTATGTGTTCTTAGTTATTTGAGTTTTAATGTCTATCAATAACATGTATCTAATCCAATGTTATAGTTTATGAAATGAAAGTTGTGATTCTAAGACATTTATTCACATGTATATGTGTTCCATATTTGGGATAGCAAAATTATTGATTCTCGATTTTAAGCACCCATGAGAATAAAAATTTGATGTCATATGTGATTAAAATTTAACCTTGAATATTTTATCTTTCTAGTTGCCTAAGTGGCTAGTGATTTGTATTTTGAATATTGTTATCTTTGTGGTTGTCTAAGTGGTTGGTGATTTGTGTGTTGAACACTGTTCTCTTTGTGGTTATCTAAGTGGATGGTGACATGTACCTTTTGAGCATCATTATCATTCTTTGTGGACGCCTTAGTGGCCGGTTATATCCGGATCATATACTTTTATGAGCATGCATAACTTGCATACATTTTATTGTTATTTTTATTTTGATCTAATTATTTGTTCTAAGGTTAGTTGCTACTTAATTTATTTAGATACTTTTAATGACTTTTGATACATCTTTGTGAATTATTAAAAAAATCAATTTCAAATTTTTTATTACGAAAAGATTTTATATTCATATTTTATGACTGTTAACTTATTATTTGGTTTAATTTTGCCGTGCGATGAACTGACCCCTTACACAAACATTTAGGTACTAATGATTTCAAAGAGTTGCATGAATGATGTTTGCTTGGTGCACACGTGTGCGAAAATATGACTTTTACTTAAAAATAATGTTTTGTATTAATAAAACTGATGTGGTACATTTTAAAATTATTTACTTTTCATCGTTAATTTTAAATAGAAAATAATTTCAGTCAACCTTGTTTCTCTTGAATTTCACCCGAAGAGAATTTAATTTGTTTTAGAGTGTAAATGAACAAATATCTAACAATTAGAAGATTAAATTTGCAAATAAATAAATAATATTTTAGTAAATTACATTATATTATTTTACAAAAAAAATATGTTAAGTCATTTTATGGCGCATCTTTGATTTATTACATGATGAACCACTTCTAAGAAAAAAAAATTATAATCGTTTTTAAAAGAAAACAAATATTTTTAGGTAATGCTTTGGATCAAAATCTAGGGCGTTACGTTGTGGTATGAGAGCAATGATTCTCCCACTTTGGGGTGGTATTCTTCTTGGAATACACTTGTATTCCAATGTTGTTAATTGTTTGGTTTTCTAATTATTAGTTTTTACTAACTACTTAAATTCTTATTATATGCCATTAATCATCTAACCTCTCCTTTAATTTTATGATTAAATATATGCCTTAAATACTTGACCCGTGTTATTTTAGAGTGTATTTAGTTGTTATCAAATGTATGTCTACTTGCATGCTTTTCTTGGCATTGCCTTTTTATATTATTTAGAAATATTCTATTTAAATTGATAGTTTTTATTATCCTTTTTATGAATTTCCTACTTGTTCATCGCATAATTTTTTTTTTAATAACCTTAGACTTTCTACTTCTTGTTCACGCTAAATATTTTGTGATCTAGCTATTATTTGAATTAATTAGTCTTGTTAATAATAATTATGAATATTACAAAATGATTTCATCTTCTACTTGATACAAATAAGTATTATTATGTTATAAATTATAGCGCTACTTGCTATTGTTGTTCTCATTGTCCCTTTTACTTTATTTTTATGAAACTATAAATTTTCAGTTGACTTGAATTGCCATTATTATTATTATTTTGTTGTAACAACATAATATTGTTATATTGTATATTTTTCTTATTTATATAACAATAAATATATAATATTGTTGTAATTATTTTACCATTATTATTATTATTATTATTATTATTATTATTATCATTATTATTATTATTATTATTATTATTATTATTTGTTAACCTTTCCATTTATTATTTTATGTTAAAAGTTACAAAAAAAATCTGATGGACGTAGAACGATTTTTCCTTATCAACAATCATTGAATATTTTAATTTCTAGAAAATGAGTTTTGTCTAATTACCTAATTAAAATATTTTTCCCATATTTATTATTACAATCCAAATGTTGCAAATTTTAATTGTAAAATTAAGTGTTTTTTTCAATTTTATTATGTTATTAATTTTAAAAGACTGCTTGGAATAAAATAAATTTAACAGAGTTGAAATGAGTGGAAGACGTAACACGCCTTTGCACTCTACAACTGTATTAAAAGTCTTTTCATAATCATGATTTAAAGAAAACTTAATACGATTATTACTACTTCAAGCAATTAAAAAAATCAATTTCTTTAAATCTTTTATTACGAAAAGATTTTATATTCATATTTTATGGTTGTTATCTTATTATTTGGTTTAATTTTGTCGTGGGATAAACTGACCCCTTACACCAATATTTAGGTACTAATGATCTCAAAGAGTTGCATGAATGATGTTTGCTTGGTGCACGCGCGTGGGAAAAGGGGACTTTTACATAAAAATAATGTTTTGTATTAATAAAACCGATGTGGTACATTTTAAAGTTATTTACTTTTCATCGTTAATTTTAAATAGAAATGTGGAAGTGAATTTTCTTTCACTAGAAAATAATTGAATTATAGTTAATTTCAGTCAACCTTGTTTCTCTTAAATTTCACCTAAAGAGAATTTAATTTATTTTATAGCGTAAATGAACATAGATCTAACAATTGGAAGATTAAATTTGTAAATAAATAATATTTTAGTAAATTGCATTATATTCTTTAATAAAAAAAAATATATCAAGTCATTTTCTGGCGCATTTTTTATTTATTACATGATGAAGCACTCCTAAGAAAAAAAATATTATAATCGTTTTTAAAAGAAAACAAATATTTTTAGGTAATGCTTTGGATCAAAATATGGAGCGTTACACAAAACATGATATGGAGAGTGAAACTTAAGAAATTTAGATGGCAGCATATTGATTAAAAAAAACTGAATGAATGATAGAATGGGCCCAAAATTTAATAGACAAATGTGATTGAAATATGATGGCATGTGCAATATTTAAGATGTGTAGATGCTTACATTCAACAATGCCATTTTGATGAGGTGTTTCTACACACGAAGTCTGATGGACAATCCCATGAGATTGATAAAAGTCCTTAGAGAAAATTCATTTCCATTGTCAAAACGTATGCATTTCACAGTTTTATCAAACGGAGTTTTGACCATGGAAACAAAGGATTTAACCAAATAAGAGGTTTCAGACTTCAATTTCATGAGATAAATCCAACAGAAATGAGACTTGTCATCAACAACCGTTAAGAAATACTTGAAACAAAAAATAGATGGCACAGAAAAAACACCCCAAATATCCACATGAATCAAATCAAAATAAAAATCAGCAACAGTATGACTATTGGGAAAAGGTAACCTCGTATACTTAACATTGAGACAAACATCATGAGGAGAATGACGATTAGAGAGTTTAACAAAAGGGAAACTTTTATTAATATGAGTCAAAGTATCAATAGATGGGTTACTAAAGCAGTGGTGCCAAATATTACATATAGAACCTATGACATTTGCTAAACAATTACCAAAATTACAAGTATTGGGAGAGGAATCAGCAATAGGAAAACAAGGTCAAACAACAAGTATAATCCAAGAATAAGATCAGCGGTACCAATCCTCTTCTGAGTACGATTGTCCTGTATCCAACACTTATGAGCATCAAAAAACAAGTTACAATTAAGAGAAATTGTCAAGTAGGGAATAGAGATAAGATTACAAGAAAACTCATAAATAAAGAGAACATCACACAGATAAAAATCAGCCATAAAATAGACAGTTCCAGCTAGTTTAGTTACTATGGTACATCCATTAGGCGATTTAATATGAAAAAAATTAATACATTTGAGGGATTGAAACAAAGAAGTAGTAAAACAAACATGATTTGTGGCTCCAGTTTCTAATATCCAAGAAGTAGCATTATTGATATTGAAGACATGGGAAAAAGAAAAAGAACATGCTTATGCAGAATTTACTAAATGGTTGACACTTGAAAAAGGGTGAAACCCGTAAGACCTGAATTTTCTAAACTCTAATTTATGCAATTTTAAGGTATTTTGGGTTGAATTGCTTAGGCTATTAGCCCAATTTTTATTTTATAAATTAAGTACCAAAAATATATTTTGTTAGAGTTAGTAATATGTTTAAAATATATGTATATATATATATATATACATATTTTGAGAACCGAATAAAATTATTTATCGAAGAGTAATTTAATTAAGTTACAGAGAATTTATTATCGATAAAAATTTTAAGATGTCACATGTTACTGATAAATTCATCTGTCAATTGAGTTACGATGAGAGTAGATATTTTTATTAAATTAGATTAAGAAGTGAGTGATGTGATGTGTGTAAGAGTGATTAGATGTTTCATGATGATCTTAACCAATCCTTTGATGCTTGTTGTTATTGTTGAGAAAAATATAATGAAATCAAAATATTTTCCTTCTCTCCCTCTCTCAAACCAAGCGGATATAATATTTTGTTGGTTTTGTTTGATTACTTAGGTTTAATATGAAATTAGGGAGGTGTTGGTTGTAATAACCTATCTATTTTATTAAGTTTAGAAGTTAATTAATGAATATGTTAATTTAAAAATAAAATAATTAATTTTTATTTTTATTAATTTAGAAAAAGCACTAATGTAATAATTGGTTAAAGGAAGGGCAAAGGGATAATTTCCATTATACTTCGTACACACAAACAAAAACAAAACAAGTCCTCATTTTTTGCGTGTCCAAATTTGTCTCTACACTCCTAGAAATCAGAATATGCAGAATGACCCAAAATTGGAGAACTTGAGCCAAAGCTGCAATTCAACAAAAAAAAAACTCAAAAACCAATTTAATCAGAACTTCATCTTCCCCTTTAACACAAACTGTAAGTTCTTTTTATTAAATTATTTTTTTATGATTAAGGATTTCATTGAAAATTTCAGTAATCTAGAACGTGCACGCTGTTTATGGTTGTGATGTTTGTGAATGAATTATATGTTAGGAAAAATTTAATTAGATGTGTATAACTAGATTTAAGGTGAGTATGTTTGTCGAGTACAATTTCTGCTCGTTACTGTTGTTGCCTCTGATGTTGTTGTTGTTGCCTCTGATGTGTATGTGTAATTGTGTTATGTTACATTAATTTCTTCTAGTACGAGGATTTTGGACGCTGAAATTCTTCGAATAATACTGTTTTGGGTTATTATGGAATAGGAGAATTAGAGTGTGATGAAATGGAATTTTTGCTTATAGGTATTTTAAAGCTGCATCCAAATGATTCTTCATGACTTTTATGTTGTTATTAATTTCATGACTTTTATGTTATTAATTTCATGACTTTGATATTATTACCATTTTCATGACTTTGATGTTGTTACTATTTTCATGACTCCAATGTTGTTTCTATTTTTTTGACTATGATTTCCGTTTTGAAAGTAAGGACTTAGGATTTAATTATTATGGGTTTAGTATATCGCCTAACTTATTTATAACTGTTGTGGATGATGTTGTGGATGAATGACGCATTTTATATATGACATAATAAAGGCATTTTTTTTATACAAAACACCTCAAGTTTTGTACAATATCATTAATCAGATCATGCATGGCCTTATTCACGGTGGGACATTTAGGTTATTCCAGGCATGGAATAACAGGTAAAAGAGAACAATCAGGACGCTGATTGGGGTTTGGCCAGACCACCTTTACCGCTTAGGTCTCAATTATCTTGGTGACCCACGTCGAGATAATTGGGCGACCTTTCTTTGTTTACAAGGAAAGGATTTCAGAGGTCATGTATAGTTTTTCCAGAATCATTCAAAAAGAACGATTTTGGTTCAATTTTTTTAAAAAAAAAAAAAAAAAGTGAAGTTGAGAGCTTCAGCTTGAGATGTATCAAAATTTCATGTTGTCTGCATTTTTTTTATTTAAGAAAATAATTTCAAGCTTCCCCTCCATTATTTTTAGAACTCACAGAGATTTATTCTCACCCCTTTTATTTTAAAAATTTACCAGCTGGAGGCAGTTCAGGTGCAACTTAATACCAGAGGCGAAAACTCCAAATTTAATTGTTTAGTTATAATGTATTAGGACCTTTGTTGTAGTAAAAGCTTATGTAAATGTTTAATTTGAGAATTTAGTTGGACTATTGTACCTCATGAATCTGTTTGAACAATTGAAGATTATAATTAATTAGTAGTTGAATTGTTTTAAATTGATTCGTACAATTCTTTATATTTACTTGACTCTAATATATTAAGATGTATGGATTTAGATGCCAAATTCTAGATAATTGGTGTTGAGACTTACATTGGTGTTGAGTGTGTAACAGCCCGTTTTTTTTTTTTAAAAAAAAACAAACTAAATTGAATTCATAAATAAATAAAGAAATACTTTTGGATAAAATATTTGAGTCGTAACACAACGACAAAGTCAACAATATTTACATACAACGGAAATAGTTTTTGAAATGAAAGTCCAAAGTATTTTAATAGAGAAATACACCGGAGATATGAAACCTATTAGACATAGCTCATACCCCTGGGGTATTCTCGGCAAGCACCTGTACAAAAGCACTACCCCAAGTATTTTAACTTCCCCACGTCACATCAAAAAGTGGTACAAGGACCCATCAAAATAAAAGTCAAGTTGACAATATATGGTATAGGTACAGTCTTCCAAAATGAAATATATACAACCACAAAAGAAAAACATATAGCCCTATACAGCCATCTAATCTGATCATGCCACAAAACTATACAACCTGGGTGATCTTCACGCCCCCCGCAGAAATCCTTCCGACACATCAACGGTCAGGTAAGACTAACTCCGTTCCCATCTCCAGGGTACTAACCGGTAGGACGGTCTTGATCCTCATTTGAGGGCAAAGCCCAGATTTCCACAATAATTGTAAAGGTCACCAACCGAAATTAACAAATATCACATAGCATTTAAATTTTAAATGCACAAAATAACCTTTCAACTTAGCATACATCTAGAAAGGGTTTTCATATGCCAAACATGCATAATCAAAGTAGAAAAATGAAGTTTTTAACAAAGTTGCACTGTCGTATTCGAATACAGCATCCTTGTATTTGAATACAGTGTCATTTCACAAGTCAGTGGCAAAAACAACACAATTGCATTCGAATACAGTCCTGTTGTATTCGAATACAAGTTCGAAAACAGTGAAAAATCATGCACCTTTGTATTCGATTACCACATGGCATAGCCGAATACAAATGTTAAGTCAGTAGCAAAAATAGCACAACTGTATTCGACTACAACCTTCTCGTAGCCGAATACAAGTGCAAATTCACGAGTCAGTAGCTAAATCAGCATAACTATATTCGAATACAATCCTTTTGTATTCAAATACAACTGTGAAAATTGCAGATTTTTAGTTTTGAAAACGTTTCAAAATTATTCAACACTTACCACATAACGTCAGTCAATAACACTCATCAAATACGGCACAATCTCAAACCACAATCGAGTATGTATATACAACCATCACAATATAACAATCATGACTCGCATGCCAAACACCCTAATGCAATGCATATATGCAAATGCGCATGATTCCGAAATTCCAAACCAAAAACTCTCCTCAAGAGACGTAAATCGTAATTGTACTGCCTATCACAAGCCTAATACAAATTACCAAGGTGCCACCTATCACAGGCCTGCACAATTTACTCAAAGACCCTCCGAGAGGGACGTAAACCCTCCGAGAGGGACGTAAACCCTCCGAGAGGGACGTAAACCGTAATTGTACTGCCTATCATAGGCCTAGTACAAATTACCGAGGTGTGATGACTCTTCATCATATGCATAGTTTTCATTGTTTTTAGTCTTATTTATCTTTTATTCATTAGTTAATTTAAGCAGTTATTTGATATATTTTGTTGATTTTAGTTATTTGATTTAATGAAATATTTATGTTCTTATTTCCTTGATTAAGTAGATATTTTTCGTAGTTTTGCGTTGTTTCTTTGTTTTAGTGTAGTGCTGAATTTTGGTGAGAAATCAGCATGACATATGTGGAGTATTTCAGCTATATCTGGAGTTGTAGATGTCCAATTGGAGTCAAAATAAGTGCAACTGAAAGCTAAACTCCATAGCTACAACTTTCATGAAGACACCAAAACCCAATTCGGACTCAAAAGAGGAGAAAAATGACTAAACGCCAGGCAGAAGATGATGTGCGCTTGAAGCGCGCCCGAGGCGCGCCCGAAGCGCATTTCGTGCTGATGCTACTGTGATTTCATGCCTGAAGCGCGCGATGCGCAGGAGAACATATAAAAATGCGTTTTTATCACTTTTTAGGCATCTTTTGGCTATTGGGAAGTGGGGAGACTTGTGCCCTAGCAGAGAAACTCAATGACGGCCATTTCTAACATCATTGAAGCAGTTTTATCAAGAATCATTCATGAATCATTCTTGTAATTCTTCTTTAATCACTATCTTTTCTATCTCTGTCATGAGTAACTAAACCCTATTTGTTAGGGATGAGTGTAACAAGATGAAACCCTTATTTTTCTGATTTGATTTCTATTTATATGAATGAGTTTATTGAATTATTTTTCTCATCTCTGTGCTTAATGCTTTGTATTGCTTGATCAACATTAAAATGTTCTACGATTCGTATTTTGAAACGGAAGTGGACTTTACGAATGCTTGAGATGAGAAATTCATGAATTTGTAGTATAGGGATATATGCAGGTCATGAAACCAATTAAATTATTTGCAAAGGCAATGTTTAACAAGAGAATTCCTGTACGGATAGGCTTAATTCTAATCTTAAATCCACTCAGGAATTAGGGGTTACTTTGGAATTAAAGGTTCTGTCACTAAGACATTAGGGCAAGAATATTAAAGAGAATTCGGTAATAATTCAATAAAGGAATTCAGTAACTAGGATCAAATTAGACACCATGGTTGGATTCGAAGTGAAACTCATCCCTGACATCTTTCAAATTTTACAAAGGATCAATTTTATTACTGTTGTTAATTTTAAATATTATTTCAATCAATTTGGAAACTTTTTGTTCAATTTAGTAATCAAATATAATTCGATAGTAAAACGCAATCCTTGAGTTCGACACTCGGTACTACCGTTTTATTATTACTTGCAACGATTCAGTACACTTGCTGAAACGCTATCAAGGTGCCACCTATCACAAGCCTGCACAATTTAGGAAAGTGTAGCCTATCACAGGCCTTACACTTTAAGTTAATTCCTCGTAAGGATAAGATGGACCAACTATCGCATGGAACCATCCCGTGGCCCATCACGGACACCACTTAACTTCGTAGCCCATCGTGGTCACCACTGCCACTGTGGCCTATCGCGGTCCCCACAAGCTAAGAAATGTATGAGTATGCTCTGACCCTTTTCACCATCAACATTACATAAATGCAGCTATTAAAAGATTCCCCTTTTTTAATACTCATTTAACAATAATGATTTTTCAAACATTTCACAGAGTACACTCAAAACAGATTTTCCTCAAACCCACATCAAATTTAATCCACAATTCACTTTAAATTCAATTCACAATACATACCAAATTTCATCAATTCATTTTCCACAAAACCACACATAAATTACATTAATTCAAAACTCCACATTTCCAAACATAAATCCCATTAAATTCAACTTCCACAATTTCACCCATAAACACATTAAATTCATTTTCCACAAATCTACACCTCAAACACATCAAATTTATTCTCCACACAATCACAAATAAGGTCCTAAATGCAAACTAAAATTTTGGAAGGAGTCCTTACCTCAACGATAGCTCTAACAACCGATTATGGCACTGCAATTAATTCCGATAAAAACTTTGTTTGCGACGTCGCTTCCAAAGTTGGCTCACGAGCACCGTACCGTGAAGATGAGCAACTTTTTCTTCTGTCACTTCACGAGAGGAAGCTTAGATCTAGGTGAGAAGTGAGGTTTTGTGTTTGGTGGTTTTGGAAACCACTAACATGGTTTCAAAAAGAACAGAGGAAGGAAGAAGAAGAATTTCGCGAACAAGGAGGGAAATGTTTTGCTTTTCTCTGCTTCCTTGCTTCACATAAACATATATACATATATATTAACTTACTAATAATATATATATATATATATACATATGTAACTAACTTACTAATAATAAAACTCTTACAAACATCACTTCACTCACATCCCAAACTATTTTTATAACAATATCTATTCTCGTCGCAACTCAATTGACAGGTAAAATTTTCAGCAACCAGAGATATTTTTAACAAAATCGTCCGGTAATAAATCCTTCGTATCGTAAATAAATTATTTTTCACCAAATAACTCAAAGATATTTCTTGCATTTAACACGCAAAATACCAATAAAATTGGCTAAAAAGCCGCATAATTCAACATAAAAATACATCAAAATACAAAAAGTACAAATTAAAACTAAGGGTCTTACAGAGTGTATCAAAAAAAAAATTAATCCTTGTTATTGATGTTGTTAGTAATGGTTAAAAAAAATTGATTTTTGATGTGTTTGAGTTATGTAATGAGTTGTTTTCAAATAAATGAGTTTGAATTGATGTTGAAATTTTACAAGAAAATTTAGAGTTGTTAATGTTGTGAAAAAGTTCAAATTTTAACTAAGTTAATGAGTTTGAGCAAAGAGTTAGATTGTGAAATTAATGTGTTTAGAGTTAAAAATATTACTCTTTTAATTAAATTACTCTTGGATTGAGTTTAAAGAAGAAGTTTAGAGTACTTTATTAACTCAAATTTTGGTGCTCTAATGGTTGAGTGATATAACTTGAAAGATAAAAATATTTGAATTGTCGAGTATGTGTATGTGTGGTTTGAAAAATATTCGTTTTTATTTAGTTTTAAATAAAAAATGTGTCACTTGATTTTCAAAGTTTTGTGTGTGAAAGAGATTTAATTTTGGAATTATGATATTGTTGGATGAATTTTGGTGGTGAACAAATTTTTATGAATCTTTATGTTTATGTAGTTAGCTCCTTCGAAAATGAATCGAGACCGTTAACACTGAGTTAGCGGTTGGGAGAACTCTGAAATATTAATGTTGTTGTGGTGATTAAAGAAAAATGATTTTTCTTAGTTTATGCCTTTCCAAAAATAGTTGTTATGATTGAGGATCAAGAATGTATACATGTGGTTATCAAATCTTTGAACTTGTGTTTTTAGGAAAATTAGTGAATTGTTGTTTCAAGTTTTTATATGTATACTTTCAATTTTTAGAAAAGTTTGCATGATTTTAATTAAAGTTTCAAGTTTATTAAGTAAAGGTTAAAGTCTTGAGTTAGAATTTCATTTCTTTTAAAGATTCCAAGTTTCATGAATTAAAATACAAGCTTTGTTGATAAGAAAAGAAAAATAAAATATTTAATATATTTTGAAAGGAATGAAACTATTTCAAAGAGTTAGAACTTTGAAACTAGAAAAATATTTATTGATATTTTTTTTGTGTGGTTACGTTATTATGAGGTAAATACTTTGATTGAACATTTAGTCTTTAAAAATGTAGTAGATCAAACTTGTAGTTATTTGAAACAAAAAAAAATTGAGTTATGGCAAATTTGAGAAAATTTGTGGTTGTGTGAAAAATTTTGAGAAAAATAATTTAAGACGTTTCGAATGATTGTTAGTGAATTCTCTGAAAAATTGAAGGATGTTGATTTCTAAAAATATGTTTTATATGTTGAAAGTGGGTATTGTGAATAATAATACTATTAGTCCTTACTCGTTGTAAACTCTGTTAGTGAAATATACTCTAAGGGTGTTAGAAGTAAGAAAAAAGTTGTAAGGTAGTTAAAGACTCAGGGACTAATTTGACTAAGTCAAACACTATTTGATTGAAGGTGTTGGCACGAGCGATATTTTCGTTGTGTTTGATTGTGGTAGCAATAGTTGTTGAAAAAACTATAATTGAGGTAAGTGCTCCTTCCAATTTTTTAGTTTGCACATAGGGACCATATATGTGTGATAGATGTGTGAATATGTGATGGTTAATATTGACGTGATTATGCATACATGATTGATAATATGGGTTGCTACATGTTATGAATTTTATTGATGAGAATGTGTTTTGAGTATGCTCTGTGAAAAGTATGAAAAATTATTAGTGTGTAGTGAGTATCAGAAGGAGAGTCTTTTAATAGCTACATTTAAATAATAATTGTTGAGAAAAGTTCAGAGTTATGCATTTCATAGTTAGTGGTGACCGTGATGGACCACGGGATGGTACCATGAGTTGATTGGTCCATCTTATCCTTACGAGGATTTTTAGTCGTGTAGGTTTGTGATAGACTACACTCTGGTAAATCGTGTTGATCTGTGATAGATGGCACCTCGGTAATTAGTACTGGCTTGTAAGAGGCGGTACAATTATGATTTATGCCCCTCGATGAGGGTTTGGAAATTCTAGAATCATGTGCACTGGCATATAAGCATTGCATTAGGGTGCTTGGCACGCTAGTCATGTTTGTTATGATATGATATATATGTATGTACGTGCTTTGTTATTGTTTGGTATCATGCCATAACTACTAAGGGTTTATTGTTTGTCTTCATGACATAATTGTTAAATGTTAATTGTTAATTTTGGTTGGTGACTGGCATTTGCCGACTCCTTGGGTATACGACCCCATTTCAAGCAGGGATAGATATATAGCGATAGTGGTGAGGACAAGTAGGAGAGCTAAGGTAGTGAACTGTTTTGAGATTCCAGCACCGCCGGAGCCACCTATCTCGTGGGTGGACCTAACCTCTGAGGAGACTAATCCCTCTATGGCTGATGAAGAGGAGAAAGTTACTTCGTGGAGAGATACTACGTCAGAAGGAACTTGTGCAGTGTGTGGAGGTCACCCTTGTTACTGTAGTTGTTAGTGGGTGATTAGATTCGTTTTTGTTTTATAGGGCCTTAGTGTTCTTCTTTTGTTGGTTGTACTTATTTTGTTTTGGGATGACTGCATTTATGACATACCTTGACAGTTGACTTTTTGGTGGGTCCATGTTCCATTTTTTGACATGACCATGGGGAGAATAGCATTCTTGGTGCAGTACTTCTGTGCAGGTGTCTGCTGAGAATACCCCAGGGGTATGAACGATGTCTGATAGGTCTCATAGCCCCAATGTATTTTCTATTTGTATACTTTGGATTATTGTCCCAAAAACTATTATAACATTTTGTATATATGATGTAAGTATTTATGACTCTTGTCGTTTTGTGTTATAACATATAATTTTATTAAGTTGTTTTAAAAAAAATGCACTCGTACTGTTAAAAATCAGGGTGTTACATTGTGGCATCAGAGCTTTGGTTAGATTGTAGGTCGACCTGTATGTTGGGAGTCGTTATCTGATCGTGCGTCGGGGAAAGTTGTTAGAGTTGTCAGGTCTTGTGTAGTTGTTATGTGTTGATGTAGTCAAAAGTTATCTTTTGGAATTCATCTAAGCGGTGTTAAGATTTCTTCTTGATATTGGTTTTGTAGGAAACAATGCCTCCAAGAAGGAACAAGGTTGCAAGAGTCAAAGTCAATTGGGATGATCAAATGGCGGAAGCAATGAATAACATGGCTGCTTCTGTTGCTGCACAGACAGCTGCAAAGACTATGCGGAATCTTGAGAAGAGGGAAAAAGAGATTTGTGCTGCTGAGTCAAGGGGATTGGAAGATTTCCGTCGTCACAATCCTCCAAAGTTCAAGGGTGATGAGAGTCCAGAAAAAGTCGACCAGTAGATTTAGGAAGTGGAAAAGATCTTTGAAATGATTAATTGCAAGGCAGGGGTGAAGGTCAACTATGCTACGTATCTGCTACTTGGGGATGCTGCATATTGGTGGAGAAGTACAAGGCTTCTGATGGGATCGGCTCATGAAGAGGTGAACTGGCAATCGTTCAAAAGGAAGTTTTTAGACAAATACTTCCCGATGAGTACTAGGACTAAGTTGGGTGATGATTTTCTTAAACTGTACCAGGGAAATATGACGGTGGGTGAATATGCTGCTAAGTTTGAGTCATTGTCAAGGCATTTTAGGTTTTTCCATTAAGAGTTTGATAAACAATTTATGTGTCACCATTTCCAAAATGGACTGAAGTATGAGATTCAAAACTCTGCCTTGCCATTGGGAATTCAGCGTTTCCATTTCGTAGTGGAGAAATGTAGAGAAGTTGAGGACGTGAAGAACAAGAGGGCCCACCGAGGAGGGAACTTTAGTTCAGGGGGGCCTAGTCGGGTGAACAATCAGAACAACAAAGGAAAGCAAGTTGTTAAGCCCTATAACCGACCACAGAACAACAACAGGGGTTAGAATCGCCTAGGGAACCATAACTTTGGAACACAATTGGGACAAGTGATTCGATGTTTACGATGTGGGGAAGAGGGGCATTACGCTAATGTTTGTACCTCTAAGAGTCTGCCTTGCTACTATTGCCAGAAGCCAGGGCACTTTGCAAGGGATTGCAAGGCTCCGAAGGTGGAACCAACAGTGAATGCAACTAGGGCTACTCGTCCTACTGCTAAAGTACGCGTTTATTGCACGAGTGTTGAAGTTGGAAATCCATCTAGCAATTTGATCCAACGAGACTGCGAGATTGCAGGTAACACTCTAAACGCACTTTTTGATTCGGGGGCAACCCATTCCTTCATTGTTATGGACTGTGTGAATCGTTTGAAGCTATTTATGTCTTCTCTGCCTTCTTATTTGGTTGTTTCAACACCTGCTAAGACTTTGACCATAAATGCTCCATGTTTATACTGTCAAGTAACTATTTAGAATAGAGATTTCTTGATTAATTTGATTTGTTTACCCCTACAATCACCCGAGATCATTCTCGGTATGGATTGGATGTCGTATCATTATTTAATCTTGGATTGTGCTTGCAAATTGGTTCTTTTCCCCGAGCCATGAGTCGTTCGGTATCTAGTTGCTAACAAACTCGGTTTGTCTCTGAGAGAATGAACTCAAGAGTTTCTGTCATTGGCTAACGTGGAGGCAAAGGTAGATGTGAGCATAGAAGACATGGTGTTTGTCAAGGAGTACCCAGACATATTTCCAACAGAAATTCCAAGATTACCACCTGTAATACCCCTATTTTTAACAGCGCAAGTGTATATTATTTTTAAAAAAAAAACAATTAATAAAATACCAAATCGTAGCACAAATGACAAATACCATAATTAATTACATCATAATTATAACAAACTGAAATAGTTTTGAGGCGATAAACCAAAATATCCAAATATAAAATACACTGGGGCTATGAGACCTATCAGGCATCGCTCATACCTCTGGGGTATTCTCGGCAGACACCTGTACAAAGTACTGTTCCAAGAAATACTAATCCCCCCATGGTCACATCGAAAAAATGAAATATGGACCCACCAAAACAAAAGTCATCTGACCCTAAAAGTATAGTTACAGTCATCCCAAAATGAAATAAGTACAACCACCAAAAGAAAGACATCAAGTCCCTATACAACAAAACTAATCTGATCATACTCTAGCAACACCAGTAACATGGGTGACCTCCACACACTTCATAAGTTCCGTCTAACGCAGTATCCATCTTCGAGGTAACCTCCTCCTCATTAACATCCATAGACGGATCGGTCACTTCAGAAGTCAAATCCACCTACGAGATAGGTGGCTTCGGCGGCGCTGGAAACTCAAAATAGTTTAGTAATGGTCGGTAAGTGATCATTCACCGGAAAAGGGAGCTCTGACTTGTCCCGCCTAGATGGTCCAGTCTCTCGCTCCACTAGCATCGGCCCCTTATCCTTTCTGCCAGTCCCTGGTCCAACCACTGTATCCTCAGCTCCCACGGCGGCCTCCACCTCAACTCTACCTGAGGAATCCTTTGCATTTTCCCAAGCTCCACTCATCCCAAGCACCAATCCGGAAGGTACCGGATAAACGATCTTCTCGCCAGTGAGTTCCACAAAATATACTACCCCAGCTTTCGAACTAGTCCTCATTATCCTCCCCGTATAAGTAGCCCTGCTTGTGATGGAGTCATATACCCAAGCAGTCGGCGAGTCTCGATCTGGGAAGTCTAACGACGTCTCTCACAGGCCTTAGTACTAATTACCAAGGTGCAGTCTTTCATAGGCTAGCACGATTTACTAGAGTGTAGCCTATCACAGGCTTTACACATCAGTTAAATCCTCGTAAGGATAAGATGGACCAACTATCACATGGAACCACCCTGTGGCCCATCGCAATCACCACTGACACTGTGGCCCATCACGGTCACCACAAGCTATGAAATGCATGAGCATACTCTAACTCTCTTCACCACAATCACTAAGTAAATGCAGCTATTAAAAGATTCCCCATTTTTAATACTCATTTAACACTAATGATTTTTCAAACTTACCATAGAGTATACTCAGAACAAATTTTCCTCAATAAAATTCATAACATATAACAACACGTATATTCCCTCAAGAATATATAATCACATCAATATTTAATCATCAATTCACAACCTGCAACAATACGTGTTTTCACTCAAAAATATATAACTACACGTCAAAATTTAATCATCAATTCATAACCTGTAACAATACGTGCTTTCACTCAAAAATATATATATACACGTCAAAATTAATTATCAGTTATGAATACATAATCATATCAAGGCTTAATCACCACAACGACATTAATATATCAGAGTTCTCCCCACCGCTAACTCGGTGTCAACGGTCTCGATTCTTTTTCGAGACTCAAGGAGCTAACTACATAAACATAAATATTTATAATAATTTGTTCACAACTAAAATTTATCCAACCACAACAAAATTCCCAAAATTATATCTTTTTCAGACACCAAACTTTTAAAACCAAATAATTTACATTATTTAGTTAAAACTAAATAAAACAAATATTGTCCAAATCACACATACACACACTCGACTATTAAAGCACCGAAATTTTTGAGTTAATAAAATACTCTAAACTTTTTCTTTTTAAACTCAGTCCAAGAGTAATTAAAAGAGTAACATTTTAAACTCTAACCATTTTAATTTCAATCTAACTTTTTGCTCAAACTCTTTAACTTAGTTAAAATTTGAATTTTTTCACAACTTTAACAACTCTAAATATTTTTTTGTAAAATTTCAACTTCAGTTCAAACTCATTTATTTGAAAATAACTCATTACATAACTCAAACACGTCAAAAATCAATTTCCTTTTCTGTTAACCATTACTAACAAAATCAACAACATTAATCACACATATAGAGTCCCTATATGCAAACTAAAATAATTTGGAAGAAGCCCTTACCTTCGTTGTAGCTTTTACAACCTTTTTCTTACCATGATCAAATAAGGCGAAAACTCTCGCTTGCGTCATCGCTTCAAAAGCTAGCTCACTAGCACCGAAATGTCCAGAGGAGTAACTTTCCCTTCTGTCACTTCTCGAATGGAAACTTAGATCTAATAAATAAATGAGGATTTGTATTTTGCGATTTTGTTTTTTTTTTTTTAAAACAGAAGAAAGACGGAGAAGAAGATAGCGAGGCCTGAGAAAATGGATTTTGCTTTCCTCTCTGTTTGCTTTCTAAGCTTGCCTCTCACGTATATATATATATACTAACTTACTAAATAATATATATATATATATATATATATATATATATATATAAAAGTTCATGACATAAGTTAGTATTATAAAATTATAATATTAAAAAGTCTGATACCATAGGTTAGTGTGTGTGTGTATATATATATATAATTATACACATATATTATACATATTACAAACTCTAACAAAATAAGCTTTTGGTACTTAATTCCCAAAATAAAATAAAATTGAGCTAAATGCCACAACAATTCTACACAAAAATATACTAAAATTGCATAAATTAGAATTTAAAACTAAGGGTCTTACACCACCAGTAAGAGAGGTGGAGTTCTTCATTGATCTACACCCAGGAATCGGACCTATTTCAATTGCATCGTATTGGATGTCGCCATTGGAATTGAATGAGTTCAATGCCCAAATTGAAGATTTTTGGAGAAAGGATTTATCAGACCAAGTGAGTAATAGCCCGATTTTTTTTTTCAACAAATTCATAATAAAGAGAGAAATACCTTTAGATAAAGTATTTAAGTCGTATCACAACGACAAAAGTCAACAATAATTACAAACAGCGGAAACGGTTTTGAAATGAAAATCCAAAGTATTTAAAACAGAAAAATACACCAGGGCTATGAGACCTATCCAACGTAGCTCATACCCCTGGGGTATTCTCGGCAGACACCATACAAAAGCACTGCCCCAAGAATTTTAACTTCCCCACGTCACATCAAAAAAAGTGGTACAAGGACCCATCAAAATAAAAGTCAAGCTGACAATATATGGTATAGGTACAGTTTTCCATAATGAAATAAATACAACCACAATAGATAGACATCTAACCCCTATACAGCCATCTAATCTGATCATGCTACAAAAAAAACTATAACCCAGGTGAGGTAAGTCTAACTTCGTTCCAATCTCCAGAGTACTAACTGGTAGGACGATCCAGATTCTCATATGAGGGCAAAGCCCAGATTTCCACAATAATTGTAAAGGTCACCAACCGAAATTAACAAATATCACATAGCATTTAAATTTTAAATGCACAAAATAACCTTTCAACTTAGCATACATCTAGAAAGGGTTTTCATATGCCACACATGCATAATCAAAGTTGAAAAATGAAGTTTTTAACCAAACTGCACTGTCGTATTCGAATACAGCATCCTTGTATTCGAATACAACTGCGAAAATGGCAGGATTTCAGTTTTAAAAATGTTTCGATATCATTCAATGCTTACCATATAAAGTCAATCAATAACACTAATCAAATACGACACAATTACAAACCACAATCGAGTATGTATATACAACCATTACAATATATCAAACATGACTCGCGTGCCAAGCACCCTAATGCAATGCGGATATGCCAATGCAAATGATTCCGGAATTCCAAACCAAAACCCTCCTCGAAAGGGCGTAAATCATAATTGTACAGCCTCTCACAGACCAGTACTAATTATCAAGGTGCAATCTCTCACGGATCAGCACGATTTACTATTGTACATCCTCTCACAGACCAGCACAATTTTGTATGCGTGCAATCGCTCACAGATCAACACGACTTACAAGAGTGCAATCTCTCACAGATCACCACGACGCGAAAATCCCCGCAAGGATAAGATGAACCAACTATTCACATGGCATCATCTCGTGGCCCACGGTTACCACTATCACCATGGCCCATCGCGGTCACCATGTACTATGAAATGCATGAGCATACTCTGACTCTTTTCACCACAACCATTAAGTAAATACAGCTATTAAAAGATTCCCCTTTTTTAATACTCATTTAACACTAATGATTTTTCAATCTTTTCACAGAGCATACTCAAACATATATTCATCCATAAATTTCATAACGCATACACCATCAATTATGGATACATCAATCGCACATTCACCACACATCCACATCTCAAACACAACAAATTCAATCAATTCGAATTCCAAAATTTCACACAAAATTTAATCATGAATCACCCGTATTCACAACTCCACATTTTCAAACATAAACCACCAAATTTAATCTCCAAAATTTTCAACCATAAATCACCAAAAATAATCTCCAAAGTTTGCAACCATAAATCACCAAATTTAATCTCCAAAATTCTCAACCATAATCCACACATAAATCACATCTGAAAAATTCATAATATTAATTATGAACACATAAATCACGCCAAACTTGAATCACCACATCTCAAACACATTAAATTCAACTTCCACAATTTCACCCATAAACACATTAAATTCATTTTCCTCCAATCTACACATAAAATACATCTCAAAATTCATAATATTAATTATGAACACATCAATCACACCAAACATGAATCACCACAACAACATTAATATATCAGAGTTCTCCCCACCGCTAACTCGGTGCCAACGGTCTCGATTCCTTTTCGAGACTCAAAGAGCTAACTACATAAACATAAATATTTATAACAATTTGTTCACAACTAAAATTTATCCAACCACAACAAAATTCCCAAATCGTATCTTTTTCACACACCAAACTTTTACAACCAAATAATCAACATTAATTCAAAACTCCACATTTCCAAACATAAACCACCAAATTTAATCTCCAAAATTTTCAACCATAAATCACCAATTTAAATCTCTAAATTTTTAACCATAAATCACCAATTTAAATCTCTAAATTTTTAACCATAAATCACCAATTTAAATCTCTAAATTTTTAACCATAAATCACCAATTTAAATCTCTAAATTTTTAACCATAAATCACCAATTTAAACCTCCAAATTTTCAAACATAAATCACCAATTTAAATCTCTAAATTTTTACCCATAAACATCTTAAATTCATTTTCCACAAATCTACACCTCAAACACATCAAATTTATTTTCCACAAATTCACACATAAGGTCCTAAATGCAAACTAAAAGTTTGGAAGGAGCCCTTACCTCAACGGTAGCTCTAACAATCGATTACAGCATTGCGATTAATTCCGGTAAAAACTTTGTCCGCGACGGCGCTTCCAGAGTTAGTTCACTAGCACCGTAGCGTGGAGGTGAGCAACTTTCCCTTCTGTCACTTCTCGAATGGAAGCTTAGATCTAGCAGAAAATGGAGGTTTGTATTTGTGGATTTTGATTTTTTCTTTTTTGAAAACTCAAGAAAGAAGAAGAAGGAGTTTCCTCGCTGTCTGGGAAATTGGATTTGCTTTCTTTTCTGTTTTGCCTTTCACGCGTGTATATATATATATATATATCAATTATCAAACTCAATTTTCTATTTCTTTATAATTTTAAATATTTTTTTTTCATATTTAATGTTTAAGATGTTTCAATTGAGAGAAATTAAGAGGATTTTAATGGAGAAATTTTCCCCCAAAAAATTACATACAAGAACATAAAATTTGAACTTCTGATTAGGAACGTTTCCCAAGACAATGTTTTTACTCAATAATAACATGTAAAAAATATCAATTTTAAATTCTATAATCATTTTCCCTCTAACTAATCTAAACATGCCCCAAATGAGGGATGTTTTGGGGACATAGACATGTACTGCACAACCTCTAGCAAATCATCCACATACGGCAAATTAAGCATTCAGTCAAAGTTTTCATATTCTGGTGGGGCATCTACCTCATGGTACGGGTAGACAACAAAAGCGGACCTGATTGAACCCGATCGACCCAAGAGAAAATTTAAGCACGGGGTCGGATTTCGGTGGGTGAAAAGTAAGGATTTAGATGGGTCTACACGGTCGAGTTCAAATGGATAATTTGGATTCATTGATATTTGAACCCAATTGAATCCATTACTATAATTATATTATTATTTTTATTTTTATATTATATATTAATATGCAAACAGTAGTCACACAGGGCACTAAGTGATTTTTTTTTTACACACTTGCATGCTAGTGGCCTTGGTCCAAGGCAAGTTTTTTATTTTTGATCTTTTTGTATTATCCAATCTCATTGAAGTTACTATTTTGTGTTAGGGTTTGATCTTTTTTCACGAACATTTGTTTTATGATGTTTCCATTATGTTTAGGTACTGATAATATAGAGGTTGTCCATATCTCCTTTCTCTGTTGAACCTTTAGAGAGGGTTAGTTTATTAGGGTTTCTTAATGTATTTTTTAAGTTTTTAAGGTTAATCTATGATTTCTTAGTGTTTTTTTATTTCTTAGATTCTGATTATATTACTATTGTTCATGTTTCTAAGATAATAGTGCAATTTATTGAGAATTTTGTTTCCAATTTATTGAGAATTTTATGTAGGTTTAGATTGATTAGTTTTACATTTGTAGTTATTTACAAATTTGTTTATTTGCTATTTTTGTAGGCTGTTGTTTTATGATCTTGTATTTTCTATTTTAAGGTTTATGTTCTTGTATTTTCCGAGTTTTGGTTTCTAGTTTTATGTTCATGTTTGATATGTTTAATCTTTTTAAAGTTTTAAGTAATCTTTAGGTTAAAGTTTTAAGTTTCTGCCTTTCTGGATTAAGGTATTCTAAGTTCTTAAGGTTGTAAGTTAGGTTTTCTGAGTTTATGTTCATGTTTCCTCTGTTTATTCTTTTTAGTTTTACTTTTTTACTTTCATGTTTTATCTGTTTATTCTTTGTAATTTTACATTCATGTTTGATTTATTTATTCTTTTTAGTTTAACATTCATGTTTGATCTATTTATTCTTTTTAGTTTTATATTCATATTTGATTTGTTTATTCTTTTTAGTTTTAGATTCATGTTTGCCTCATTATAATTAAATATTGCTACGTTGTAGATTCTGCTTAATATTTACTTAATGTTTTTTGAACTTTTCTAATTTGGAATAATGAAGTAAGGCCAAGGAGGTAGGAACATGCGAGATAGACCAGAAAACTGTAAGTTAAACACATTGTAAATAGTTTGTTAATCAACTTGTTGAAAAGAGATTGTGTATGTTATTTTTTTAATAATTTAACTTGTCTATTGTCTAGCGCATGCTAATAATCTGCTTCATGTGAAATGGTAATTAAGTCTATTGCTTAAATCTGGTTTCAGTTGGTAATTCAGTCTATGCTAATAATTTGGTTTTTTAGATTATGTATTATGATTATGAGTAGGGGTGTTCAAATAACTGTTTTGAACCAAATTGAACCATAAATTAATTGAATCAAATTGCCATTAAAAAAGCTGAACTACTTATATAACGTAAGAACTGAATTTAATACTATCAACCACTCAGTGAAAAAGTTGTTTCCTTTGGAAAATTCACATGTTGATTATGTTTGAATGGATTTAAGAAAATTCACTTTTTCATAGAAATTCATTTTTGATATATTGAACTATTTTTTTTTTACTGTTTGAATTCACAAACTCATGCAATACTTTTTGACTCTTGAATAAGAAGCGTAATTTTTGAATAGGTTAATAAATTAGTTCAATTCTGTATTAAAAACCATGGTGCACCAAACCACAAAACCGATTCAGTCTAGTTCAGATGAAGTCATTACAGTTCAGTTCAGTTTTCTTAAACTGTTTTTGTGGTTCAGTTTGGTTCGGTTTAATTTTCTCTTAAAACCAAACCGTCAACATGCCTAATTATGAGTTTCAGTTTGTATGAATTTGATTATGAACTTATATGGTTATATAGTTTTATGCTATGCTAAAATAATATGATTATGAGTTGAACTTGTTTTAGTTTCTATGAATTTTATATGATAACAAGTGACTCAATTACTAAACTAACTGACTATTCAATTAGTTGTTACTTTCCTGCTGAAGCAACTCCTACTGTCCCATACTAGGAGTTGTTTCATATAAAAAAGACTTAATCAAATAAAATCGTTATTAAAAAACAAAATATGAGTTGCTAAAGGCCCAAACCATATGAGTTGTTTCATATACAAAATTCACTAATAGATCACACAAAATACTTAAATTTGGATGATAATTAATAATATAGGAAAACTTGAACAATTAATTAAGAAAAGTTCATCAAATTAAACCTTTGATTAAAAACTAAATATTTTAAACTTTAACTAGACTTAAGCATAGCAATCATATATGTTTCGGTGATGGAGCAGCATTCGCCTAATCCTTCTCCTAACCAACCTGATGAAGCTAGTAATCAACTTATTGAATTATCTGCACCTGCAGCTACTCTTCCTCTAGTTTCGAAGAAGAGAAAAGACAATGCAGGTGGTTATAGAAAAATTTCTAAGGTTTGGGACCACTTCAATGAAATTCCTGATTGTGAAATTAGAACTGTTGCTTGTAAATACTGCCATCAAAGGTATTTTGTGAAGTTAAGAGACATAGTACTTCCAATATGAAGCATCACATAACAAGATGCAAAAAATATCCTTTAAATGTAGCAACTGACCCTAACCAAACTATTTTACAATTTCCAACAAGTGAGGGGTCTAGTTTTGTTGTAGCAAGCTCTAGATTTAATGCTCAAGCATGTAGAAAATCTTTGGCTATTTTTATCAGTTTGGATGATCAACCCTTTAAAGCAGTTGATGGGGAGGGATTTAAGTACTTATGTAATCAATTGCAACCCAATTTACCCTACCATCAAGACGTACTGTAGCAAGAGATTGTTTTCAATTGTATTCAGATGAAAAAATTAGGTTGGAAGAGTTCTTCAAATCCGATTGTAGTAAGGTGGCTGTTACTACAGATTGTTGGACTTCTGTCCAAAATCTTAATTATTTGACCCTCACAATCGACTTTATTGATAATGAGTGGAATTACCAAAAAAGAATCATTAACTTTTGTGTGGTTCCAAATCACAGAGGTGAGACAATGGCTATGAAGCTTGATGAGGTATTAAAGGAATAGGAACTTAGAAATATGTCTACCATCATAGTTGATAATCCATCATCAAATGATGCCGCGGTAGGATTATTGAAGAAAAAGATAAAAAAAAAAAAAACACGAATGAACTTTTGATGGACGGTTTTTTTTTCATATGAGGTGTTGTGCTCACATACTCAACTTGGTGGTGACTAAAGGATTGAAAGTCTTCAACTCTTCAATTTCTTGCATTCAAAATGTTGTGAGGTTTGTAAGATCTTCACCATAGAGGACTGCAAATTTTAAGGAATATATAGAATTTGCTGGAATTACAAGCAAGAAATTGTTGTGTTTTGATGTTCAAACTAGGTGGAACTATATGATGTTGGAAGTGGTTGTAAAATTTAAACTAGCCTTTAACAAGCTTGAAGATGAGGGTGCAATCTATAGGAAATACTTTATAGAAGCTTCCCCGCCCACTAATAATGATTGGGAAAAAGGCAACTGCTTTGTTCAGTTTTTGAAGTATTTTTATTATGCAACAAAAGTGTTTTCAACCTCATAACAAACAAGTTTGCATACGGATTTTCCCCAATTAGCTTCCATCTTTATTGAACTTAAGCGTTCATCCATATACCTCAACACTTGTTTAACATCAATGGGCAATCAAATGTTGGCAAAATACACAAAATATTGGGACAATGAATCTAACATAAATCAACTCCTTTACTTTGGTGTTATTTTAGATCCCCGATACAAGTTAAGGTATGTGGAGTGGTGCTTCAATGATATGTATGGTGATAAACCAATTAAAAAAGATTTGTTGACAAGCATAAATGATAATTTTACTAAAGTGTACAAATGGTATAAACGTGCTTATGATACAACATCTAAGACTTCATCTTCTAGTGCTGGTGCATTTGTTTCCCTTGGTGAAACAACCGTTGTTGGTCACACAAGCGCACGCTTATAATAGGAAAATGTTTTTCCAAAACATTTAAAGGAAAATGATTCAATTGATGTTGAAAATGAACTTGAGAGGTACACTAATGAGAAATGTATACAGTTTGTAGAAAACTTTGAGATTCTAATGTGGTGGAAACACAATGTTTGTCGGTATCCAATTATATCTAGAATGGTGAGAGACACCATGCCTACACCAGTTTCTACTGTGGCTTCTAAGAGTGCTTTCAGCCCCAGGAGTATGGTTTTAGAGGTATATAGAAGCTCCCTAAACCCAGAAATGGCGAAGGCTCTAATATGCACCCTGAACTGGTTGAAGCCGTCTTCTTACCAATTTAAAGACTTCATATTTAATGAGGAGTATGAGATTTCAGAGGGAGTACTAGTAGGTGAGCTGATTTTTTTCTAAAAAAAATTGTACTCACCGTTATTTGTAATGTTTATATGTGTTTAACATGATAATTCACTCTTTTTTAAAATATCATAGATTTAAATGGAAGCTCAGCTGGAAGTGGCCCACTTCCTTCCTCTCAGCCACAACCTTCAGGCTGTGTTTAAATTGTTAAAGGTCCAATTTCAGTTTGCCCCTTCATAATTATGTTTTGCTTTTAATTATGTTTAGTTTTAATTATGTTCAGTTTTTTATTTATTATAGGCCGCCTTTTATTTGATTTTTTGGAGTCACACAAGACTCATCATCAATAATAGCACAACCTGACAACCAACCACTACTTTTGGTAAAACGTTTCATTTAGTTATAGTTTATTGTAAATGATTTCAATGTTCTTATGGCTTATTTATGATTTATTTTGTTGTTGAATGAGTTGGGTTAGGTGGAGCAAAAAGCTTTTTGAAGGAGCTTGCTATTGTTTGCACTAATGAGAATTTATTTGTAAGTTTTTATTTGATTGTCATTTTACTGCATAATTTATCAATATAATAAATTACAAACCATCTGACTCATACTTTTGTGGCATTGGACCAGCTTACCATATCTTTGCATCAACCTCTACTTATGTGGCATTAGATCAAAATTGACAAAAGAAAACCTATGTAAGTTAACCTTTGCAACTTTGTTACAATTCAATTGTTGGGTATGCAATGCATATGAAAACTTGATTTAGTTATTTGTTTAAAATTTGAAACATAGATGCCATGTTGGAGTCTCACTGTTATGAGAATAGAACATAACAGAACATAACTGAAGCAAATTTCTCATTGCTCTTGGGGTATTTTTCTACAAATTTTGTTGTTGAATGAGTTTGATTATATATAATGTGTTTTACATTTTTATCAACTGATGTTAATGCATTCTACAACTGTCACTGGTTCTTTCTAATTGGAACACTGATGTTATTATGTCCTGCAACTGTCATTGGTTCTTTCTAATTTGAACACTGATGTTATTGTGTTTTGCAACTGTCATTGATTCTTTCTAATTGGAACACTGATGTTAATCTGTTATGCAACTTTTTTTTTCTTCTTTTTGTATTATATGTGTGTAGAAGAAGAAATATTCATGCGGTTGAAATTACCCAGTAAATCCTCATGGTGCAGCAATATTGTTTTCCTTTGATTAATGTCGAATTTTAATAAAGTCGATCATGATGTAATTTATACTTGAGGATGTAATTTGTATTGGTTGTGTTGTCATGTGATTGTGACTTATGTTGCTGATGAATTTGTGATTTAATATTAGCCTTCGACCTTATGTGGCTAATGACAAATGTTATGTCCTTGAGAACGATACAACAAAACTTTGATTGATATTATAAAAAATTGTGATTTAGAAAAATTGAAAATATAAAACAAATGTAATGTATCATTGGCAGGTTGAACCAGTTGTTTATAATGGGTGAGAGTTGTATTATATATAACAAACTATATAGGGTCAAATTATTTCCAGATTTTTATAAATAAGATTAAAAAAAAAAGGTCCAATTAAACCTAATCCGTTTTTACCCACCCACACACAACCAACACCTAACTTGCCCGAACAAAAAAATAGACGAATTGGGCTAATAAACACCACTTATGGATTGGATCGATTTTACTGTTTTTTCCCATATCCGACCCGATGTAAGGGTCTTGTTAGTTTGTACATAGAAAAGAGGAAGTCAAACGAATATGTGTCGCAATAAGAATTATTTAATAAATGGTTAAGATGTTTAACAGATGCGGTCACACGTCACCTTAATGTTTTAGGGGCACTGATTTTTTCAACAAAGTATATATTTATTCTCAAGAAACTCATTTTTCATGCTAAAGTATTTTCTAAAAAGTAATTATTTATTTTGATCTTTTTTATAAAATATAGTTGTGTCAACAAAATTTGATATAAAAAAATTAAAATAAAAATTAAATTTTATAATATTAAATTATTTTAATGACGGTGAAATTCGATTGATTTTCTATTTGAACCATTGAATCACCCTTAACTTTAAAGAGAACACAATAACTTATTTATAAATGATATTGATATTATTCAGTTCTATCGATTCAAATTTATTTCAACAATTGAATCACCCTTGATTTTCTATGACAACGAAATTTTATTTCAACAATTCAATTAAAATCAAAGTTCTTTTATATTTTCTAGTAAAAAATATAAGGTGAATGATATTTAAAGATTAATATGTAGATGTGTAACATCCTAAATCAAAGGAATAAAAATAATTAGAATTTCAAAATTTAAAATATTCTAATTTATAGATTATTATGATTATATTATTATTACTAATACTGTAATTGTTATCAATAACCAATTTGTTTAAAATAAGTTAATATTAGTAAGCTGTTTTGTTTGTTAGAGACTTATAAATAATTATAGGAAGTTTATTTTGTTTGTTAAAGATTTTTGTGAAAGGGATATTATAACAACCTTTTGTTATATAATTATCTATTATTAAAGAGCAAACAAAATCAAACAAAAATATGTATTCATTTTATTTGTAACAACCAAGAGTTTAGTGGAGCAAATATAGGATACCTAGTCAAATTATCTTATAAATATTTATATAAATAGATAGAAAGAAAAAAAAAATACTGAATTAAAAAAGAAAACTATGCCAAAACAAAGAGGAGCAAAAGTATGGTTGCAATAGCGGTTAATAACGATTAACACATACAGAATCTTTTTATCAAAAACTCTTCAAGAAGTGAGTAATCACACCTTTAAACTTTCATGCTACATTTATTTTGGGAATTTGGGATAAAAAAAGAGTTAAGATATTCTGAATAGTATTTTCTTATAAACATATATTTGGTCGAAAACCTAACTCTATTTAGTATTTTCTTATAAAAATATATTTGGTCGAAAACCTAACTCTATTAAAATTGGGTTTTTATGAACTATAATAATAGATTATGAATTGATATATTTTGTTGAATAAATAGATAGAAGAAGAAAAATAATGAATTAAAAAAGAAAACTATGCCAAAATAAAGAGGAGCAAAAGTACGGTTGCGTTGCAATAGCGGTTAATAACGATTAACATATACGGAACCTTTTTATCAAAGAACGCTTCAAGAGGTGAGTAATCACACCCTTTAAACTTTCATGCTACATTTATTTTGGGAATTTGGGATGAAAAAAGAGTTAGATATTCTGAATGGTATTTTCTTATAAAAATATATTTTGTCGAAAACCTAACTCTATTAAAATTGCGTTTTTATGAACTGTAATAATAGATTATGAATTGATTTATTTACTACTATTTGTTGAATTACCGTTTTTATGATTGTTTGAATGTATATTCTTTAAAAATATTGTTTTATTATATTTTCTTGAATGATTGTTGTTATTATATATTCAAATGAAATATTATATTATAAATATGATTTTACGAATATGGTGGTTAAATATATGAATTATTTGAATTGTATGTGTTTGAGATATATATATTCTTTAAAAGATTGTTTTATTATATTTTCTTGAATGATTGTTGTTATTATATGTTCAAATGAAATATTATATTATAAATATGATTTTACGAATATGATTGTTAAAAATATGAATTATTTTGATTGTATGTGTTAGACATGAACTTACACTCCATATAGATGAGTTTTAAACTCCACAACGAGATGAGGTTTAAACGCCACATGGATGGGTCTTGTATCCCACGTATAGATGAGTTTTAAACTCCACAATGGGATGAAGTTTAAACTCCACACGGATGGGTCTTGTACTCTACATATAGATGACTTTTAAACTCCACAATGAGATGAAGTTTAAACTCCACACGGATGGGTCTTGTACCCCACATATAGATGAGTTTTAAACTCCACAATGAGATGAGGTTTAAACTCCACACGGATGGATCTTGTACCCCACACTGGATCAGCTAGTGCTCCACATGATGAGATAATACTCACTTCGCGGAAGTAGTATATCTCATGAGATGAAGTTTAAACTTCACACGGATGAGTCTTGTACCCAACATATAGATGAGTTTTAAACTCCACAATGAGATGAAGTTTAAACTCCACACGGATGGGTCTTGTACCCCACATATATATGAGTTTTAAACTCCACAATGAAACGTGGTTTAAATTCCACACGGATGGGTCTTGTACCCCACACTGGATGAGCTGGTGCTCCAGATGATGAGATAATACTCACTTCGCGGAAGTAGTATATCTCCATATAACGATGAAACATCATTGAATTGATTGATTTATTTTCTGCAGAATAAATGTGTATATTGGATTTATTTGATTATTATAGATGAAAATTATCGTTAATTTAATTGATGAGTTTTTATTAAATATTGGAAGTAATTGGTTATTACAGAAGAATCTTAGTTATATCATGTATATTTCTAAAGAATATTTTTGGAAGAACGCGGGTGCCATGATCGATTTTTCTGGTTACCGTGCCGACTAAGAACAATACTTATTTTAAAATTGTGTGTACTATTCACTGGGATTTAGTATATCATTAAAGTGTTGTTTTCAGATATTGAGACCGTTGAGGACGTCGAGAGTTTGAGAAGTCCCACCTACTTTGAGAAGATTAATTTTCTTAGATTAGGTTAGTAGATCAAGAATAAGTAGACATAGTGTCTACATTGTAGTTTATTTCGGGATTAGTTATTAAATGCCCAAATTTGAATATTTTGATTATTAAAGAATTTTCAGCTGTAAGGTTTTATTTTAACGATTTTACAATATTATTTCTTTCGAATACTTCATCATTTATTATAGTACATTTCCTCTTATATAAATATGAAAACTTTTTCGTTATTACCTCAATTGTTATACCCACGTAACTAGACGTTACAAGATGAATGTCGTTGTTAAGGTTGGATGTTACTGATACATATTTAATTGGATATATATATATATATATATATATATATATATATATATATATATATTT
>JBBPBQ010000002.1:36497297-36520521 GCA_037974755.1 Cicer yamashitae | reverse complement strand
ACATTTAAAAAAATATATATATATATATATATATATATATATATATGGCCCTGCATATCACATTAATGTAAAACTATTATAGTTTTTTTATATTAGTATGCAATGTAGAATTTGAGTTTGGATCTCTCAATCCAAACCTCTGTCCTGTCTATTCTTTTTTATTTTTTTTATTTGGATTGAAAATTTATATTATAAAGATTATGGATGTATAGTTTTACACAAAACTAAAATCATACAATATGTTATTGAGATATATTAAAATTAATGTCTTATGTACTTTTATTGAAAACTGTTAATTTTTATGAATTTTAATAACATATCAAATGATAACATGATGTTTTATTTGTGTAAAGTTTTATATACATGATTTATATAATATAAACTTTCGATCCAACGAAAAAATTGAATAAAAAAATTAAAGAAAAAGAAAGAATTGGTAGAGATTTAGTAAATTAAATTCTTTCAGTGAACCAATATTAAAAGATATACCTTATAGTAAAGATTCAGTTTGTTTTTAAGAGATTAAAGGTTTGTCAATGTAAATGTTTTTTTCGACACCAACAATCTAACAATCAACTTATCTCAGTTTTTTTATGTGTCAATGGTTATTGATATAAAATAATTTTATAATGACAATGTATAATTTTTAATCTATATTTTAAAGGGGTATAGTGTATTAAGGGATAAATAATTCTTATATAAATTGATAATCAATTAGAAATATTAATTTTTTTAAGATGACAAAAAAATTAAGTGGTATTTAATTTGAAAAAAAATTGCAACTTATAAAATGTCTACTCGTACTCAAAAGTATACAAAATTTTGTTAGATATTCAGTCGAAATACATTAATTTAACAATCTCACCTTCCATAAAAAAGTATCATCTAAATCCTTCAAACTTTCTCAGAAATTGACATCTTTTCTTCGATTGTTTCTTCCATTACCCATATTTTTTTGAGCTTCAACGTTACTCCTATATGCCATTTGATTCTCTTTTAATGTTTTATATGCAATTTGATTCTCTTTCAATGTTTTACATGCCATTTGACTAAACTTCAACATTATTTGCCATATGATTTTTTCTTTCTTTCATTACTTTCTCTTCAGTATTTTTCGAATTCCCCAAAATTTGTAATCATTATTATTCTTTTTCTGAATATTAAAATTAATTTATTTGTCTTTTTTCGATTGTTTTTGTTAGCTTTCAAGCTTATTGCTTCAAGTGCAAGAAATAAAAAAGATGAATTAATGTGAATGAATGGATTTTTTATTACTGTGATGACTATGCTATTTATCCATGGCTTTGATCACATTCATTCTAACTAACCTCTAACAGACTAACTAACTAATCAAGTGGTTAATTAATTATATTACATACGATCAATGTTTTACTTAAATTACAAAACTTTATAATACCAAGAACGTTCTTGGTTTATTCTGATTTTCCAGAACATTCTTGGTTTTTAACAGTTTTAGTAATTTTGAAAAAATAATTGTAAATATTCATTGAATTCTTCCAAAACTTATAAATTCAAAAAGTATTTAGAATTCTTAAAAATCTTCGATGTTATTAATTCATTAAAATCCAAATAGAGATGGGAATAGGCCACGCCGACTGATAGGGGCCTACGTCAGACTAGACTTCTTTTTTTTAAATAAATAAGGCCAAGACTTCTAAAAAAACCTATTTAGTTAAAACGATCAAGCTACAAGCCACATAATAAGCCTAATAGGCCGGCCTATTTAAATAAATATAAATAATATTTTTTTACTACTATAATTATTAAATTAAATTTTGATATTTTGTTATATATATATATATATATATATATATATATATATATTTAAATTTTAGTAATTTACGCATATTAACCTTATTTAGTTTTTGACATATTTAAATGTATTATTATAAAATATAATTTAAGTAGGATGTATATAAAATCATATTTTTCAAATTGTGATGTTAAATTTCATAATAGAATTTAATTTCATTGACATATTAACTCGTTAATCTATTTTAAAATATGTTTGATTATTTATTCAAACATGTTAAAATTAAATAGGCTTTTAAACAGGCTGACAGGTTATACCAGAATTCTATGAAGGTCAGACTAAGGATTAAAAATTAAACCTATGACAGATCATAAGCCAGACTTAGGCCTTGAATTTTTTGATAAGCCAAACTCAAATTTAACAAAGTCTAACTTAACCCAACCTATTTCCATCTCTAAATTCAAATTATAAAATAATAATTATAAATTTTTTTTTGAGTAAAACAAATTACAACAGGTCTTTTAATATAATATTAAAAGTCAATACAAATTCCCACATACTTTTTAATATTCGAGACTTTCCTATAAAATTTTTAAAAAAATTGCTTTGGTAGCCGTGAAAGTTACGAGTCTTACATTCTTACCTTCTAAAATTAGTTTTGTCCTTAAAACTCATCTCCTCACTTTATTTTTCATCTTCTCACTTAAAAAATAAAACTCTAGCTTTCTCTCAATTCGATATGCCATGGGTGCTACACGTGTAGTGATATAGTAAGGTCCTATAAAATTGGGGTCAACTTTCTTGACACGATGGCTCTACTGAATCCACTCCAGTGGTAGGTGTATCTCAAAGGAACATAGTCACCTTGTCTAGTGCACTTGTCGGCATAGATCTTTTGTCGATCTTGCGCAATCTTTAACATTTCCAATATCTTTCTAATTTTGTTTTTCGTTTGTTGTATCATTTCAAATACTACAATCATATTTTCCCCATCTTGATACTAACAAATCAGTGTTTGGAACTTGCTTCCGTATGAAGCCTCGTACCCATATACTCATGCTCACGTGAAAACTATTATTGTAGGTGAACTAAATCAATGGCAACACGTCAACCTAAATTCTTTTATTTATAGCAAAAATTATGGCTTATTTTCTATTTGTGTCTTCTATTATTATTATTTTTCGTCTGATTAACATTTACATTGTCTGTTTGTTTGTAAAATTTGTTATACTTGTCTTGCAAATTGATCTATGAAAAATTGTTCAGATGTTTTCCTTGATATTAAATGACTATGTGAATGTCTTGCCATTATTGAAACTACAAAAATGATTTTCTACTGATTTTAAGAAAATGGGCAAGATATATCCGTTGTTTAAATTTTAAACTATGAATGCCATGAACTCTGAATGCCACCAAAATTTAAATATGAGCTTTATACATCGACTGTAATGAAAATTTGATCTCATTATATTTTTCAAAGCTAAGATACAAAAATTTTGTTGGATAAAATTTATTCGCGAAATTTTGAAAAGATTTAATTAGTAGAATTATTATATGATTTTTTTGTTACCGAAAAATTTATCCATAAGCGATATGCGACTTATTTAAGAACAAACTCGGAGACGGAGTGAGGTGAGGTGACTTAAAGTCTCAAAATATCTAGATATTTTTAAAAGATATTAATATTCTAATGAGGGGTTAGTGAAAAATCTAGATATTTTCATACTGTGTAGTAAGACTTTGTACGAACCACAATGAGCCACCTCACTCTCCCTTTATGTGTGTGGACTAGAATGACTTGTGAAGGAATGATTAGATGGGAAATGATTCGGGTTAGTTAGATGTTAAATTCATCTCTCGGTTGAGTTGCGACGAGAGTATATATTTTTTCTAAAGTAGATTGGGTAATGAGTGATGAAATGTTTGTAAGAGTGATTAGATTGTGCAATGATGTGTTTAGCTAAAATATCTAATTATTTTTCTTCATGTAGTAAGAGTTAGTAGTGATTTTTTTTTGGTCCCTTAAGCCTATTTTCTCCCAAATATTTCAATCATCCACTCATTTTTTCTTCACTCTCTCGCTTGAAAAAAAATAAAAGAACAAAAAAACCTATTTCTTCTCTCTTACTTCTTACTAGTGTTAGTAAGCAAACACTTAAAAAATAATCTTCTTCCTTCAAATCCATTCATCTTTTAATCAAAGTTTGTGAATCAAACGTTCTTCTATCGTGGTCGTGAAGCCCTTAGTGTTCAAGTAATTTTTTTTTTCATTTTTCTCTCACATATGATGTAGATCCATGTCTTACTATTATAGATCTCAAAGAAAAATTTGATTTTGAACATTTTAAGTTTTTTTCAAAGAAATGAATCATGTTAAAATGTTGTTTCTCTTTGGTTAATGTTGTAGATCTACTTATTGTAGTGGTGGATCTAAAAGAAAAAAATTTAGAACAATTTCAATTTTTACAAAAAAAATAGTTTTATACTAGAATAATTTTTCTTCACAAAAATAATAGACTTGTGATAGTAGATCTAAAAGAAAATCAAATTTGAATATTTTTTTCAAAATATTAATTTATGTTAGTAAATTTGATCTTTAAGTTTTTGTGATTTTTATTGTTGAAAAGGTTTTAAAATGTATATTTAGAACTATTGATAAAAGAAATTTTCCCCTTCTCACCCTAAATGGGTGAACCTAAATCTAGTAGCTAGGGTTTGGGATTTCAAATTTTTTCTTGTGTACAAAGAAGTTGTGATCCTGGATTTATAAAGGGCTGAAAACCTAAAGAGTATTTATTTAAGTTGTTGACGAAAATTTTAGGGTTTTGAAAATGTTAGAATAATTAAAGTTAGTTTTACTACTTTGATATTTTGATTTTGGAAAAATTTGAATATTAGGAAAACTCCCTCTTTGGGTTAAAATATTGAATTTGGGGAAAAATGGTTAAGTTTGGAAAATCAAAAATTGATCATTAATTATTGACATCAAAGATGAATGTGTGAGTATGTCTAAGTTAGAAATGAGAAAAATTGGACTAGTCCAAGTGTGTTGATGTCCGGAACACACTTAGGTTAATTAAGGTTTTGGAAAAATTTAAATTGGTCCCTAGATCATGATGGGAAAATCCTAAAAATTGGAGTTTTGGTGAAAATAGAACTTGTTTATGATCATTTGATTTGTTAGCTCAGAGGAATTTGAAAACCCTAGAAAAGTTTTAGAAAGTGGTAAAGACTAAAATGTTTGAGTAACTTGTGATTTCAAAAGAATAAAACCCTAATTTGTTTAGGTTATGTCATGGTAAATTTTCAAAGGCAATCAAGTTGGAATTTTGGAAAGCCCTAATCTTGAAGAATTTTAAAGTGTTAAAAGATTTACGTGTGTGATAATTTTAAAATAGTTCCTTTATATCAAAGGATGACATTTTAAAATTTTGTGCTCTTTGAGAAAAATGTTTATGAGAAGCTTAATGTAAGAATTTTATGTTAAGAAAATATTTTGTCATAACTTGTTCAAGATAAAGATTTGAGTTGAACTTCAATAATTTTGAAAAAAGATTGGAAATATTCAAAGCATGACATAAATGTTTTGAAAAGAATTTGAAATACTTTTTTGCCTAAGGGTTTAAATCAAAGTCTTTTTGAAGCTAGGGAACCTAATTAGGTAATAATACCTAAGAGAAAGCCAAATCCTAATTGATTTGGATAGTGACCGAACCTAGGGTTCATTTTGAGGTTGTTTAAGAAACTTGTATTGATTAAGTCGATTGATTGAATGAAATTGAGAGGTGTCGTTGGAATTGTCAGATAGATTATGTTTCCGTAGCGTGAGTTGTTTGTGTAATAAAGCACCATCGAGGTAAGGACACTTTCAAACAATATTATATATGCTTGAATGCAGAATGTGTCTGTATACATGTACTTGTGCTAGTGATGAATAAATATGCACATGATTGTTTATGTATTTGATATTATTATGTATTCATAGCCGATAACATATATGTTTACTGTGTGTTACAAATCTTATTGATGATAATATGTCAGAGTATGCTTTGTGAAAAAGTGTGCAAAAAATTATTAGTGTTTAATTAGTATTAAAATTAGAGTCTTCTAATAGTTGCATTTACATAATAGTTGATGTGCAAAAGTCAAAGTATGCTCATGCATTTCATAGTTAGTGTGGTGATTGTGATGGACCATGGGGTAGTTCTAGGTGTTGATGATCCAAATTATCCTTATAAGGATTATTGAGTAGTGCTAGTTTATGTTGAGACTGCACTATAATAAATCATGCTAGTCTATGTTGAGAGTGCACCTTGGTAAGTAGTACTAGTTTGTGTTGACTTTGTACATTTATGATTTGCACCTCTTAAGGAGGGTTTGAAGTTTAGGAATCATGTGCACTAACATATTAGCATTGCATTAGGGTGTTTTGTCACACGAGTCATGTTTGTTATATGATATATATATATATATATATATGATTTATTTATCACTTGATACCATGTCAAAGTTTGTTTTTGTGCTTGTATTTTTGTATATACATTTCACTTTTTAGATAGCGATCCTCAACTATTATTGCGGATCGGACTTATTCACTATGTTTTTATTCTTGTGAGGAACGAGAGTTAATAACATTGAATTCTACACCCAAATGCCTTGGAATGCGTGTTTTCGTCGTGGCAATTGAAGTGATAGGAAAACTGATGGGAACTAAACAGACGTTAAGTACATGGATTAGGGAACAATAAGATTGTTCGGGGTAGGATAGTTTTTACCACCATTATGATTGTTGGCTAACTATTGATAAATTGAAGATCTGATCTCACCAACTATTGGAGCGTGTAGAGATGATGGAAATCCTATACGAAGGGGTAGGTGACTGATGATTTGATTTTAAAATGATATCTATATGAATATGAAGTGTTTCTAAAATATTTTAACCTCATCTTTTATAAAGGGAATTTTATTATGCCATGATTTTGTCTAAATGAAGGGAGAAATTGATATATATCGGAATAATATTTTATTCTAAGATGTATCAAATATTCTAATTCAAGTGTTTTATCCTATTTTATGTTGAATTGTTTGATCTAATTTTAACATTAAAAGGTTTTATCTTTGTAAATAATTTAATAATTGGCTTTATCCTCAATTTTTATATTATTGGAATTTGGTTAAAAAAATCTATTCAAGTTCAAAAATTTAGTTGATGAATTATCATATTTTTTGATTTCAGCTTGTGTAGCGGAAGCACGACATTCTATTTTATTTCATAATAGATATTTTACTTCATTCTTAAATGTTCTCATTTTGTTGTTATTTGCCTGAAGGAGTAGTTTACATAAACTTTCCCCTTTTTTTAAAATAATTTAAAAATATCTTTCAACTATGTATTTTAAGAAAAAAGTTTGAATGGTTTTATCTAACGTGTCTTTGTAAACTCTACCTAATCATTTTATTATTTTTAAGTTTCGAAGGAAAAACTATATTTAAGTGAGTTGAATATAAGACCTGAAATTTTCTTATATTTTATAGATAAATATTTTATTTTGTTTATTTGCTTTAATATTTTAACTTCATCTTTTATAAAAAGGTTTTTACTATCCTATGATTTTATTTAAATGAGTGAATTTTACCACGATTTTCTTGAGATCTTCTAGTTTCAAAGACGAAACTATTTTAATAGGATAAGTATTATAACACCCTAATATTTTTATATCTTATTATGTGTCTTGACTAATAATTTTATTGATTTATTAGTTAATTAATTATTTATTTTATGGGTAAGGTATCTAAATGATATTGTAACACCCTCTATTTTATGTAATTAATTAGATAATTTATCTTTTCATTTAATCATTCTTTGTATGATTTATTTTTATTCAAATTATTTCATGATTTATTTTTATATTAATTATTTGATGATTTATTTTTATTAATTAATTGATGAGTATTTGGTTAATTTAATTAATTAGAAGAGATTTATTTATCTCATTTAAGGGTTCAAATAACAATTTGATTAGTTGGGCTTGTGACTGTTGGGCCTTTTAGCTACTAGCTAATTTGGATACAAACCCCCCTTCTTACTTCTTCCCGCGTCTTTTTTCCCTCCTTGTGACATAATTTGAATTGTTTCCTTTATGAAAAAAAAATCTAGGGTTGGCTCCTTTGTTCTTCAGTAACAGAAATTACTATAGTATAAGAATATGAAATCTTTCCCTTTACTTAGATATTGGCACGCAAGACTTGTTAAACAAGGAAGAAGACTTGATTTTTTTTATAATTTCCTTTTTGGATAGAAAAAATCTTATTGGTATGCTTTTACCAAATAAATTAAGAAATGAATCCTCCTCTTTTAATTTCTATCTCAAACCCTCTATCTCCCTTATCCCTCATGTATAACTAGATACACTAACTTCTTCAGCACACTTATTTAGTAACTGAATTCCTTTGATTTCAAATCAGTTTATTTTTTATTAGGATTAACAAAAAATTGATATTGTCTCTCTTCCTATTTCCACAAGTCTCCCACTCAGTAATAGTAAGCAGAAAAAAAGGTACAAAAACCATAGCAACCACCACTTTCACACCCCCATCATCATCATCTTGTTCATCAAATAGTTTTAAGTCCTCAAGAATAATATGTAGTATCCTTGTATCCTCATTTTCGTGTGGTAAAAGCTTTGAACTCCATTCCATTGCAAACAAACAATTTTGTGGTACTTAGAGCTTTGTGCTAGGAAGAAAAACGGCATAGGTAAGGGCTTTTCTCAATCCAAATCTTAGTTAGAATATTTATCTTCCATGTGTTGAAGTTTTTATTTTTATGATGTATATGAAATAAAGTTTGAGTTTTTATGTTATATGTGTTGAAGTTTTTATTTTTATGACTTTATATGAAATAAAGTTTGAATTTTTATGTTATATGTGTGGAAGTTTTAATTTTTATAGAGTATATGAAATAAAGTTCGAATTTTATGATACATGTGTTGAAGTTTGAATTTTTATGATAAATATGAAATCAAGTTTGAATTATTTATGTGTATGTGATGAAAGTTGAGATTTTTACGATGTAAGGAATGAAAGTTTCAATTTTTATGGTTATTTTTTTATGAATATAAGATTCTCATGTTAAGGACATGTGGTATATGATCTTATTGATTTGTGAATAAGATGGTGATTTGAAAAAGTGATTTGTGAATGCATATGATATGATCTTAGTGAGTTGTGTGAAAGTATTCTAATTTGATAATACATTATCATGTCTTGGTATATGCATCTTCGTGGAAGTTGCCTTAGTGGCAGGTTTATTTTTTCCATTGGTATGAACGATTTTTCTATGTGGAAGTTGCTTTAGATACATATTTTATATCCGGGTCATATAGTTTTTAGGAGCATGCATTATGCATATGTTTTTATCATACAATTTAATTGTTTACGTCTTATTTTTTTCATATGTTTAACTTTGGTTTGATGTGGATAATGGAAAAAAATTAACCCTTACAACTAGGGTTGTGCATGGTTGTTTTGAAACCAAACCATATCCATTTTAAAACCATTATATGGATTAAGATTTATAACCAAATCCATTTTTTGAACTGGTTATAAAATCGGTTGTAAAATTGGTTATGCATAAATAACCGATTTCTAGTTATGCAACTGGTTTCGACAAATCCAATTTTAAAATCGATTTTTTCTCAAAATTGGGTTAAATCTGATTATTTTTTAATTGATTTGTGTACTTTTAATTGATTTGAAAATTCGACATTATATACGGAAAACTTGATATAACTTGTTAATTTCAAGAATTTGATGCATTATAAAACTATGATGACAAAACTATGAGCAAATTTGCATTATGGTTAAATCAATTTTTTTTTTATTATGTTAATGAGAGAAAGAGAGCATCTTGCTAATTCAATTTAAATTGTATGTAAATTACAATTTAGATAAATGAATTAGGGTATTTAAGGTTCAAATCCAAAAATAAAATATGAGTGGATAATAACCAGATAAATTTCAAATTCAAAAATTGGATATCCAACCAGTTGGTAAATGAGTTTGATTATAACCATATTATTTTAACTGGATATTTAAAATGGATTTGGATCCGGTTATGGATTTGGGCCTCATAACCGGATTTTTTGCACAACCCTACTTACAACAGTATTTTAGGTACTAATGACTTCGAGGAGATTCAAAAATAGTTGTTGTGATGTGTGTCGATGTGTAGCAAACATGGTATGAAAATGATTTTTTAAGACTATTTTGTAATAATAAATTTACCTTGGTATTTCTAAATTTATTTTAATATTTGTAACCGATGTTTTAAAATTATTAATAATACATAAGTGATTTTTCCTTCCTATAGGAATAATTGGAACATCATTTTAATTTTAGTTATTATATTTCTGTGACTTAATTTACGAGGTTTTATATTATTCTAGTGCCTAAACAAATATTTTCTAAATAGTGGCAAATAAGGTAAGGGGACATGCCTCTAAAATGTCTTTTATACCTACTAGATCGACCTATTATTTAATTAAATATAGGGTTAAATAAATTTTTTATTTATATAAATATACCATATTTCATTTTTAGTCCCTATAAAATTTGCCTTTAAACAATGGTCCCTCAAATGTTTCTATATACAATTTTGATCTTTTTTTTTAAGTTAATTCATGTGTATCATTTGGTTTTTTGAATGAGTTTTTGCAATCATGTTTAGAACATTATAATAATCCCTCGTACAAAAATTTAGAATTTTTTAACAAAAGATTAATTAACTAATAATTTTTAAGTGCTCAAATCTTACAAAAATATTTAATTTATCATCTGTTAAATAATTCTAAATTTTTGTGGAAAAAATTATTAAAATGTTTTAAACATGCATGAAAATAATAAATTCAGAAGATACACTTGAATTGATTTAAAAGCAGAGACCAAAATTATTAATGAAATTTTTTAGAGAAAATAAAAACAAAATATAGTATCTCTATAAAAACAAAATATTATAATATTAAGTTTTGTTTTTTTTTTTGAGTAAAATCACAAATTTGCTAACAATTTATGATATTTTAACATCATGAATGTTAGATATATTTAAATATATTATTGTAAAATAGAATTGAAATATAATGTGATATATGTTAGATAATTTAAAATGTTATATTAGAAATTGGATGAATTCCCAAGTATATTTTTGAGTTTTAGGATTTATTTATGAAGACCCACCCAGAAATCGTATGAGAATGGCATCCATCTAAAGTATCAATAAGTAGAAACACCATTGTAAACATAAATTCATCTAGTTTATCAAACTTAACCATCAAACATAATGATTACGGAGATAGATACAATAACAACAAGTTGACCCGATAATAAAACTTCTAAGCATAATTAGACTTGGAACTGTTGAGTTTAATCCATAACTGTCATGTTTAGAGGGTTGTTATAGTTAGTTAGTTAGTTAGTTAGTTGCCTTGAATCATAAAATAACAGGCCTATATAACTAACAGCATGTATGTGCAATGATGTAATTTTTGACAGTAAGTGAATAACAAGTTTTGCTGTGAGGATTGATCCAGGATTGATCTTAGATTTATGAGAAGATTAATCCTGGACTGACAGAACGATCTCTTCTGCAAAATCTATCTTTCCTTCTTTCTCCTCTCATCTGTTGCGTAAGATTCTGGATTGATCCAAGGTCAATGTGATGATCAATCCAGAACTAAAGATCAATCCTGGTTTTCTGTTAAATTGGTTTTCTTTCTTCTTCTCCTACCCGCTGCGCATTATTCGTAGTTCCAACAATTGGCATCTAGAGCTGGGTTAAAATCAAGGGAAACACGAGTGAAAAGTGAGGGGAACAATCAAGGGAAACACAGAGTGATAGATTCTTGACAGGCATAATGAATAGCAATGGTTTTGGATCACATATTCTTGTTCTTGATGGCAAGAACTGGGATCGATGGAGTGCATTGATGAAATCTTTATTTGGAGCACAAGAAGTGAGTGAAATTGTGCAGGATGGCTATGAGGACTTGGTAGAGAATCCAACTGATGCACAGAGGAATGCATTCAAGGAAGCCAAGAAGAAGGACTGCAAAGCCTTGTTCTACATTCAACAGAATGTTGACAACCAACATTTTGAGAAGATTTCGAAAGCCACAAGATCCAAAGAAGCATGGGACATTTTAGAAAACTATCACACTGGTGGAGAAAAGGTGAAGCAAGTGAAGCTACAATCCTATAGAAGAAAGTATGAGATGATGCAGATGGAGGCAGATCAGAAAGTAAGTGATTACTTCTCAAAATTAACAGCCATAGTCAATCAAATGAGAACTTGTGGGGAGAACATTACAGATCAGATGGTGATAGAAAAGATGATGAGATCTTTAAGTCCAAAATTTGATTTCATAGTTGTAGCTATTCAAGAAGCAAATGATGTGAAGACTATGAAAATTGAAGAGCTGCAAAATTCATTGGAAGCACATGAACTCTTGGTGTTTGATAGAAATTATGAAATATCAGTTCAACAAGCATTTCAAGTTCAAACTACCAAGAAGGAGGGAAATCAGAAGGATTTCAAGAAAAAGGGAAAGAGAAGAGCAAATTGGTCCAACAATGGTAAGAACAAGATTGAAGACAAAGCTGAATCTTCAAAGAAAGGGGGTTTTGGCAAAAGCCAGAACAAGAAGAAGGATTTTGACAAAAGTAAGGTACAATGCTTCAACTGTGAGAAGTATGGGCACTTTGCAGATGAATGTTGGTTCAAGAAAGATCAAAAGGATGATGAAGAAGCAAATCTGGCTCATGGAGATGATTCCAATGCAGTGTTGATGATGGCTACGATCAGTGATGAGAAGATCAAGAATGAAGAGTGGTTTCTTGACTCTGGATGCTCAAACCACATGACATCACATAGAGAATGGTTGACAAGCTTTGATGCTAGCAAGAAAACCAGCATAAAACTGGCTGATAGCAGAAATCTGATGGCTGAAGGTAGTGGAAATATAGTGATCAAAAGCAATGATGGCAGAAAAATCATTATTGCAGATGTGATGTATGTTCCTGAGATGAAGTGTAATCTCATGAGCATTGGTCAATTGGTGGAGAAGGGATTTTCAGTGACTATGGATGGTGACTCCTTGAAGCTGTTTGATGCAAAGAAGAATTTGGTGCTAAAATCAAACATGTCACAAAATAGAACCTACAGATGCAACATTTCAAGTGAGAAAATGATGTGTTTGTCTGCAGCAGTTAGTGAAGATATTGAAGGCTTATGGCACAAGAGGTATGGTCATCTAAATTTTAGAAGTCTTAGTGATTTAAATTCCAAAGAACTGGTGTATGGGCTGCCAAAGCTGAATGTCAGAAAAACTATTTGTGAAGTATGTGTGAAAAGTAAGCAAAGCAGGTTCCCATTTGTGTCTGAAGCACCTAAAAGAGCTACTGCGGCACTGCAAGTGGTCCACTCTGATATATGTGGTCCTTTTGAAGTACCTTCATTGGGGGGAAGCAGATACTTCATCACTTCTGTTGATGAATTTACAAGAATGATGTGGCTGTATACAATCAAGCTTAAGAGTGAAGCATTAGAGGTATTCAGGAAATTCAAGAGCTTAATTGAAAAAGAAAGTGACCAATCAATTAAGATCTTGAGAACTGATGGTGGAGGAGAATACACCTCAAAAGAATTTGAAGATTTCTGTGTTAATCAAGGTATTGTGCATGAAGTGACAGCTCCATATACACCTCAGCACAATGGACTTGCTGAGAGAAGAAACAGAACCCTATTGAATATGGCAAGAAGCATGATCAAGCAGAAAAACCTACCACACAACTTCTGGGGTGAAGCAGTCATTGCAGCTGCTTATATCTTAAACAAATGCCCTACAAAGAAGCTGAATCAGAAGGTTCCAGAGGAAGCCTGGTGTGGAAGAAAGCCAAGTGTGAAGCATTTCAAGGTTTTTGGCTCATTGTGCTATAAGCATGTACCAGATGTTAGGAGAAGCAAACTTGAAGATAAGAGTGAGATTATGATACTTATAGGCTATCATCCCACAGGTGCCTATAAGCTTTATAATCCTGTAACACAAAAGGTGCATATCAGTAGGGATGTAATTGTGAATGAGGCTGAGAAGTGGAAATGGGAAGAGGAACCAGTGTACAGCGAAGAGAATCAACAAGGCTGCATTTATCCTGATTCCAGTGATGAATCAGAGGATGAAGAAGTGGTCAATAATGATGCAGGTGAACCAGAAGAAGTGGCAGCAGCAGTGAGACCTCAAAGAATCAGACAAATTCCAAGCAGGCTGAATGATTGTGAATTAATTTCTGATAATGCAGTAAATGATGAAGGTGATATCATTCACTTTGCATTATTGGCAGACTCTAAACCTCTCAATTATGAAGAAGCATTGAAGATAGATGTGTGGAGGAAAGCTATGATGGAAGAACTCCAATCAATTGAGAAGAATCAAACATGGGAACTAGTTAATCTGCCAGACAAGAAAAGGAAGATTGATGTGAAGTGGGTCTTCAAACTGAAGATCAATCCTGATGGGAAAATTTCAAAACATAAGGCCAGGCTGGTAGCTAAAGGATTCCTACAGAAACATGGTATTGACTACAATGAAGTGTTTGCTCCAGTTGCAAGGCTTGAGACGATAAGATTAGTGGTGGCTTTAGCTTGCAAGAGAAGGTGGTCACTCTACCATTTGGATGTAAAATCAGCCTTTCTAAATGGTCCAATTGAAGAGATTGTGTTTGTGTCACAGCCTCCTGGATTTGAAATACAAGGCAAGGAAAACATGGTGTATAGACTCCATAAAGCTTTGTATGGTTTGAAGCAGGCCCCTAGAGCCTGGAATAAGAGGATTGATCAGTTCCTAATTCAGATAGGCTTCACAGAGTGTGCAGTGGAGTTTGGTGTGTATGTGCAGAGTTCAAGTGCAGAAGAAACAATGATAATCTGTTTATATGTGGATGATTTGCTCATTACTGGGAGCAAGGCAGCAGAGATTGAAAGGGTGAAACACAAGCTGAAATCTGAATTCGAAATGACTGATCTAGGTGAACTCTCATTCTTCTTAGGAATGGAATTTCTGAAGTTGAAAACAGGAACAGTTATGCATCAGCAGAAGTATATAGGTGAATTGCTGGATAAATTTGAAATGAATAGCTGCAATTCAGTTTCAAATCCATCAGAGACAAGTTCAAAGATTGATGAGTGCAGTGAGGAAGAAAGGGTTGATCCAACAATGTTCAGACAAATGGTTGGCTCACTGCGATATTTGTGCAACAGCAGGCCTGACATATTTACTCAGTCAGTGTAATTAGAAAATTCATGAATGATCCAAGGAAGACTCACTTGATAGCTGCTAAAAGAATACTCAGGTATATAAAAGGCACAAAGGAGTTTGGTCTGCTATTTCCCAATGGCAGCCAAGGTGAAGGAAGTGAATTCATTGGATATTCGGATAGTGATTGGTGTGGAGACATCACAGATAGAAGGAGTACATCTGGTTATGTTTTCAAGTTCAATGAGGCAGCCATATCTTGGTGTACAAAGAAGCAACCAGTGACTGCACTTTCATCGTGCGAGGTAGAATATATAGCAGGTACATTTGCAACTTGTCAAGCAATATGGCTGGATTCAGTGATGAAGGAACTAAGGTGTGAAGTGATGAAGCCTCTCAAACTCAGAATTGATAACAAGTCAGCAATCAGCCTTGCTAAAAATCCAATCTCACATGGCAGAAGTAAACACATTGATACATTATTGAGAGCAAGTGAACAATGGAATGATTGAAGTGCAATATTGCCCAACTAAAGTGCAGCTAGCAGATGGTTTCACAAAGGCTTTGAAACTTGACAGATTTGAGTTTTTGAGAAAGAAGCTTGGTGTTATAAATGTACAACAATTATGAATTAAGGGGAAGTGTTGAGTTTAATTCATAATTGCCATTTAGAGGGTTGATATAGTTAGTTAGTTAGTTAGTTAGTTAAGTGTCTTGCATCATAATGTAACAGACCTATATAACTAACAGCTTGTATGTGTATTTGTGTAATTTGACAGTAAGTGAATAACAAGTTTTTGCTGTGAGGATTGATCCAGGATCAATCCTAGATTAATGCAGAGATCAATCCTGAACTGATAGATCAATCTTCTGCTTCTGCAATTCTTTTTCTTTCTTCTTTCTTCTTTCTTCTACCCGCTGCGCAGTATTCTTTGTTCCAACAATTGGCATCTAGAGCTGGGTTAAAATCAAGGGAAACACGAGTGAAAAGTGAGGGGAACAATCAAGGGAAACACAGAGTGATAGATTCTTGACAGGCATAATGAATAGCAATGGTTTTGGATCACATATTCTTGTTCTTGATGGCAAGAACTGGGATCGATGGAGTGCATTGATGAAATCTTTATTTGGAGCACAAGAAGTGAGTGAAATTGTGCAGGATGGCTATAAGGACTTGGTAGAGAATCCAACTGATGCACAGAGGAATGCATTCAAGGAAGCCAAGAAGAAGGACTGCAAAGCCTTGTTCTACATACAACAGAATGTTGACAACCAGCATTTTGAGAAGATTTCGAAAGCCACAAGATCCAAAGAAGCATGGGACATTTTAGAAAACTATCACACTGGTGGAGAAAAGGTGAAGAAAGTGAAGCTACAATCCTATAGAAGAAAGTATGAGATGATGCAGATGGAGGCAGATCAGAAAGTAAGTGATTACTTCTCAAAATTAACAGCCATAGTCAATCAAATGAGAACTTGTAGGGAGAACATTACAGATCAGATGGTGATAGAAAAGGTGATGAGATCTTTAAGTCCAAAATTTGATTTCATAGTTGTAGCTATTCAAGAAGCAAAGGATGTGAAGACTATGAAAATTGAAGAGCTGCAAAATTCATTGGAAGCACATGAACTCTTGGTGTTTGATAGAAATTCTGAAAGATCAGTTCAACAAGCATTTCAAGTTCAAACTACCAAGAAGGAGGGAAATCAGAAGGATTTCAAGAAAAAGGGAAAGAGAAGAGCAAATTGGTCCAACAATGGTAAGAACAAGATTGAAGACCAAGCTAAATCTTCAAAGAAAGGGGGTTTTGGCAAAAGTCAGAACAAGAAGAAGGATTTTGACAAAAGTAAGGTACAATACTTCAACTATGAGAAGTATGGGCACTTTGCAGATGAATGTTGGTTCAAGAAAGATCAAAAGGATGATGAAGAAGCAAATCTGGCTCATGGAGATGATTCCAGTACAGTGTTGATGATGGCTACTACCAGTGATGAGAAGATCAAGAATGAAGAGTGGTTTCTTGACTCTGGATGCTCAAACCACATGACATCACATAGAGAATGGTTGACAAGCTTTGATGCTAGCAAGAAAACAAGCATAAAACTGGCTGACAGCAGAAACTTGATGGCTGAAGGTAGTGGAAATATAGTGATCAAAAGCAATGATGGCAGAAAAATCATTATTGCAGATGTGATGTATGTTCCTGAGATGAAGTGTAATCTCATGAGCATTGGTCAATTGGTGGAGAAGGGATTCTCAGTGACAATGGATGGTGACTCCTTGAAGCTGTTTGATGCAAAGAAGAAGTTGGTGCTCAAATCAAACATGTCGCAAAATAGAACCTACAGATGCAACATTTCAAGTGAGAAAATGATGTGTTTGTCTGCAGCAGTTAGTGAAGATATTGAAGGCTTATGGCACAAGAGGTATGGTCATCTAAACTTTAAAAATCTTAGTGATTTGAATTCCAAAGAACTGGTGTATGGGCTACCAAAGTTGAATGTCAGAAAAACTATTTGTGAAGTATGTGTGAAGAGTAAGCAAAACAGGTTCCCATTTGTGTCTGAAGCACCTAAAAGAGCTATTGCAGCACTGCAAGTGGTCCACTCTGATATATGTGGTCCTTTTGAAGTACCTTCATTGGGGGGAAGCAGATACTTCATCACTTTTGTTGATGAATTTACAAGAATGATGTGGGTGTATACAATCAAGCTTAAGAGTGAAGCATTAGAGGTATTCAGGAAATTCAAGAGCTTAATTGAAAAAGAAAGTGACCAATCAATTAAGATCTTGAGAACTGATGGTGGAGGAGAATACACCTCAAAAGAATTTGAAGATTTCTGTGTTAATCAAGGTATTGTGCATGAAGTGACAGCTCCATATACACCTCAGCACAATGGACTTGCTGAGAGAAGAAACAGAACCCTATTGAATATGGCAAGAAGCATGATCAAGCAGAAAAACCTACCACACAACTTCTGGGGTGAAGCAGTCATTGCAGCTGCTTATATCTTAAACAAATGCCCTACAAAGAAGCTGAATCAGAAGGTTCCAGAGGAAGCTTGGTGTGGCAGAAAGCCGAGTGTGAAGCATTTCAAGGTTTTTGGCTCATTATGCTATAAGCATGTACCAGATGTTAGGAGAAGCAAACTTGAAGATAAGAGTGAGATTATGATACTTATAGGCTATCATCCCACAGGTGCCTATAAGCTTTATAATCCTGTAACACAAAAGGTGCATATCAGTAGGGATGTAATTGTGAATGAGGCTGAGAAGTGGAAATGGGAAGAGGAACCAGTGTACAGCGAAGAGAATCAACAAGGCTGCATTTATCCTGATTCCAGTGATGAATCAGAGGATGAAGAAGTGATCAATAATGATGCAGGTGAACCAGAAGAAGTGGCAGCAGCAGTGAGACCTCAAAGAATCAGACAAATTCCAAGCAGGCTGAATGATTGTGAATTAATTTATGATAATGCAGTAAATGATGAAGGTGATATCATTCACTTTGCATTATTGGCAGACTTTGAACCTCTCAATTATGAAGAAGCATTGAAGATAGATGTATGGAGGAAAGCTATGATGGAAGAACTCCAATCAATTGAGAAGAATCAAACATGGGAACTAGTTAATCTGCCAGACAAGAAAAGGAAGATTGATGTGAAGTGGGTCTTCAAACTGAAGATCAATCCTGATGGGAAAATTTCAAAACATAAGGCCAGGCTGGTAGCTAAAGGATTCCTACAGAAACATGGTATTGACTACAATGAAGTGTTTGCTCCAGTTGCAAGGCTTGAGACGATAAGATTAGTGGTGGCTTTAGCTTGCAAGAGAAGGTGGTCACTCTACCATTTGGATGTAAAATCAGCCTTTCTAAATGGTCCAATTGAAGAGATTGTGTTTGTGTCACAGCCTCCTGGATTTGAAATACAAGGCAAGGAAAACATGGTGTATAGACTCCATAAAGCTTTGTATGGTTTGAAGCAGGCCCCTAGAGCCTGGAATAAGAGGATTGATCAGTTCCTAATTCAGATAGGCTTTACAAAGTGTGCAGTGGAGTTTGGTGTGTATGTGCAGAGTTCAAGTGCAGAAGAAACAATGATAATCTTTTTATATGTGGATGATTTGCTCATTACTAGGAGCAAGGCAGTAGAGATTGAAAGGGTGAAACACAACCTGAAATCTGAATTCGAAATGACTGATCTAGGTGAACTCTCATTCTTCTTAGGAATGGAATTTCTGAAGTTGAAAACAGGAACAGTTATGCATCAGCAGAAGTATATAGGTGAATTGCTGGATAAATTTGAAATGAATAGCTGCAATTCAATTTCAAATCCATCAGAGACAAGTTCAAAGATTGATGAGTGCAGTGAGGAAGAAAGGGTTGATCCAACAATGTTCAGACAAATGGTTGGCTCACTGCGATATTTGTGCAACAGCAGGCCTGACATATGTTACTCAGTCAGTGTAATTAGCAAATTCATGAATGATCCAAGGAAGACTCACTTGATAGCTGCTAAAAGAATACTCAGGTATATAAAAGGCACAAAGGAGTTTTGTCTGCTATTTCCCAATGGCAGCCAAGGTGAAGGAAGTGAATTCATTGGATATTCGGATAGTGATTGGTGTGGAGACATCACAGATAGAAGGAGTACATCTGGTTATGTTTTCAAGTTCAATGTGGCAGCCATATCTTGGTGTACAAAGAAGCAACCAGTGACTGCACTTTCATCGTGCGAGGCAGAATATATAGCAGGTACATTTGCAACTTGTCAAGCAATATGGCTGGATTCAGTGATGAAGGAACTAAAGTGTGAAGTGATGAAGCCTCTTAAACTCAGAATTGATAACAAATCAGCAATTAGCCTTGCTAAAAATCCAATCTCACATGGCAGAAGTAAACATATTGATACAAGGTTCCATTTCATTAGAGAGCAAGTGAACAATGGAATGATTGAGGTGTGATATTGCCCAACTGAAGTGCAGCTAGCAGATGGTTTTACAAAGGCCCTAAAGCTTGACAGATTTGAGTTTTTGAGAAAGAAGCTTGGTGTTATAAGTGTTCAACAGTTATGAATTAAGGGGAAGTGTTGAGTTTAATCCATAACTGTCATGTTTAGAGGGTTGTTATAGTTAGTTAGTTAGTTGCCTTGAATCATAAAATAACAGGCCTATATAACTAACAGCATGTATGTGCAATGATGTAATTTTTGACAGTAAGTGAATAACAAGTTTTGCTGTGAGGATTGATCCAGGATTGATCTTGGATTTATGAGAAGATTAATCCTGGACTGACAGAACGATCTCTTCTGCAAAATCTATCTTTCCTTCTTTCTCCTCTCATCTGTTGCGTAAGATTCTGGGTTGATCCAAGGTCAATGTGAAGATCAATCCAGAACTAAAGATCAATCCTGGTTTTCTGTTAAATTGGTTTTCTTTCTTCTTCTCCTACCCGCTGCGCATTATTCGTTGTTCCAACAGGAACATGGCAAGCAAAACAAGCTATAACCATGGCCAAATCCAACAAAAAAGCAAAGGGTATAAAACAAACCTTGCCACTGATGACTGAATCAACAATTTGTTTTACAGATTAAAGTTTAATGTTCTTTTTGTGGGTGTGTCGCTTAGGCGAAGATGAATAGGAATCGCGTGAAAGAAAATACAAGTAGAACACAATGTGAACAACAATAATATAGGGAATTCCACATCTACGACGCAAGCCATTGCTGTAGTCAAATATTGGAAGTAATCACGAAGCTATAGTGAACTCAAAAAAGTAATTCCTTGAGCTAATTTTGAACTTGTTAGACCTTCCTAACTTTATGAACTTTCTGTTGTAACCGTTAGTTATTGTTTAATAATTAAGCATTACAGTTAGTGAATTTAGAGGAGAATTTGTTAGATCTCCAAACCTTGGTATACAAGGTGAATTTTTTTCTCCTTTTGTTTTGAGGAAAAATTCTTATATAAAATACATTTCATCTCTTTGATGATTAACAATAAACAAAAGATGTATTCAGTTTAACATAGTATCAGTGAATCAACTCTGATTTTTTTTCTCTCTTGGATCTGTTTCTTTCCCAAAAAAATAGAGAAAAATTCCTCTTTCTTTTCTTTTCCTTCTGAGTGAGAGATTGGAGAAGCTACGTCTTCGAGCATGTCGTAATCCAGATCTTGTTCTGAATCATTGTCACATTCCGAACTGCGGTTGGATCCTTCTTCAGTTTTTTTGCTGATATCCCGAAACTCCATTGTTGAATCTATTTCTTTTCCTCGTTTTTCTTCTCTATGACCTACGACTACAAACAATCTTCTTCATCCTCCATGGATACCTCAAAACATCAAAAACCTTCACCTCCTAAACCCAATATGACTCTAAATCGTAGGTATCAACATGATATGTCAGATCCTTATTTCATCCATCCTAGAGGCAATCCAAGTGTTGCCTTTGTTTCTCCGCCGCTCTCCACCACCAACTACCATTCTTGGTCGTGCTCCATGATCGTTGCTCTCATATCAAAAAATAAATTAGGGTTTGTAACTGGTGCTCCCCTCGTCCTACAGATGTTTATTGTCTTTTAGTCGCGTGGGATCATTGCAACACTATGCTCATGTATTGGATCACCAATTCATTGGAACGTGAAATTGCCCAAAGCGTCACGTGGATGGAGTTTGTTTCTGAAATCTGAGCTGAACTTCGTGAAAGGTATCATCAAGGTGACGTTTTTAGGATTTTAGATTTGCAAGAAGAAATTTATAGTCTTCGTCAAGGTGATTCTTCAATTACTTCTTACTATACCAAACTAAAGCAATTGTGGCAAGAGCTAGAAAATTTCCGTCCTTTACCATCTTGTTCTTGTAATGTGAGATGTTTGTGTGCCCTAATTCCCAAGATTCGTGAATATCGTGATGGGGATTATGTAATTCGTTTTCTCAAATGCCTTAATGAGAAATACTCTACATTTCAATCTCAAGTGATGTTAATGAATCATTTTCTGAGTATAAACAAGGTATTTTCTATGTTAGTACAACAAGAAAGACATCTCTTTCCTAATCCTGAGGAGTTTTCTGGTAGTCGTGGTCGTGGTTCTCGCCATTTTACTCATTGTAATAATCATGGCCACACTATGGATATCTATTTCCGAAAATATGGCTTTCCCCCTCATTCTCACAAGAATGGTCTCAACTTTGCTAAGGTTTGTCCTGCTAATTCTGTTAACATTAATGATGATCAAAATTCATAATCTCTCGATGAGCCTTCTAGTGATTTTCATTTTGGTTTCGTAACACCCCGATTTTTAACAACGCAAGTGCATTTTTTTTTTAAAACAACTTCATAAAATAATATGTCGTAACACAAAACGACAAGAGTCATAAATACTTACACCATATATACAAACAAGTTAAGATAGTTTTTGGGAAAATAATTCAAAGTATACAAATAGAAAATACACTGGGGCTATGAAACCTATCAGACATCGTTCATACCCCTGGGATATTCTCAGCAGACACGTACACAAAAGTACTGCTCCAAGGATGCTATTCCCCCATGGTCACATAAAAAAATGGAACATGGATCCACCAAAAAGTCAATTGTCAAGGTATGTCATAGATACAGTCATCCCAAAACAAAATAAGTACAACCATAAAAAGAAAAACACTAAGGCCCTATACAACAAAAACTAATCTGATCATCCATTAACAACTTCAGTAACAAGAGTGACCTAAAAGTTCCTTCTGACACAATATCTCTCCTCAAACTTCCTCTTCCTCATCAGCCATAGAGGGATCAGTGAGGTCAGGTCCACCCACGAGATAGGTGGCTTCGGCGGTGCTGGAATCTCAAAATAGTTCACTACCTTAGGTCTGCTACTTGTCCTTAGTACTATCCTCGTATATGTAGCCCTGCTTGAGATTGGGTCGTATACCCAAGCAGTCGGCGAATGCCGGTCAGGGAAGTCTAATGACGTTTCCTAGCTCAAATTTTCACACAACCACAAATTTTCTCAAATTTGCTACTAGCTCAATTGGTAGTGGGAATGAGATGAGGCAGTACTTATCCCCTAGGTACCGGGCTCGAATCCCAAGGAAGGCAAAAACTCACTATTTTCAATGGTGGAAAATGGGGGGGGGGGGGGGGGGAGG
>JBBPBQ010000002.1:36460207-36497124 GCA_037974755.1 Cicer yamashitae | reverse complement strand
GGGGGGGGGGGGGCGAAGAGGTCGTGATTAACATCGCCGATAACGGTAACGGTCAGGATGTTACAGGGCTAAAGATTCTATTCATGTAATCCATGAAAATTGCTGGTGCATTGGTGAAAGCAGTTTTCTGAATGTCTCCTTCTCTTACTCGAATCTGATGGTAACCTGACTTCAAATCAATCTTCGAAAACACCGCGACTCCTCTCAACTTATCCATCAAGTCATTGATACGTGGCAAAGGATAACGATTCTTAATAGTTGACTTATTAAGTTGCCTATAATCCACACATAAGCGCGAGCTTCTGTCCTTCTTCTTAAATAACAATACCGGAGCTCCCCATGGTGACACACTTTGTAAGACCCTTAGTTTTAAATTCTAATTTATGCAATTTTAGTATATTTTTTGTGTTGAATTCTGAGGCTTTTAGCCAATTTTAAAGGTATTTTGTGTGTTAAATGCCAAAAATATCTTTTTGAAACCGTTTAAAATTATTTGGCGAGAAATAATTTATTTATTTTACGAAGAATTTATTACCGGACGGTTTTGCTAAAAATATCTCTGATTGCTGAAAATTTTACCTGTCAATTGAGTTGCGACGAGAGTAGATATTTTTATCAAAATAGTTTAAGATGTGAGTGAAGTGATCTGTGTAAGAATATTTAGATATTTGTTGATTTGATTTAATTATAATATATATATATATAATATTATTAATATATATATATATATATATATATATATTAGTTTAGTAGGTGAGTATATATATATATATATATATATATATATATATATTTATTGCAATTAGAAAAACCTGATTAGGATTCCAAGTAAGAGAATCAATTCCTGTAATTTTTAGATTTTAATTTATCGTTGAACTATTATATTAATTGAATATAACAAAACATAAATTAATTTATATTGAATATTTTATAACCAAAATCTGTTATATAAAATTAATTAATTCAAAATAAAATTTTAATCAAAATCTTATATGAAGTTTATTAATTCAAAATCAATTTTTAAAAAACGGTTTTAATGGAGGCTTCCATGGCCATATGAAATATTTTTGTCGAATGATGTTGTAAAATTATTTTACATTTTTGGTGCATGTTTATTAAACTCTTATGCAAAACTAAAACTAGACACATATTGATTTATTTTGACATTTGCCCTTTTGGTGTTCGAATTATAACTCTATCAAAAGGAAGTGGTGTTAAGGACAATTGGTTATGCTAGTTGCAATAAATTATGAGTAAGTTAGAAATAATAATTGAATGAACACAAAAAATATTATTATTTATAAATGATCAATTTTATTTACTAATAGAGTAAATCAAAGTATATAAGAGTAAGAACGCTTAATCAAAGCAAATGACATTCTAAATTAAACTATATTGGTTTAATAAGGAAGATCTTTGAAACGATGATAAAATGAATCTTTATCTAGTCGCAATAGAAGATCCACTAAAGTAAGGCGAACAAGAGCTTCTTCGCAACAAACGTCTCATAAGTTACACTCTAAGTCAATATTTAGAAGCCAACAAAGAAAAGTCAATTTGTATTCTTCTCCGATATCAAAGGAATCATGTATTCATATTGGTGTGTTTTTCTAAAGATTTAAAGTCATTCAAGCAAGGAAAGAAATCATTGTAAAAGTGATATTCTATAAGAGACTTCATAATTATGTATTGGAAAATTTGGTGATTTAAACTTAATATGTAATTTATTATTAATGTAGCTGGTTTAGAAAACCTTCAGAATTTTATTTAAATCCATTTTTTAATTTTATGACTCTCTTAGACTTCTTAGAAATTTAAATCCTGTTTCCCTTTAATATACTATATGAAATTGAATTAAATGTTCCTTGTATCTCCGATTGATATCAATCGAATCATGGTCTTGATAATCAGTAGCTTCTTTAATTGTTTTTTTAGTTCACTTGATTGTCTGTATATGTGAATGTTTAATTTATTTGTGTGCTTATTTAAGTGTTCCTTGGTGTATTTATGGTTTTTTTTTTTAACTATGAGTATATGTCTCACTTCAACTTATTTTCTTACTTTTATAATCCATTCTTTTTTATAATGACAAAAAGTGAGAAATATAAACGTACAGAAAATTTATGGATGTATATAGAGGAAAAAGGGAGAAATATAAATATACAGAAAAAAAATTTGTATAGAAGTTGTATTATTGGCAGGTATTATGTCTGAATCATATAGTTTTTAGGAGCATGCCTAACATTGCACTATCTTGTAATTATTTTGTTATGATTAATGTGTATCCTATGTGATAATATATTCTCGTAGATGATTTGATTTTATAATGAGATATTGATTTTTGTTGAAGATTTTGATGTTATAATATGATATTATTTTCTTGAATGTTTATCGTGTTGTGTTTGATACGGCTCTACGTTGATTACTTAGGTGTTCTCATCTAAAATCACATAATCCACATTTATCCATCTGATATGCAAAATCCTCTTATGGTTCTCCTGTTTCGATATGCCTCATTGGTTTTGTTTTGAATGCGGCACACCAACCTTGTTTTATCTATTTTGTCGATGGATAAGGGACATAATACACTTATCTTACATTATGGGTCATTGTGAATAGATCAAACAATGAATCTTTTTTGCTCAAATGAATGTTTACGGTGTTAGTCATCAAATTCACTTTTGTGCCTCTACTCGATGGATCAAACCACTTATAATAAAACAACACCACTGTTTTCACAAAATCTACGAATGCGTAGTCAATTTCATACGTGTTTAATTATGTTGTACAATTCTTGTGTTCCACCACTATCAATGACACTTTTCATACACAATCCACTCTTTATTCTTTCTTTCCTCTCATTCCAAGATCTAGTATGAAATTTGTATCAATTGACATAGTAGGTGTACCATTCTTTGAAGTTTCTACTAGCATCCATAGATAAGTGCCTAAAGTGGAAGTTGATAGGAGTTGATTCTTTGAGATCTACTTGTTGCATAAACCATAATAGGAGATTCGAATATATATCAACAAAAGATTGTCTCGATGTGAAAAATGCACTTATAAGTATTTTGTTTATTAAAAATAAGGTTATATATATATATATATATATATATATATATATATATCATTATTAATTTAAAACAATTAATGATCGAGAGACATAAATCAAACTCAACGTGATGTGGACCAACCCTACATGAAGGCTAATGAACTTCAAGAACTAGGAGAGGAAAGACCATTGACTAGAAGGAAGGCTAGGAAGCTAAAGGAACAATTGGTGAAACAAGTTGTTAATTTTCTTAGTCTTAAGACCTGTGGCAAGATTGATCCACATCATATCAATCTTTTGGTCATAAAAATACCTTAAGACTTATTTTAATTTTGAGATGTAATAATCATACCTTTTAATTAGGAATTATGTTGACTTGTGTGTGTGCCTAAATATTTGGTAGCTTAAGCACAATGACATTAGATGTGTGTAACCTAGGCACCATGTCATTTTACGTTAGGTTATATATACATTTTCATTGTAAGACATAGGGGAGAACTTTTTCAAGGAAAGAAAACACTTTGAGAAATAATCTCTAGAATTCTTCTTTTAACCAAATTTAGATCTTATCAAGAGTCTCTTACTCTTGTGATGATTCTACCTTGATCTTGTCATTCCCTTGTGGAGTGTGGCAATTTCTTGTTTGTTTTCTACCCTCTACATTTTCTTGTTTGTTTTCTCCATTTTATTTGGTACTTTGTTTGAAAATATCAATTGGTTAGATCATTCAACTCATCAAATCCATATCACAGTGTATGGTATAACTTCAGTGCAATTAATCAACACGTGAAAATGTGTTGCATTTAATACTTGATTACTTAGCAAGAAAATTGGCATCTCCCTACCAGACAGACGACTAGACTGACAAAAGACAAATGAAGCATACAGATGATGTATGTCACTATCAATTTCAACCTCATTCATACCATATATTGGTGACAATATGTCTTTGGAATAACAATGGGAACAAAAATGTGTTGTTTTATGGTGTAGATAAGATGAACGAATCGAACCTTCAACTCTAGCTTTCTATACTAAACGGGGGTTTCAGAATCTTCTCATTAGTGTGTTCCACTAACAAGATGTCCGACCGTTTGCAATATAGTTACGTCTTTCCTAATTTTTTCATTGTCCTTATTTTTTCCATTCACATTCATCAGTGTTAAATACATTGTCAAAGAAATACATCTTTTGTCCAATTGTGCCATTGACTGTAACCTTGTGGTTTAGAAGCTACACCATCAACAACTTCTACCTTTGGCATATCTTTAAATTTTTATCAAACTTGTTCTGAATCAGTTTGAAGGTGGTATGAGAGTTTCTACATAACCCTTAACAAATACATCTTTATTCCTTTTAAATGTGTGATCACGAGGTAGGAACTTGGAATATGAGTCAAACCACGATGCCTTTCCACTAAATTTTAATGTAAACTCTTTTGTGTCTTCTATACAAATAGGACATGTCAATTTACTATGTGTCCCCCATGTTGACAACATCCCATAAGCAGGGAAATCCTTAATGGCCAAGACATCATTCCAAGGTTGCTTTCATCATAAAAAAAATATTTGAGCAATATCATATGTCAAGACACCACTCTACAACCTCTTTAAATAGTTAATCAAAGGGTCTAAATAGATATCCATACCAATTGTTGGATTAGACATGCCTAGTATTACAACATAAAAAAACTTGTAAGGTTTAGACATATAAATATAATGAGGAAGATTGTATGGGGTAACAATAATTGGCTAGCAAGATTAGGGAATAGATGATGTGTAAGTGTGTAAGACCCATAATTTATTTATAACAAGAAATAAGACTTACTGTCTAATTATGACTTCTATTATTTTGTCTAATTTATTCGCGAAATTTTGAAAAGTTTTAATTTGTAGATTTATTATAAAACTCTCCAGTTACCGAGAAATTAATCCGTGAGTGAAATGCGACTCATTTAAGAACGAACTCGGAGACTGAACGAGATAATGTGACTTAAAGTCACAAAATAACTAGATATTTTTCTAGGATATTAATATTTTACTGAGGGGTTAGTGAAAATATCTTGATATTTTCTTACTATGTAGTAAGACTTTGTAAGGACCAAAATGAGCCACCTCACAATCCCTTTTTGTGTGAGGACTAGAATAACTTATGTAAAAAGGATTAGATGGGAAGTAATAGGTTAGTAAAATGTTTTTGAAAATATTTTCTGAGACCCGGTTAAAATTATTCGTTGGAGAATAATTTAATCAAATTACAGAGGATTATTATCGGCAAATATTTTAAGACGTCACACATTAGTGTTAAGTTTATTTGTCAATTGGACTGCGACGAGAGATATTTTTACTTAAATATATCTAGAAGTGAGTGATGTGATGTGATTATGACTAAGTGTCATAAAGGATAATTGTGAGATTTTATGATTAAATTTATGTGATTAATTTTTGTGGTTCGAAATTTTTAGAGATTAATTTGGAATTGAGATAGTAGATTAATTAAGGGAAGGAGAAAAAAAAACATTCCCCCCTCCCTATAAAAAAGCAATTCATGGCCATATCATCATCATTTTCTTTAGTTTTTCAAACACAACTTCTCTCATGTCTCTCCAAACCCAAACATTCTCCTTCATTTTTTAGCAACTTAGAAGCCTCATATCACAAAACTTCCAACTTCAAAGTTGTTTCACCACTTGAGATGATTGCAAAGAGCTAAGGATCACTAATTAAGGGCACATTAACCCCAAGAGCATCCAAAATTGTACCATTCATCAACTCAAACTGTTGATAATTATAATATTCTACACCTAATATGACATTACATGAATGACCTACGTTATTCTCTTCCACGCGTATACTAGTCATTGTTGGACATGATGAGTCTAAACCCAATAATTAGACATGAATCCATCTTCATATAATTGAAATCTTATTATTTCTTTATTCTTAAAACGTCCATATTGACAAAAATAACATATACATTTAATCCACCATTCATCTTTGATAACTTGTTACCTTTTGTGAAATTAATAAACTCTTCAACCTTATTTATAAAACGTTGTTCAAGACATTTACTTCTAAAAAAACTCTTATTATATATCCAATTAAAATCCATATATACATATATATATATATATATATATTATTTTGATTATAAAATTCATTTTTAAAAAATCCTTTTGAGACTATATATCTTCTTTCTAAAAAGACTTTACAAAAACACCGTGACAGGAAGTATAATTATATACACAAAGGTCTTGACCATGTTGGCATCAAACCTTTAATTAGGGAAGGTCTAAACACATCAATCCTTTGTGTCTTACGAGATGCAAGGTTCTTGAACTTTAATGATTCAATTATAAGTTTAATTGTATCTAGTTTATGTCAAGGACCAATTTCTTTTGAATGTTATCCAGATTTTTCATTATCTCTAAAAGACCCAAACATACTAAAATCCCTTGTTCTGCAAATCAAAACTCATAATTACAAAATGCTACCAGAATCTATTCCTGTAGCAACGATTTATAGAGTTCATTACAATGCTATATTCTCAGCCTTTACGGCAACAAAAAACATTGAAATTAAAAAAGGTGAAACCCAATTTTTACAAACCGATTTATCAAAAGCAAACACTATTATTCCAAAAACCATCATTTGGAAGGACATAGATCTTCCTGAAGAATGGATACTTGAAGGAGCGGTTAAACCTAAGTCTCTTGAACATTCAAAACCAAATACTCATTTGAGGGATATTATCCATTACAATGATGGAAGGGTAAAATTAAGCTTTTCAAGAGCTTCCAGTGCCAAACGATCTGATGCTGGTTCCTTCATTAATACTATTGACCTTGAGAGAACCTCAAGACTCCCCTCAGTAATACATTTACCTGAAAACTTTTCAAAACCACGTTTTTTGTGTTCCACCATTCCAAGTGCTTCTTTTCAAAATGTTGACTATTCCACAAACGTGCCTTATCAAATCTATACAGCACCTCAAGCTACTATCGAGGAACAACAAAATAATTTACCAAACATTTCTCCACCAACTTCACCATCCTTTTCTGCAATAACTGTGAATGTTATCAACGAACTAAACGTGTTAGAAAAAGAATTTGAAGTTGATAAAAAAAATTCTTCATGATGATTTTTTTGCTTCCCAAAATACAGACAAAAGAACATGGTTCTTTTAAAAATTTATGCAACAAAGAAAAGAAATCCAAAATGAATTTTATAATTCGTTTTACAAAACAAAACTCATATTTTATTTTTTGATTGGATTGAAATTTATGCATCACAAAATCAAATTTCATATCCATTCAAACAAAATTAGAATTCTATAAATCCCATAACAGCTAGAAATAAAAATAAAGAATGGGAAATGGCAAATGGTAGAAAAATATAGTCTGAACATCCACCATTAAGACAGATCAAAATAACGCATCATGAACAAACAGTAGATGATGCGCCTTACAAAATTCCAAGTGATAATCCAAACAAGGATATCAAGAATATCCTTCAACAAAATAATTTTACAAATGCCCATCTTAGCACAATTGCTAAACAATTGACTAAGATAGAGGAATACCAACAGACTACTGCTATCTCTCCTGTTGAGACAACCAAATCAAAACTAAAAAACCCGATCTTTAAGCCATTTCAAGTCTAAAAAACTAGCCAAAACCTTTTCAGAGAAGGAAAGTCAGAATTTACTCAATCCTTAAGAGATCAACTTAATAGGGTGGAACATTCTTCTACCTTTTCACTGTTGGTAGCTAAGGATACCCTAGAAAAAACAGTTACAACTTTAGACCAGGTATTTGAAGTTGATATAGAACCACAAAATCAAAAGTTGTGCAAACTCCAATGGCAGAAAAATCAACCTATAGCCATCGTTACAACACCAGACCTAGGTATTGAAAATAGACCCAATGTCCTTTCCCAGTCTAAGTTCAATGTCTGTACTGTCTATGAATGGGCATCTTCTCATCTATCAATTAAAAAATAATTATTTTTTGGCCCATCTCAAAACCAAAAAAAAAAATTGGGCTATGCCCGTCACAAGTCTGACTATACCTATTTTTTAAGATTAAAAATAAAAATTTTTGAGATGGGCCAAAAGAATTTTTAGACCAAAAAAAATAATTTTTTTTTTTTAATTGATAGATGAGAAGATGCCCATTCATAGACAGTACTGGTATTGAACTTAGACTGGGAAAGGACATTGGGTCTATTTTCAATATCTAGGTCTGGTGATGTAACCATGGCTAGAGGTTGATTTTTCTGCCATTGGAGTTTGCACAACTATTGATTTTGTGGTTCTATATCAACTTCAGATACCTGGTCTAAAGTTGCAACTGTTTCTTCTAGGGTATCCTTAGCTACCAACGGTGAAGAGGTAGAAGAATGTTTCACCCTACTGAGTTGATCTCTTAAGGCTTGAGTAAATTTTGACTTTCCTTCTCTGAAAAGGTTTTGGCTAGTTTTTGAGACTTGAAATGGCTTAAAGATCGGGTTTTTTAGTTTTGATTTGGTTGTCTCAACAAGAGAGATAGCAGTAGTCTGTTGGTATTCCTCTATCTTAGTCAATTGTTTAGCAATTGTGCTATGATGGGCATTTGTAAAATTATTTTGTTGAAGGATATTCTTGATATCCTTGTCTGGATTATCACTTGGAATTTTGTAAGGCGCAGCATCTACCATTTATTCATGATGCGTTATTTTGATCGGTCTTAATGGTGGATGTTCGGACTGTATTTTTCTACCATTTGCCATTTCCCATTCTGTATTTTTATTTCTATTTGTTATGGGATTTACAGAATTCTGATTTTGTTTGAATGGATATGAAATTTGATTTTGTGATGCATAAATTTCAAACCAATCAAAAAATAAAATATGAGTTTTGTTTTGTAAAATGAATTCATAAAATTCATTTTGGATTTCTTTTCTTTGTTGCAGCAATTTTTTAAAGAACCATGTTCTTTTATCTGTATTTTGGGAAGCATAAAAATCATCATGAAGAATTTTTTTTATCTACTTCAAATTCTTTTTCTAACACGTTTATTTCATTGATAACATTTCAGTTATTGTAGAAAATGATGGTGAAGTTGGTGGAGAAATGTTTGGTAAATTATTTTGTTAGCTTGAAGTGTTGTATAGTCAACATTTTGAATAGTCAACATTTTGAAAAGAAACACTTGGAATGTTAGAACACAAAAAATTTGGTTTTGAAAACTTTTCAGGTAAATGTATTACTGGGGGGAGTCTTGAGGTTCTCTCAAGGTCAACAGTATTAATGGAGGAACCAACATCAGATCGTCTGGCACTGGAAGCTCTTGAAAAGCTTAATTTTACCCTTTCATCATTGTACTGGATAATATCCCTCAAATGAGTATTTGGTTTCGACTGTTCAAGAGACTTAGGTTTAACCGCTCCTTCAAGTATCCATTCTTCAGGAAGATCTATGTCCTTCAAAAGGATGGTTTTTGGAATAACAGTGTTTGCTTTTGATAAATCGGTTTGTAAAAATTGGGTTTCACCTTTTTTAATTTCAATATTTTTTGTTGCCGTAAAGGCTGAGAACATAGCCTTGTAATGAACTCTATAAATCATTGCTACAGGAATAGATTCTGGTAGCATTTTGTAATTATGAGTTTTGATTTGCAAAACAAGGGATTTTAGTATGTTTGGGTCTTTTAGAGATAATGAAAAATCTGGATAACATTCAAAAGAAATTGGTCCTTGACATAAACTAGATACAATTGAACTTATAATTGAATCATGAAAGTTCAAGAACCTTGCATCTCGTAAGACACAAAAGATTGATGTGTTTAGACCTTCCCTAGATAAAGGTTTGATGCCAACCTGGACAAGACCTATGTGTATAAAAATATACTTCCTGTCACGGTGTTTTTGTAAAGTCTTTTTAGAAATAAGATTTATAGTCTCAAAAGGGTTTGTTAAAGGGACATCCCTTTCTTCAGTTTTGATTATGAAATCGGTTTTGAGAAGATTTTTGAAAAAACCAAATTCATAAACCTGATCCTTTTTAATTTTTGGGATTTGTCAATTATTAATTGATTTTTGAAAATCTTCAATAGTAATTTCTTCATTATTGATAGGTTCGTTTTGTCCTGATGAGTTTTGGGTAGAAGAACTTGAAAAAGAAGAAGTTCTACAAAATAAGTTACTCATATTAAAGAAATTTTATTTTTTAATTTTGAAAAAACTTTCAAATGATTCACTGTCCTAAACGCCCTTAAATAAAAATTATTTTTATTTTTATATATATTATTTTGACGGTCATAACAACAACACTAAATAAAAATGTGTAAGGTAGGTAACATGTCAAGGAAACATATATGAAGAACATAATAAATCATAATAAATTAACTAAATAAAAATGACGTATAATTAATTTTACTAACACTTTAAAAAATAACTATATTTAAAACGATAACACTTTACAAATATTTTAAAATATAAAATACTTACTAACATATTTTTGGACAAATCTTACCAACATTTTAAAAGATGAACATCTTATATCATCATAAAATACCATCCAAATTGGAACCCAAAATTTCTTGTTTAAAAAACAACTTATCTACTGAGCCATTATACAAGTGGTTAAATTTTATTTATTTTTTATAAATATTATTTTGTTGATGACAACAATTACAAATTCTAAACAAAATAAAATTTTACTAAAAGAATAAACAATGGTAAAAAAAACTAACTACAATAAAATTAACAGTAATATTCTACTAACATTTAAAAAAAAACAACTACATTGAAAATAATAACATTTAAAAATATAAATATCTTACTAACATTTTATTTAAAATAGTAATATTTTAAAAATACTTTACAAATATTTAACAACTATCTAATACTCAACATTAAAAATAAAATTATATTTAAAATACATCACATATTATGATGGTGTAGAGTAATGTCTGATATAGAAAATTACAAACAAATAGCAACTCCTTTGTCGAAAAAAAAAAGAAAATTTAAACAAATAATTCAAAATTAATACTTACGTAAAAATATAAAGGAAAAATTTACCAGAACTCAAGAAAGAAAGAAAAAAAAATAGCAAGGAGTTTTTAGAGAAAATGTGGAGAGGAAATTTAGAGAGAAAATTTAGACAGAAGTTAAAGGTGAAAAAATGAGAAAGATGAAAGTGATATATATATAAAAAAATGAAGAGATTTGTGGCGATATATACTGCCAGAAGTAATCCAATGACTATATATTAAGTTATGTGGTGCTTCAAACCACCACAAATGATCACAAACATTTGTGGCGGAATATATGATCACAAACTTACAACATATATATTTTTGAGGCAGATTAAACTGCCACAAAGTGCCACTAAAAATACAATATATCCAACGCATTTGTTGCGGTTTAAACCACCATAAATTAAAAAAATTGTTCCCTCCAAAAACTTTGTGGTCGCCACATAGCAAAATCTTTGCCATAAATAATATCTACTATTTGTGTTTTTTCGATTAGTAATAACAACAAACACTACGTCAAAAATGACATTTTATAGCGCGCCTTTTACAACGCTTATTAAATACAAACGTTGTTGTATAATATTTTAAAAATAACGGAGGATACAACAGTGCTTTTTTGACAAGCGTTGTTGTAGGGTCATATAGGGTCACATAGCGCTTGCACATATTGTTTACAACGCTTTTACAGCGTTTTTGAAAAAAGCGCTGAAAATTGAAGCGCCCTCACATAATGTTTACAACGCTTTTTGAGCGCTTTAAACACAAGCGCTGTAAAATATAGCGCTCCCACCTTATGTTACATAGCTTTTAAAGCGCTTTTTGTACAAGCGCTGTAAATTACATGCGCTTTCATATAATTAAATGACCTATTAGAGCGCTTTTTATACAAGCGTTGTAAAAGACTTGCGCTTTCACATAATTAAAGGACCTATTAGAGCGCTTTTTATACAAGCGCTGTAAATTCATTCACTTTAAATAAATAAAAACAAATTTAAAACAAATTTAATACGTTGTCCTAACCCTATGAACCATCATCTCCTCTACTCTGCGAACCCTCATTTCCTCTACTCTGCGCCCATCTACTACTCCTCCTTTAAAACAAATTGGATACATTGTCTCAGGTACTATATTTATTAATTTGTTGTTGTCACTAAAACTGATAAATTGTTACATAATAAATCATATAAAATCAATTCTTTTTTGAAGTTTGTTGATCTATTCTGTTTTGAAATCAGACTTCGACCGTGGTTTCCATTTTCCAATATTAGATATGTATACTATAGATTGGTATAATGTTATCAATAGCTTATTATTTGTGTAACTGCATTTATATAGGTCATATAAAATGGACTGGAAATGGATGTCTGCCAATCGATTGTCAAAAGAGTATGAAAATGGAGTGAAGGAGTTTGTTGAGTTTGTAGTGAAGAATGCAAAAGATCCAAATAGAGTCATTTGTCCTTGTTTAAAATGTTGTTTTGGAAAACACGTTAGAGCAGATGAATTGGAAGGACATTTAGTATGGCATGGAATTGATCAAAGCTATACATGTTGGATAAGACATGGTGAGAAAAAAAAAAGGAAACATTAATTTTGAGAATGGTTAGACATATGCTTCAACTGATTTCGACACAGATACATATGAGTCGGACCGAGTTGAGGAGATTGCAAATGCAGTTGAAGAAGATCTTCGGGATTGTCCTAAAATGTTTGAGAGTTTGTGGAGTAATGCAGAGAAACCATTATATAATGGTTGTACTAAATTCACAAGATTGTCGGCGATATTAAAGTTGTACAACTTAAAAGAGAGTAATGAATGGTCTGATAAAAGCTTCACATAATTATTAACACTCTTAAAAGATATGTTTCCAGATGATAATGAACTTCCCAGCCGAACCTACGAGAAGCGCTCAAATCGATCTAATGAGGAAGTAACTCCAAAAAGCTATTTTTCACAAGAGAAGCGCCCAAATCCATCTAATGAGGAAGTACTAGAGAAGCTCAAAGTCCTAACAGAGCAAGTGGCATTCTTGGTGAAGACGAATAAAGAAAAGTAACTTCCGGATCAGCTCCAACGTGAAATACAAATGGAGAGTGAAAACGCTAGTTGTAACATTGTTTCACATACTTATGTATTAACCATTGATTTAGGGTGTCTCTACTTGCGTGTTGGTTGGAAAATAAACATTGTACAATACCTTGGGAGAGGTATTGCACAACACTCTGATCCCTGCCGGCCATGTCAAAGTATCACCTGTGATTGCTTTGGAACCAAATGCACCGTTGCCTATACCGGACAACGATGGAGATATGAAGTATTTGGGAGAAGCTATTGGTATTTACGTGGCATGGCCCAAAAATCATGTTTCCCTTAATAAGGTATGTTTAATTGATATATATGTTTAATTGATATGTATATTTAATTGCACGATATATGATTATGATTGATTATATTTAATTGCTGATTTTTTTCCGCTGTTAACTTTAATTTCACATTTATTTAGATTCATACAAAGTCTAAAGGGAATGACAAGAAGATTCCCCGCAACGAGTCAGTCACGTCACCGAAAAAGGTTTGTCACATTTATTCCGACAGGTTTGTCATTTTTTCAGATTCAATTAACTAACAAACTGATTAACCTCATTTTTTCAGACTCAATCAAAACCACCAGAACAAAAAACCTGCCAGAATAAAGCCGCACCACAGCTGGATGTTCGTGGTAAAAATAAAGCTGGAAAACTTCAAAAATTGGAGGGTAATAAAGCTGGCAAACTTCAAAAGCTGGAGGATAATAAAGCTGCCAAAATTCAAAAACTGGATCGGGGAATATCAGTTGCTACTCCTAAAATAAGTAATCCACGCCTTGCTCGATTTGGGTCGTGTCTTGACATACAAGCAAAAATGAATATGGACAGCAACGATTCACGTATCATAAGCATGGAGAAAGCTATTTTCGGAGATGAGTATGAAGAACTACATGAAAAAGAGCACATATACGAACTTCTCAATCATAAGGAGCTGAGTGCTACTGTCATCAGCTTATACATTAGGTAAAATACTTTATTTTAGATAAAAATTACTTTTAATTGCATTTATTGGTAATTAATTTAATTTATTGATAATTAATCTAATTTGACATTTTCATTGAAGGTTTTTGTATGAGAAGTTGGTGTGCACGCGCAAATTGTCAGATTGATTTTCATTCTTGTCTCCGCATAAGCTTTCAATGTTTAAACTCGATCCAGTTAATGTAAAGAAATATGTTGTAGATATCCTATTGGAAAATAAAGAGAATGATAAGATATTCCTTACACCCTATAATTCAGGGTAGTTATATATTCTTTATTTATATCTTTTTTAATTTATGAGATCTTAATTTATTAGTTGTGTAAACAAAATGACAACCAAATTTTTGTTGTTGTAGGGCACATTGGGTGCTGTTTGCAATCAATGCGACCTCTGAAGTTATATACTATTTAGATCCCTTGCACGACCATTACAACAATCACTCGGATATAAAGACTATCTTCGACACATAAGTAATATTCATTTATTTCTTACATATATATATATATATAATATGTTTGTTAATGCTATAATAGTCACATTTATTTGATAGTGTTTTACAAGTTTTCCGAGTTCAAAGGGGTGCTACAGTGTCGAAGCAAAAGTCAAATAACATCACATGAATTCCAATAAGGGTTTGAAATATATGCCTTTAAAATTTCATTTACAATCAATGCACAAATATTTATTGACTTATATGTTTTATTTTATAGTGCCCTCGTCAAACTAACAATATAGACTGCGGGTACTATATATTGCGATTCATGAAGATATTGTTGATATGAATCAAACTATAATCCCAGAAACGGTATGGTATTTTCATTATATTTTGATTTTCATATATAAACTATGTATATATTTGATTCTAACTTATTTATGTTCAAATTTTATATCGCACAGTACTTTGACAATTCCAGTCCAACATACTCTGAAAGAGATCTAATTGAAATAAAGGAAGACTGGTGTTAGTATGTGATTGAAATGAAAATTATTTGATTTGCTGAGAAATTGGCATGTTGCAAGGTTGTGAAATTGTAAAAAATATGTAATTGTTGTGAAATTGTAAAGTTATAGAGTTTTGTGTTGTTGTGAATATGTAAATGTAAATGTAAAAAATATGTAATTGTGTCAATGTAGTTTTGTTGTTGGGAACTAATTGTGTCAATATAGTTCTATACGTAATTGTGAATATAGTTCTGCTGTTGTGAAATTGTAAAGTTTTATAGTTTTGTTGTTGTGAACTGATTGTGTCAAAATATGTAAAGTTACATGTTTGTTGATGTTGTTGTTTAAATGAAAAATATAGTAATTGTGTCAATATCATGTGCTGGATCAAAATGATTTTGGAAAAAAATTAAAAGACAGCGCTTTCTTAAAAAAATGCCATAAAAAACCTGTTTATACAAACAAGCGTTATTTTAAAAATTCCATTTACAGCATTTTTTTAATAAAACTAGAATAAGAATGCACCTATTACAGCGCTTTTTTGAAAAAGCGCTGTAAAACTAGTATAACAAGTAGCGCATTTTTAGAAGGGATATACAGTGCTTTTGAAAAAAGCGTTGTAAAACTAATAAAACAAGCAGCGTGTTTTTAGAAGGGATTTACAGCGCTTTTCAAAAAAACGTTGTAAAACGAGTATAACAAGCTGCGTGTTTTTAGAATGGATTTACAGCGTTTTCCAAAAAAGCGCTGTAAAACGAGTATAACAAGCGCACAATATATCCACCTATTTTACAGCGCTTTTTTTATTTTAAAGAGCGATGTTGTATCTTTTTATAGCACTAGATACTACATCGCTTATTGTTTTTGAAAAAGCGTTGTAAATGGCTTAAAAAAAGCACTGTAAAATGCGCTTTTTCGCGTAGTGAAATTTGAATTTTGTTATTTGTGAGAGTTTTTTTAGTCAATAATTCGTGAGGGTCTTTTAGTAGACACAAATATTTTTTTTATGTTGACCACAAATTAGTGTTTCCTAGTAGTGAACCCCCTCCCCCCACTAGATTTCATTGAGCAAACTATTTCTTGATCAACAAGTGGCATCAAGAGTTTGATCTCTCTATGTTATGTGTCTAACGACTTAAAGAGTTGTCGAAATGGCCAACAATGAAATTCTAGATCCAATAAAAAAGTACAATAGAGCTCCTGTTTCTAAAGAAGTGGCTATTCATATTTGAACCAGAAATGAAAATCCACGTCATTATTTATGACTTAGATGTATGGGAAACCATTGAAAATAAATTTAAATGGTCCCATTTTTAAGAAAGAAACAAAATTAGATTGCAAAAAACATTACATGAGGGAGATTACATCTCAACTATGTTGACGCTTCATAACCACTACTTATTATTTGCATCACTCTGATAAATATTATTAAATAAAATAACGACAAAGATACTTGAGGGAACTATAGCAATGGTACAATCTAAAAGACCAACAACATAGTGAAAGAAAAACCATATCAATAAAATTCTCATGAAATTAAACATAGTGAAAGAAAAAAAAGTGCAGAACGTAATAACAAATTAATAAGTTTTATTGCAGTTTTGGTCTTCTTAATTTCATTAATTCACGAAAAATAATGATGTAATATAGGTTTACGATCTTATGACATATATATTAATTATTTATTATTATTAATTAAATTACAAAAATAAATAGTTTCATAACTTTAAATTGAAGACATAAGAAGGTTTCATTGCAATTTATTGCGTATTAATCATTTAATATATCTATTCATTGGCCATGTTATTTACAACATATCAAGTCATCATTTCTAGTTTAAAAAATCAAAATGAAGGACCAATGCTGACATATTTTAAAATAGAAAATCAATTTCTTGAATTGAAAAAAATAGGAGACCAAGACCTGTAATTAAGCCTACAATTTATTATAAAAATATATTATGGATATTTATAAGACAAAATATCCAATATATATGTATTTATTTTCAAAAATCTGATATATTGTTAAACTACCAAATATTTTGTTTTAGAAATATTGGGAATTGTGAATTTTTATCGATTGAAAACATTCGATATATTATTCGATTATGACTTTTTTTACGTATTAACTTATGAATATCAGAGATTTCAAAAGCAAAATATCTTATACATAAATTCATGATCCAATTTTTTTTCTATTTTAATTCATGTTTTAAAAATCAGACTAGAGCCCTAACTGGCAAAACCTCTGGGTCATGGTTCAATTGGTTCAATCAAGTGAACCACGATCGAATCATTCAATGAACTGTTCAATAAATAAATAATAAAATAATAAAAAATACATGAAATAATAAAAATAGTTAAAATTTCATAACTTATAAAGTAAAAATTCATAACATTTATAACAAATACTCAATATCTATGACAATTACATTAAAATCCACAACAATGACAAGTTTTTATAATATAAATTCAAGCATCAAATCTAATCAACCGACCAACCACAGATACCTTATGGATTAAGTAGAATAAGAGTTTGAGTGAAATAAATATTTTTTCTTAAAGTTAAACTTAAAAAGATTACTTTTTTAATTAAATAAATTTATTTAAATATATATATATATATATATATATATATATATTTAAAAAACCGGACAATTATCGTCAATCAGGTCTGGTTCAGTGACCCAATCGGTTTATCCCGGTTCAAACCTCTTTTCTGGTTTTTTTACTAGCGGTTTTTTGTGGTCATGAGTCTGATTTCTGATTGAATCATTCAAACTGGTCAGTCCAGTTCCGGTTTTAAAATATTGTTTTAAGACTTAATTGTAATTTTGATTTCTTTATTTTTATTCATTCACGGAATTGGTTCCCCTATTTTAAAAGTTGACAGTTTTGGTCTCTTCTTCAAATTTTTGAACTAAAAAAATGACGATTTGACATATTCTAAATGACGTGTCATACAATTTCATGATATAAAACAATCTAGATGCATTTATTATTTATATATCATTAATAAAATTACAAAAATAAAAAATTTATGAAGTTGAAAGTTAAGTTTTTACATAGTTTTATTGCGATTTTCACGTGTGTTAATCATTATACATCATCGTATCATATGTCACATTATTTAAAGTATGTTACATTGCTATTTTTTAGTTAAAAAGTTATAATGAGCGACCAAAACTTTTAAATTTTAAAATAGAAAGACCAATTTTGTGAATTGATGAAAATAGAGGGACTAAAGCTGTGATTAAACCTTATTTTAAATATAAAAAAATTGTTTGTATTCTGAATTTTAACAGAATTTACTTAATATCCTGTTTTTTCATATTTTGAGAGAGTTTTGTTTATGTGTATTTAAAAAGTTTGTATGGATGTGAGCTATAAGTGTAAGGGGTGTGAAGTAGTTTTTTCATCAAATAGGATTCATTGATTACACATAATCATATGAAGCATATGGCCTATCCTAATTTTGCTATTTTATTTTTTTAATGCAGTCGTGTTAAATAAAATTTCTTGAAGGAAAATTTTGTTGTTTATTGTGGTCCTATCTGGTTTACTGGAAAAAACTCAAAAAACACATTGATAAGAGATAGAGCTCAATAACTCTGTATAAAAGAATGACACCCTCACCTAACAAGCCGATTTTGTGAGGGTTGTGTAGGACTCAAATTTTAAGATGGTATCAGAGTTTATCTAATATCTATTGGGCCAACTGCTATCAGGTCACAGCTATCGGGCCACTCGAGTCACGTTCACGCACCAAACTAATAGTGATGAGCGTGAGGGGGTGTATTGGGAAAAATCCAAATCTCACATTGATAAGAGATGGAACTCAATAACTCTTTATAAAAAGTGAGCATGGTGCAATCTTTGACACAAAACAAACAAAAATTGTATTCTCTTAACCCTACTAAATATATCAACTAGTGCTCCGAGTTTTAATTCCTAATTTATTCTTACTTTCTAAGTAAATACAAATGCATGGTAGTGAAATGTTGTTTCTACATTTTAAGCTTTGCCATAAATACCCATGGTACTTACATCAATCGAGGAATTTTATGTATTTTGAATTTTGGAGAGATTTGTGTCTCTTAAATCTTGTTGAAGATCCCTTGGATTTAATAAAAGGTATTCATAGCAATTCTACACTTGGTTCATCACTTCTCCTTCCTAGAATTGAGAGTAATCGTGTCTTCCTTCATTCATTTTTTATCTTCTCCATATGTTTATTTTTGGTTACTTCAATTTCTGAATTGTTGTTATTACTTCTTCTAAGTTATGCACCATTAATGGTTTAGATTTTTATTCGTGTTCTCTTTGAATTCTAGTTGTTCACTTAAGGATAAATCTAAATTTTATATGTTCCTTTCGAAGATCTTATCATTAAGCGTACTTGATGAAGCCAAATGTAAAAATACAAGATTCATGAAACATTGAAAATACTTAGGCTTAATTGCAGTTTTGGTTCCCTTATTTTAGCTGAATCACGAAAATAGTCCCCCGATTTTATTTCTCCCCAGTTTTGGTCCCCCAAACAGAATTTTGATCTAAAAATTGATCAAGTTTCATTTTTTTTGCGCTTATTTAAGCTACACCTGCTTCAAGATCTCGTGGTGCAACAATTGTACCTGAAATCTATGATCATAAATGGTGTTGTGTGGCTTTAAAAAATGACACTTCATCAAATTTTGGACCAAAATTCTGTTTGGAGGACCAAAACTGGAGAGAAACAAAATGGAGGGACTATTTTCATGATTCAGCTAAAATAGGAGGACCAAAATTGCAATTAAGCCAAATACTAATTATGTATAAAGTATACACTGGAGTATAGGGAACAGGAACATGGCATGTATGCCTTGCACATATTTTTTATCATATTTTAAATTTTTAGCACACTATGAGGGAGAGAGACTTTTCATTATTATTATGATATCATAAAATGTCAACTAAATTTCATGTATTACAAAAAAATAGTGACTAAAACAAAACAATGCCGCTCCAAAGTATAACTAGCAATTGCCTGAAAAAAAGTTGACCTGTAGTCATAAATTATGTCTCAATCCACTGACTCCTGGCTTGGAGCATTCACTAAAACAAAACAATGCTTTTGCAAACTATAACCAGCAATTTGCTGAAAATATTCCTGATTTTGTCATAAATTATATCTCAAATCATTCACTGATTCCCAGCTGGAGCAGTAAGTTGTGCTATACATTGAATCTAAACAACATTACATCTCCTTCTTGTACAATGTAGTCTTTACCTTCAGATCTCAACTGCAAACAACATATTAAGCGAAATTTAGAATGAAGTTTCAGGAAAATAGAAAATGATTTCCTGTTTATAAGTTTGTACCAAGTCCTGCAGAGGACAGGGAAATGGTGAATGTTCAATTACATGAAACACAATCACATGTGGATTATTTGTGGAATCATATTCTTCCTTCCCTAGCCTACTATCAACCACTTATGTACAAGTACAATTAACCACTATGCATGTGATCCCTTAGCTCCGTTAGGGAGTTTGGAGGAGCAGGAATGAGAGGGCTTTCGAAAGAGGGGAGAAGAGGAGAGGGAAAGATAGAGAAAGAAATCTCACACCTTATTTGAGAGTGTAGAGAGTGTGAAAGAAATGTGTATGGTATATATAATTTTAATTTTGAGTATTATAAAAAGATTGAAAGGATTTGAAAAGAAAATTAAGTCTCCTAAATTCTCCTCCGGAGGATTTTTTATTGTAAAGAAAAATAAACTCTCATTCCAATTGGGGGACGATCCTTCTTTTCTTTTCGCTTTCTTCCTTCCTTTTATTCGAAAAAACCTGTTGTCCTCTCCACTCACAAATCCAAATGAGCAATTATTAAACCACAATTATAGAGATCAATAACACCGTTAGCAAACATTATAATAAGCTAATGATATGAATGAAAATAAAATGGCAGACTAGTTTATTAGGAGGGAAGTTAAATGAGAAACTTACTACTCCTTTTTCCCGTGCTGCACCAAGTGACCCAGCAGCAACAAAATCATTATAAGACACCTAATTTAAAATAACATTTTTTATGAAGGTTAATGAATGCATTATTTAACTATATGCCAAGTCATTTACTATTATATATCATAAATACAAATTAAAAAAATGTATCCCTCATACTTACTGTTTCGGCTCGAATGAAACCCTTCTCAAAGTCAGAGTGAATAACTCCAGCAGCTTGAGGCGCAGTCATTCCTAGTACAACATAGACCTAAAATTTAGAAGAGGATCTAACCAGAGACATTTTGTCAACAAATGGAAGAGCAGTACTGCCTATCCAAAGATGAAACAAACTCCAATTTGAATTGAATAACCTGTTTAAATTTCTATATGTCCAATTATTTGAACATAGAATTCAGAAAACGATGAAATCGAGCACTTGTTTAAGTTGTGCAAACAGAGAAAAAACTAACCAGCAAGTATTGTCCATGCTTTTGTCTCCTGTGTATACATTACAAAAACAATATCAGTTTTGGAGATGAAATACAGGAAAATTAAAATCTAGGATGTCTCGGGGAACATTTATTTTTACTAGTTAGGTATTATTTATAATAAATATGGAATAACTGATCAAGAAGTTTAAGTTACCATAGAATGTTATTTATCAATGTACGCAATCATGTTTAACAGGATACTCTACAACTTTCCAAGGTTTCCTCTTACCTTCTCACCAGAAGTAAAATAAGTACGCAGCCCCAAAAGATCATAGGTTGTTCTAATTAGGTTCCCAAGACCACTTTCACTAACACCAAGAGATTTCAAATATTCTTGCCTTTCTTCGATTGGTAGTTCGGTAAGCTCTGCCTCAACCTGCAAAGACAAATAATTGTTATTTCAATGTGAGATGGGAATTTGGATTTCATGGTGGACACCAGTAAAATCCTATATACTACGAGGAAGAGAATTCAGAATTGAGAATGAATTCCTGTGCAATAGAGTTAAGTTGCAGAAATAAAACTAAGAGAAGAATTGCTTTTTTGAAATATCGAGATGATTTTCATTGAACCATGTTGAAGTTGTGGGATTTTAGATAAAAGGAGGAGAGAAAATAATAAGGATCTGAATATTATTGATAATAGCTTTATGCTAACGTGATTCAAAAGACTCAATAGTATTATCTATTTATAGAGATACATAGGCTCGATCCTAAATCAGAAACAAATCATAATAATAATGAGATATTCTAAGATATCTCTATGATTATAAATTGATCATAGGAAATAACTCAAGATACTCTAATATAATATAATAGATATTATAAGATATTTTCTAATATTCTAACAGACCACTTGGTCTAACCAAGGGCAATTACACTTGGAGGCGGAAGAATATGCTAACAATATTCTCCACACACTAATGCCACATGAGCTAATTGAAAACAGAAATATAAATGAATAAACAAAAGCACCAAAACGCGAGTGACAAATACTATGCTTTGAAGCAAGACATGATATGATAGACTACTGCAAAATAATGCTAAGATTACCAAACCAGGCTCCAAGATACTGTTTAAGATCATAAAGGGATTCTATAGATCATAGTGGTCTACAACTCAACCCCTCCTAATAAAAAAAAAAGCATGGTGGTGGTCATTCTATCTCAATTCATCATGGAGAGAGACTAACGACCAATATGCAACCATATATAGAATACCAAACAAAGGTATTCTAGGGCCTGTTTACTTTGTGAAAACATTTTCTATTTTCATTTTCTAAAATTTGCATTAATTTTACTGGCGTACAAGGAAACATAAGACTCTTGAAGTGGAGCGTTTTCGAAAACAATGAAAATGTCAAAAGAACTGTTTCATTATTCCGAGAAATGCATCATCCCTAGCTAGCATTTCATCTTTTCTCCATCTTATTGGTTCACTTCAAGAGTCTCACATCTTCTAATTAGCAAGTTAAAAGGAACACATTTTAAAAAATGAAAACAAAAAATATTTTTATTAAGTAAACAGCCCCCTAGCCTTTAGCAACTAGACATGCCATAAGGAAATCAACCTAATCATTTCCACTAATCTAAACAATGAAAATCCAAAGTACCAAAAGTAGATTTTCCCCATGGAAGTGGAGGCATGACATCTGACAGTGGTCTTATGGATCATTACTAGTCTGAACCTTCTAAGGGTGCGTTTGATTTGTGAAAAATCAAGGGACTAGACAACACAAAACCAGTTCTTAAGTGTATGATTGAAAATATGATTTTGGGACTGGAATAAACAAGGGCCAAGAGAGAGCACAAAAACCCAACATCTTGCCCCTTACAAAAACCAGGATCTGTCGGATTTGTGTTGTGACTCAAATGTTTGTCCTATGTTGTTCTCCCTACCCTATACCACAAGGGTCACATACACACAGGCAAATGCCACCACCACCACCGTCTCATGAGAACAGTAGATATGAACTTAATGATCCATTTGCAGTGCAAAGTGGGAAGATGCAATGGTTTCCTGACAGGCACCTATCAATAGGTATCTATCATTTTCTTATCAGCCTCTATAAACATGCGATAGTAAAAGAGAAAGAAAGTTTGACCTGCTATCACTATACTACAATTTTCTTTTATCACAGAAAGAAAGTTTGCTTAACAAGCTTAAACAACTGAACAATCATTTTCAAAATAAATGAATATGGCAACATATTTATTTATCTTACAGTATCTCAAAAGTTTCCTTTCTAGCTGTATACCTGTGCTGAAATTGTTACAATTCCTGATTGCAACTCTGATGCAACATTCTTGACACCTACAACATAATCATTGTTTGCAGCATCAGCTAGTTCAGATTCTGCAACATTTGCCACATATATGATGGGTTTCATGGTGAGCAAGCAGAGATGCTTTGCAGCGTCCCTTTCAAAATCTGTTAAGGTCACAGATCGTGCAGGTTTTCCGTCCATGAGTGCTGTACGTATTTTTTCCAGTGCAGACTTTTCTGCCTCTTCCTACAAACAAAATTTTCAAAAACCAAATCAAATGGTGTATTTCCCACCAACAAATTCAAGAGCCAGTGACGAGTAATAACCTTGACTTTAGACTGTGAATCCTTTGCCTTGCCTTTTTTTAGTTTATCCAGTCTTTTCTCAATCTGCATTTCTTCGAAAAAAAGAATATCTTAGTTTGATCCATCAATTTTGTCTCAAAAACCCAAAGCAACTTGCTACATAGATAGACTTCCACAAACCCAAAAGTATTCTTCACAGGTGAAGAGGAAGGAAAGTAATACGATAATACCTCTATCCCTAAATATAAGCACCTTTTGAAAAGAAAAAAAAAGTCCCAAAATAAGCACCATTTAAAATTACTAGATACATTTATTATTAATTTTGTACATATATCCTTAATTAATACCACTAAGTGTATTAGAAGATGAAAAAAAAAATGAAATACATCTATACAAAAGAGTATTTGAAGAACAGTCATATATAAAATAAACACATTAAATATACTACCTAATTTTTTTAATATATGTTAAAAAACTAAAGGTGCTTATAAATAGGGACAGACAGAGATAGTAATTCCATACAAGAAAATTAATATAATCATGATAAATATGATTGAAGTCCCGAATTTTCTACCACCAACATTTCGACGATGGTAACAGATTCAAAGGAAACAAAGTCGGTAAAATTGTGTAGAATGAAAGTTAGTAAGCTGACTTGGTCCAAGTCTGAGAAAATAAGCTCCAGGTTGATAACTTCAATATCAGACTTAGGATCAACTTTCCCATTGACATGAATGATGTCATTGTCGTCAAAACATCGTACAACCTAAGGTGATAATCAATCCATGGCAATATTAGATCAGAAAATGGTAAAAAAAAATTAACAAATGTACATAGCTACTACTGATCTGATTAATAAAAAAGGAAGATACAGAATGAAAATAACAGAAAATGAAAGTAAAATCATGAAGGAAATCATAGTAGATAAACACCTGAAGTAATGAGTCCACCTCACGAATATGTGATAAAAACTTATTACCCAGCCCCTGCAACGATTGAAGTAAGAATGATAGAGATCAAAGCGATACATATGTAACTTTCAACAACAATAAATAAGAGAAGTTATAAAAAAATAAGATAAATAAGTGTCACTTGACACCAAACCTAAACAAGGAGAAGAGAAATTAAGTAAACCTCGCCTTGACTTGCACCCTTGACAAGTCCAGCAATATCTACAAACTCTATTGATGCCGGAACCACTCGTTGAGATTTACTGAGATCGGAGAGCACATGGAGACGAGAATCTGGAACAGCAACAATCCCTACATTTGGCTCTATTGTACAGAAAGGAAAATTAGCAGCTTGAGCCTTTCCATTTTCAACCTAGACATGCAAGATCACAATTTGTCAATATTTGATATCTTATTATAGCATGCAAAACAAGGGCTATATGCATCATACATAACATCAATACAACAATCAGCCAAAATATAGAACAGAAATTGAAGTTATTTGATTGCAGTTTGCACAAAGGCATATAAAGTGATTGCTTTATTCTAAAATAATAATGCCTTATGCTTTAGATGTAGATGTAGTCATTCAAGATTCATTTTTCTCAACGGCTATTTCTTAGAGAAGATTTAATTTAATTGTCAAAAAACAAATACAAGTAAGTCATGACAAAAACCATAAATTTCAAATCTCATAATATGTATTCTGCTTTGATGGCATGTTTAATAAAGTTTTGAAACAAGTCACCCCATCACAAGTAATAAAGCCTATTGGGAAGTATAAAAGGAAGACATTGGAACTTTGTACTCAACTTCAGCACACCTGTAAGAATCTGTCTACAATTTATTGTATTAAAATCTGGCAAACTAAACCCATTCCCCTAACTTTAAGTTACCTATATTAATACCTGAACAAATAGATTAATAAATAAAAAATAAATGATAACACTGGTACTTTAAGCAACAGAACTTTTGTAAAATTACGTGGAAGGACAAAAAACTGAAATATTCAGAAGGAAACATGCTATGGAATTATGTTTATCATTTAGCAGTAGGAACACGAATTTCAGTAAAAGCCTTTGAAACTGTTCCAACGTCAAGCCACATTTCCGAGGTATTGTCCATTTTGGGTTTTGTGTGTCTCTCGAACATGGCATAGGTTCAACCTCGACCTGGTCCGCCAATGTTCCGACCTCAAACCACATTTCTAAGGTAATATCTTATATGGGTCATGTGCATAAGGCCTCACCGTTGTTATATGGGTTGAAGAGTGTGGATGTTGTTTATAAACTACCCTTAACCTCGATTCCCATGCAATGTAGGACTATTTTAGTGCATCAGAACAGTAGCTCCCAAACTAAGGCTATGGGGCTAAAGGGTCTGTCATCCCTCAAGAGTGGCATAAGTTCAACTCCTACCTGGTGCAACAAAATTCGACCTCAAGCCACATTTACAAGGTATTTTCTGCTTTGGGTCTTAAGAGTAAGGCCTCACGATTTTGCCCTTATGATACACTCTGTATTTTCCTTCCTCTTTCATTTTACCTCTTAGGATACACTGTATGAAAAACGTTTTCATGTGCTGTAAATATGAACAGAAATTCAAAGACACTTCAAATAAAGAATTGCATTTGGAATACACAACAAGTACCACACTTTCTTAGTGTTCAATTTAACTTATAACTTAGCACTTGGATAGGATTACCACTTGGTTTCTCTTCTCATTTGTCTTCATTAGCTACAGCAGTTCTGTCCAAAATATTTAGCGAAGTGTATGGTAATTAATATCTTATATGCTACATAGGTTTTTTCCTATTTTTACAAGCCTCCTTAACAATCCTCCAAACAAGTTCACTCCTATTTATAATATATTTCATAAAAATAAATCGCCGCAGTTAACCATTTCTCGGCTTCAACATAGTACAAAGGAACCACTGTTGATTTTAACAAGTGCTATATACAGGAGCTAGCAACATAATCTTTTGAGCTTTGAAACACACACATATATCGCAGTCTCAACGAACAATCAGTCAAAAATTGACATTAGAACCAAACCACATTCAAAGAGTTTGAGAAACAACAAATTAGGAAATAGCCCTCCTGATACGGAGCTCAAAAGGCAGTTATGACAGTTGGCAATTATGTAGCTGAACATAGCCGGAGTTAGCTGTTGGCTGTTGAGAGATACTCAAAATTTAGTTTGCTATTTCTTCTATTGTGGTGTAAACACTTAAGGCTATAAGTGCCTTTCATCCCCATATTATAGGCATGTACAACCATTGACTACCAGACTTACGAACTTCATGTTGAAATTCTCTCAATCATTTCATTCATAAAATAACCAGATGTTCCTTATGTTGGATTCTTCAGATTTCTCTTTTTTATAGAAAAAGGCTCTTCAGATTTCTCTTTTTTATAGAAAAGAATCCACCCTTCAATTTTAATCCTCATCACCCCCGTCTTTAAATCTTACAAAATGACGACAGCTCATACGATGACGAAAACCATCAAAATAACTAAATCGCAGAGCACACCAATAATTATAAAATAAAAGTTTGCCATTCAAAAAAGTAGAGCCAATCAATTCCAAAAGGTTTTTTTTTTCACAAAAGTAACTTAATCTACCAAATTTCTGAAATTATTCGACTTTATCAACCTAAGACCCAATATTACCAATATCCCAAAATGATATTTAAAATTGTAAGATTTTCATCAGATTTCGTTTATCCATTGGTATTTAGTCTGTGATATCAGGGATGCATTTGAAACCAAGTAGTTAATATTAGGGATGCATTTGATAACAGATCCAAATAAAGGGACAAACTTGATTAACATTTTGCAATTCTTAGAATCATTTTAGAATATTGATAATATAGGAATGAAGTTGATTTGGTCCTACAATTTGAGGGACCAAATTGAAAATTTAGTCTAACACTCTAACTTACTCTTCACTCTAGAAGTCTGTCATTTTCTCAAACACAGACCAGTCAAAGAAAACAAAGAGTTTATGAAAATTTCTTAAACACCCAGATACCAAAAACTGTATGAAAGAAAACCCTTTATTTCAAGCAACACCAAACTACCCAAAAGAAAAACCAAAGCTTTCGTACCCAAATAAAAAACCACAAAAACAGAGAAAGGGAAATGACAGAGTGTGGCTTACAACGGCATTGAAGAGAGTAGATTTGCCAACATTAGGGAGGCCAACAATGCCAGCTTTGAGACTCATGCTAATCTTTGTTGAAGAAGAAGAATATGAAAGCCTTGGTTGAACTTGTACCCCATTGAGATTAAAAGAGTGTTTTGTTAAAAGGGTGTGACGATTTGAGAAAAACCTTGATTTCAATGGATGAACTAAACTGGGAACTAGTTTTGCCATTAGAGCGCAGAGAGTGTGTTAGTGTTATCTCTATTTGTTCTGCTGCCTGTATTACTACAATTCTCCAAACATTTTCATTGGCTCCAATGGGATGAATGAATTCAACTATTCTATCTTTTCTAGGCCTACCGTTTGTAATTAGGTTACGATAAGTCTAACTTTGTTGTGCTAACTTTTCACCCTTGTTTTTAGTTTTACCCAATATTTAATGTGAATAAGCTCGTTTGGATGGACAAACTATATGATAAGTTAATCTATTCTTTATATGAGTTGGATTAAATGTGGTTTGGTTTTGTAAAATTGAAATAGGATTGACATTAGAATCAAACTTTATAAATGTCAAACTATTTTAAAAATTGACATTAGAACCAAACTACATTCAAAAAAGTTTACTAAACCTTACTAAACTTCTTAACCTTATAAAAATTATATTTTAAATTATATCATAACTAATAGAATTTGATATTAAATTTAAAAATGAAACATTAATAATTAATTTAAAAATATTTATAATTTTATCACAAAGGTAGTTTTGTCTTTTTATATAATTTAATACATTAAGATTCAAAATTACAAAAATATGAAAATTAATTGAAATTTTAAAATAAGTATAATTTGTTTACAAGGTTATTTTTGCCAATTACATATAATATATATCATATCTTTATTTACATTCTAACAAATAAAATAAAATTATTTGGTTACTCATGATTTTGTTTTTAAAATTTAAATTGTTTATTTAGTAGTGTCATAGATAGTTTTATATATAAAATTATTTCATTACTTATTTAATTTTTTAGTATTTTTTGTTAATTTATAATATTTAAAATATAACAAGTTAATTTTTTTTTAAAAAAAACTAATATGTAATTGTTCACAATGTTAATTTTGTTATTTAAATATAATATATATTATATCATGTCATGATAAGATGTGTACCAAATAAATGACAAAATAAAATATTGTTATCATGTGTATCAAGTACATGATATGATAATGTTTATCTGCTCACTATTATATCATATCCTTATCTAGCTTTATATGTTATCTTGTCTCTATCATATCTTGTGCATCAAAAAGACCCTAGGGATGCAGCACTATCTTACTAAACTAATTTTACATCGTCAATATAAACATTTGATTTTATCATCTTATTAGATAAATATAATTGTCATCATTAGATGACCACTCAATCAATGGTTTGGATTGACTGTCAATGTAAAATATTTTATATTTATTAAACCCATTATTTAATTTAATGGCTAATCTTTCAATTTTTGTCCTTCAATTTGCAAAAATCATTTCAAAATTTTAAAATTGAGGACAATTAAGCATGTTTCGTTTCAACAAAGTTAAAAGTTACTATGTCTATTTGCTTAACCAGGAGTAAAAATTATGATCCATTCTATCAGAGGCTAAAACAATATGTTTTACCAGCCGCAAAAATTGATTTATTTTACCAAAGGCAAAAATTGATATTAAACTATCATTCCTTTATAGAGTGAAAATTTAAATTTCTTATAAAAAAAGAGAGAAAATTTAAATTATTTTTTATAAAACTGAGTCTATCTTCAACAAAGGGTTTAGCAAAAATATATGTCCATTGATGGTCAATATCAATAAATTTTATATCAAGAATTTCCTTCTAAACATAGTCTCTAATGAAATGATGTTTAATATTAATATGTTTAACTCTTCAATGCAAAATATGATTTGTAGTTAAACATATAGCAAATGTATCATTAGAGAAGATAGAAAAGTTACTCTTAATATCTTTGAACAATTGTGTACTGCAACGTGCAAGGTGCTGCTTAAATATATTCTTCTTTTGTTGTTGTTAGGGAAATTGTTCCTTGATGCTTGCTTTCTCATCAGAATAGATTTTTCCAAGTAGTTGCAAGCTACCACTAGTGATTTTCCTCTCAATTATATCTTCAGCATAGTCAAGAACACATAAACCTACTAACTTGTAGTTGTTTGATTTCTTGTACAGCAAACAAAGATTTGTAGTCCCTATCAAATATCTATATATTCTATTAACAACAATTATATGTGATCCTCTAGAATCATATTGAAATCTATTGATAGTATTTCAACAAGTGTACTGAATCGTTGCAAGTAATATTAAAACGGTAGTACCGAGTGTTGCACACAAGGATCACGTTATACTATTGAGTTATATTTAATTACTAAAATTGAACAAAAAGTTTCTAAGTTGATTGAATAATTCTTCAAACAAACAAAAGTAATAGAGTTGAAATTTATAATGAGAAAAATGTCAGGGATGAGCTTCACTTTGAATCCAACTTTGGTTTCGAATTTGATCCTAGTTAATGAATTCCTTTATTGATTTATTATTGAATTCTCTTTACTATTCTTTCCTTAGTGACAGAACCTTTAATTTCAAAGTAACTCATATTTCCTTAGTAGATTTAATATTAGAATTAAGTTTTATAATACAAGAGTTATGTTATTAAAATATTGCCTCTAAAAATAATTCAATTGGTTTCATGACCTGCATCTATCCCTAAACTATAATATCATGAATTTCTCATGACAAATAAACAAAAGAAAGAGATTAAAGAAGAAATACAAGAAAGATTCATGAATGATTCTTGATAAAACTCTTTCAATTGTGTTAGAACCAACCTCCTACGAGTTTTTCTGTTAAGGAACAAGTATCCACACTTCAAAATAGCAAAACAAAAAATCCCTAAAAAGTGAGAACGTCACACTTTTATACACTTTGGAGTGCGCTGTATGCTTCAGTGCTCTTGGGATATAAACAGATTGTCAAAATACTGCAGAAATGTGTCCCAAGTACATGAACTTGCACTCCAACGCACAACATTTTAGGTCTAACTTCTACTGCATTTTCTCCTATTTTGAGTCCTAATTTGGTTCCAATGCCTTTATGAAAGTTGTAGATATGAATCTTAGCTTTAATTTGCAATCAGTTTGACTCCATTTGGACATCTATAACTCTATATATGGTTGAAATACTCCACATTGGTCATGTTGATTTCACACCCAAATTCAGTTTTGCACTAAAATAACAAAACAACACAAACTAGCAAAAATCTCTACTAAATCAAAGAAATAAGAACATAAACACGTCATTAAATTCAAGAACTAAAATCGATAAACTATATTAAATAACTCCTTAAATTAACTAATGATTAAAGATAAATAAGACTTAAAACAATTAAAAAAAACATGCATATTATGAAGAATTGTCATCTAGCACATAAACATACAATGAATAAAACATGCATCATGCTCATTTCAAACTCTTGTTGCATTAATATGGAAAACTCATCTGAACTATAAGAAATCCATTTATAGATATTTTTCTAAATAAAGTAGTGTCCACCTTTCCTCTTGTAAAATCATTTTCCAATAGAAAATTGTTTACCCTTCATACCTAGCTCTAGATGCTTGGTTGAGACCATATAAAGAATTTTCGAGTTTGTAAACGTGTTCAGGAAATTTAATATCTTCCTCACTTATAAAACCATTTAAAAATACACTTTTTACATCTATTTGATATAAGGTAGTATTATGATTTGCAGCACATGAAGTGGTTGACAAACCCTTCTTAGTGGCGAAGTAGAAATTTTGGAGCTTTTGTTCGTTCAACAAGCAGTGCCAATCAATGTGGCTCCTCTAGTTGATCAAGACGACCTCTCACAAAAATCACCAAGAAAATGTTCTTTCTCTAGTGATCAGTTTTATGAGATTCTATCAAAGATATCTGCTTCCAGCGAAATCAGTTCTCCAACTTCTGCTCTTTCATCTAGTGCACACTCTCAACATCCAAGTGTTAACAAAGCTTTTGAGTTGGTGACCAAACTCAAACACTTTTTTCATACAACCTTTGACACGATATTGACTAACCCAAAACTTGTTGATGAAATCCTGCAACTCGTCCAAGATCTTAATGAGTTAAGAGGACATATCATTGAAGATGCAAAAACGAGAAGTGGGTTGAATTGTGTTTGCCTAAGTTGCATTCTTTTTTAATTATTTATTCAATAACTGTTTCGGATTTGGTGATTTTCTTAGAACAGAAGCGGTAACAATCAAATTTAATGAAATCAGAGGCAACAGTAAAATAAAGAGTGCATAAGTAAAATGATACAAGTAGATTTATCCTGGTTCACCAACAACTTGGTAGCTACATCCAGTCCCCTCACTTAGAAAGATTTAACCACTAATTTAAATCCTTGAATTATACAGCACCTGAACTTACAGGTCATTCTTCTCAAAACAACCTGACACCTACAGACTTTTTGAGGCAAACAAACGCATTGACCCTACAAGTCAAGTCTTTTCCACAAAACCTAAAAACCACATATTGTTGAAGGCAACTACACCTTGACCCTACAAGTCAAGTCTTCTCAATACAATATGAAAACCACAAATTGTTTGAGGAACACTAAAGCCACTATCTGGCTGGGTTACACAAGTTTGGAACTGGTTGTCTTTTGTTTATGCTAAGTAGATTTTTCACTCTAAAACACTTAGAAAATATTTCTTTGAGCAAGTGTTTCTCTAGAACTTAAACCTTTGAACTTTGAATACTTTGGAAATTGGAGCTCTCAAAAGTTTTTCTGAGTTTTTATGTTCATCTTCAACCTTGAGTATCTATTTATAAAATATATTGGGGTTTCACTTTTGTCCTTGTAAAATTTGGATCATATCTTTCTTATGAACAAATTTTGAGTATATCTTCTTGTGAACAAATTTTGAGTGTTTCTTCTTGTAAACAAATTATGAGTGTATCTTTTTGTGAATAATATTTCGGCCATATTTTCTTATGAACAATATTTTGATCATATCTTCTTGTGAACAATATTTTGGCCATATCTTCTTGTGAACAATATTTTGACCATATATTCTTGTGAACAATATTTTGACCATATATTCTTGTGAACAATATTTTGACCATATATTCTTGTGAACATTATTTTGGCCATATCTTCTTGTAAACAATATTTTGACCACATCTTCTTTTCCTCTTGGTCAAAGATTTCCTTCAATTATAATTATGAATCATATCTAATTTCATATTGTGTTCAAAAACTTATTCATGCGAATCTTCCTTCATACTCTTGATTGATTGAAGCATGAATGGATTTGGGCTTGTTCTTGGATCTTCATAAATTTTGATTCGGCTAAGTCTTTTCTTCAAAGTTAATTCCTTCAATTAGAGTTGTTGACTTTCCATTAGAGCCATTGACTTTCTTGTTGGAGTCAAACGATATGTTTCTTGGATAATAATAGTTAGAGGCAAAATTGCATGACTTAGAATTAGTGGCTTTGGGAAAATCACATTGTTGAATCATCAGATTTAGTGCAACATTGGAGGTTGGATACCAGAGGAAACATTTGGAGTGTGATGCAACTTTTTGATGAGCGAAATATGAGCTTTGAATGCATGGCTTGAAAAATTTCTTCAGAGTTAATGATAGCTTGATATGAACTCTTTAGAGGAATGTTGGGTTTGTGCACATCAGAAGCACACGAGGGCTTCATAGGTATGCTTCAAATTCAGTCTTCATAGGCAGTCTTCAGACCTATTTATCATACCTAGTCATCAGACCCAATTATCAGAGGCAATCCTCAAATCCAAACATCAGAGGCAGTCTTCGTAACATTCAAAGGCACACTACTCTCAGAGGCATACGTGTATGCTTTTGTGTTCCTCTGATCTCATCCTATGGTTACTTCCTTTGGTGACTTCCTCTGGTCGCTTCCTCTAGTACCTTCGTCTGGTTTACTTGTTCTAATTGCTGCACACATAATGAAGCCATTAGTCTAAGCAAATTGTTCTCATAAAATACTTTTGTTAACATCAAAACCACTAGAGGAAAACCAACTTGATTCCAACAATCACTACAATCAACACATGTTTATTGTTGCCCAAGTCATTACTAGCAACCTGCATGTCGACATTCTTTTCATCAACTATACTCATAAGGAATATTAATTGTTTGACAAGGAACACAATGACACTCTTAGCCTTTTCGAGTGTTTCAATATTGAGAAGTAAACCATCAGCTTGCATCGAGAAGTTATTTCCAAAGGGTGAGGTGACAAGACTCAACATGTCAAGTCTCTTGAAGAGAACCTTCAAAAATCTAAGGAAGAGGTTACACAAATGGACGTTGAACTGGAGGTAGCATGCATTGGCAACAATGAACTAGCGTTGAATATGGAGAAAGAATGTCCCAAAAGAGATAAGGTTTTTCAATAGCCAATGGCATATAAGGAAAATTACCACAAGGCCATACACAAGAAGGATGTGTTGGATGACTCTAGGATCAATCCTTAGCTTTTACTTTAATGATTTTTTCATGTAACTTTATTTAATCCTTTCATTTGTCGAACAATATCATTTGTCGAACAATACCATTTGTCAAACAATATGTAACAACTTTTGCCTTAGGGTTGGACAAAAAAACCGCAGCCCGAAACAAACCTAACCGCTCGCAGCCCAATTTCTGTAACGGGTAGGCAAGAGCAGGTCCGCGGGTATGCGGGTCAACGAAAACGGGTCCGTGTGGTTTATAACGGGAGGGTTTGGTTAAGGATTTTTGGACCACGGATACCCGGACCCGCTCGTTTCAAATTAATAATATTATATTTTAAAATACTAGGGTTTCCCCATTCCAGAAAAAAAGGCCCAAATCCAGAGAGGCCCAAATCCAAAGTAAACCCACCACTTCTACCGCTCTCACTAAAAATCTGAAACCCTAAATTTCATCTCATCACCCTCAGTCTTCACTCACAACTCATACACTCACGGCTCACTCAACATTCACATCCACCGTTTCTGCTTCGAAGCCACCACCACCAACTCCACCGTTTCTGTTTCGAAGCCACCACAACCAGTTTTTCCTGCGTAAAGCCTCAACACACCTCCACCAACTCCAGCGATTCTGTTTCGAAGCCACCACCACTGGTTCCGTCGACATTAATACCCTCCTTCTTTTTTCCTTTTTCTTCTCTTCAACTGTAAATGGAGAAAGATGTTTCACAAACGCACATAGGTACATGCAACATGATCCGAGTTCCTTGTGTTTGTTTTTAACGATCTTAGTTAAGGTTTTTAACACGTGATTTTACTTATTCAAAGAACACTAAGTTTTTTGTTAGATTTTTCATTTCTCTTACGATCTGGGTTTGAATAAATAAGTTCATTTTTTAATATATGTTAAGGTACTGAATCTACTGAGCGTGCCATTTTTTTCTGTGTTGGAAGGTCGTCATCACTATGAGCAAGAACAAAAAGGTTAGGGTTGATTGTATAATGGGTGTAGGGTTTTTGAATTTTTTTTCAATTTTTTTGTATGTCTTTGGGATCTGAGATAGATATCTCTATTCATTTTTTGACTATGTTCCCTAATTTCCTTCATAGGGATTGAGGTGTAAGTTGCAACAAACCAACCCCAGTTGGTTGTGTTTTCACTTTACTTTTTCTGGATTTCTAAACATGTTTATTCTGATGAGTCAGATCTATTCAGTGCTAAAAGACAAATAGTTGGTAGGGATTTTGTAGCTTTTGTTTGATTTTAAAATTTGGGTTTGTAATTTTGTAGTTGAAAACTTTTTGAAAAGTTGCTGATTTTTAAAACTTTTCTTTCTTGTCCTTTTACACGCTGTGCTCTGTCCTTGGATTCTACTTGGAAGAATTCTTTTTTAATTTTATAAAATTTGTTTTTTTATTTAAAATAGAAAAAGATAACTGGTACTTCCTTCTTCTTTTTTGTTTATTTTCATAGGCTCTTCGAGGGTTGTTATGTATAACTACGGTATAATTCATATTATAACAATGGATAACACATGAATTGTACAAGTACCACACTAGTTCTTAAACAAAACAAACTTGATTGGTATGTGTCGATGTTTTGTGGATTCATGTTTGAAGCTTAAGATAGAATATGGTCCTTATTTTTACTAATTCTAGTGCAAATTTAAACATTGTGCTAAACTTTCTATATGAAACTTTCTTATGTTCTTTGTTTTACTTTATAATTGGGATGAAGAATCGAATTGAAATCTTTTCAATAGCATTTAGTAGCTAAGGTTTCCTTGCCTATAAGCAAATTAGGAATAATTACAAAGGTTTCTTAATTTATTAAAAGGGTTCTTATGAATAATTACAATACAGTGGACTGATTATTTTGTTTTTTTATATTTAAGGTGCAAAAGAAAACTTGGTTAATAGATTGCAGAATTTATAGCACTTTTCTGATTGATTTTTGTTGTTTTGGGTACAGACTGAAATTTTATGTGAGCTAATTGAATAGAAGGAAAACCATGTCATTGATTATTTAAATGTTTCCAATTTTCAAAAGTTTTAAGATTATGGTTCCTATTTTTAGACTTCAAGCTTTTTCAATCTAGCTTGTTTATAATTAACTTTACTTTTTTTTTTTTTTATCTAGTTTGTGTCTT
>JBBPBQ010000002.1:36426902-36459782 GCA_037974755.1 Cicer yamashitae | reverse complement strand
TTGTTATTTCTAAAGCATTCTTCTCTTTTTTTATTTATTTAAATGTTTCCAATTTTCAAAAGTTTTAAGATTAGGGTTCCTATTTTTAGACTTCAAGCTTTTTCAATCTAGTTTGTTTATAATTAACTTTACTTTTTTTTTTTATCTAGTTTGTGTCTTTGGTTAGTTCTTTTATTCATATTGTTGTGTTGTTTGATTTTGATTCTTGTCAAGTTTTGTTTTACTTACTGTTATATGATGGGGGTTTAACAATGAAGGTTTTCTGTCTATTTGTTTGTTAACTAACAATAGTTTTTAACATGTTTATGGTTTTAGATTAATTTCTTTTATTGTTATTGTTTTTGTTGTTTAGTTTTTTTTTGGTTGGTTATTAATTCTATTTTTTTTTGCTGTTTGTTGGCTAACTGTATTTTTTAACATGTTTGTGTTCTTAATTTGTTTTTTTTATTCTCATCATTTTTGTTATTTTGTTTTAATTCTTGTTAGGTTTTAAACTTACATTATTCTGATAGTGTGTGTTTTTGGACTTCAAGCTTTCTTCTTTGTAGTTTGTTTTTAACTTAACTGAATTTTTTTATCATGTATGATTATTTTATTAGTTTTTTATTGTTATGGTTTTTGCTGTTTGGTTTTTATTCTGGTTGGTTATTAATTCTGGTTTTTATTTTGAGGGTTTGTGTTTAATTCTGGTTTTATTAGTGTGGTTCCAGCTTTAGAAGATGGAGCAAGGAGAGGGTAGCAGTCAAGGAGGACAACAAGGAGTAATGGAGCAAGGAGAGGGTAATAGTCAAGGAGGACAGTAAGGAGTAATGGAGCATCATCACTGTGAGTTTGTTATGCTTAACTATGTACACTTAGCTTAATATGTATGCTTGTAAGTGTTATATGTTAAATTTCCAACTGTTATATGCTTAGTATGTATGCTTCATGTTAATTGTTTAATATGCAAACTGTTTTATGCTTAGTATGTATGCATGCTTGCAAATATTTTATGTTTAATGAGTATGTTTCTTTTATGTTTAATTTGTATATATGCTTCTTGTTTAATTAGTATCTGGATTTGCAACTATTTGATGCTTAATTAGTATATATTATTTTATCTTTAATTTGTATGTATGCATGTTTCATGCTTAATATGTATGCTTGCAACTAATTTATTCTTAATTAGTATGTATCTATTATCCTTAATTTTTATGGGTACTTCTTGCTTAATTACTTTGTATGCTTCATATGTATACTTGCAACTATTTTTGTTTAATATGTATCCTTTATGCCTAAATTTTATGTATTCTCATGCTTAATTAGTTTTTATGTAATATTAATTAGTACGTATCCTTCTATTACTATTTATTAATTAAACATTTTAACTATCTAAAAAACTTTAAATAGTTTAACTACATTAAAAAAAAACTAATTAAAAACTACACTTTAAATATTAAAAAAAATTAATAATTAAACTCTTAAAATATTTTAGTAGTGGAGAATTCTCAACCAACACAAGCAGTTATTGCTGCAGATGGGCTTCCTCCTCTTCCTATGGGTAATGAAAAAGGAAAACCCAATGCTAATGATCCTAGGAGAACCTCTAAGGTTTGGTTGGACTTTAACATTCTACCCGATGAGCCTATCCCTACTGCTGCTTGTAAACATTGTCACCAAAGATACCTTTGTCATTCTAAAACACATGGAACCTCGAACATGAAAGCTCACTCTGAGAAATGCAAAAGTAATCCAGCCCACTTTCTAAATGACCCCACTCAAACAAACCTTTCTTTTGGTGATGGTGGTAGTTTGGTTCCATCAAGCCAAAGATTCAATGCCCAAGCATGTAGGAATGCCATTGTCCTTTTTGTTATTCTTGATGAACATTCGTTTAGAGTGGTTGAAGGTGAGGGTTTTAAACAATTATGTAGACAGTTGCAGCTACAAATGACCATCCCTTCAAGGAGGACTATTGCTAGGGATTGTTTTCAACTATATCTTGCTGAAAAATTGAAGCTTAAGGCATTGTTCAAATCTGATTGCAGTAGAGTAGCTCTTACTACAGACTCTGGGACGTCCGTTCAAAATCTCGATTATATGACCCTTAACGCTCATTTCATTGATAAAGAATGGAACTATCAGAAGCGCATTATAAGCTTTAGTTTAGTGCAAAATCACAAAGGGGACACTATTGGTGGGAAAATTGAAGAGGTGTTGATGGAATGGGGTCTTAAAAATGTGTCTACAATTACTGTTAACAACGCATCATCCAATGATGTGGTTGTATCTTATTTGAACAAGAGACTTAAAAACAAGAATGGACTGATGGGTGAAGGGGATTATTTTCATATAAGGTGTTGTGCCCATATCTTGAATCTAGTAGTCCAAGATGGGTTAACAGAACAAGATTTATCTATTCGTAGCATTCGCAATGCAGTTAGGCTTGTTCGTTCTTCTCCACAAAGAGCTTTGAAGTTTAAGGAATGCATTGATATTTGTAATATAACATGTAAAAATCTTCTTAGTCTTGATGTTTCCACAAGGTGGAATTCAACATACATGATGTTGGAAGCTGCTGAAAAGTATCAAACAGCTTTTGATAAATTAGAGGGTGAGGATTCTAGGTATATGACTTGGTTTGGGGTTGCTGGTCCTCCTACTTCTGATGATTGGGAAAGAGTTCGAGCATTTGTGGGATTTTTAAAGATTTTCTTTGAAGCGACAAAGGTTTTTTCATCATCGCAACAAGTGTCTTTTCACACAGCTTTTCATAACTTGGCTTCTATTCAATGTGAGCTTGACAAAACATCAATGAACCTAAATACTATTGTGGCTGTAATGGGTTCATATATGAAGAGAAAATATGATAAATATTGGGGTGACATTGAAAAAATCAACCATTTTCTTTATTTTGGAGTGATATGTGACCCTCTTTATAAATTAAGGTATATTGAGTAAACTTTTCATAACACGTATGGTGAGGACGTTGGTAAGGTGAAATATGAAAATGTTAAGGATAGTTTAATGAAATTGTACACTTGGTACAAATCTGCCCATGATCGTAGTGTTGTATCTGTTGTTGTCCGATCTGTTGAACAATCTACCCCCCTAAAAATCCATCATTTTTTGCACGGGTAGATGCCTTTAAACAACATTTAAAAGAAAAAGATTCTATTGATAAACAAAACGAACTTGAGAAGTACTTAAGTGACGCTTGTTCAGTAGATGGTGAGAAATTTGACATTTTGATTTGGTGGAAGCAAAACAGTGCTCGTTACCCTATTTTGGCAGCAATGGTAAGAGAAATTCTGGCCACACCAGTGTCAACTGTAGCTTCAGAAAGTGCATTTAGCACAAGTGGAAGGGTTTTAGACACTTATAGGAGCTCCTTGAGCCCAAAAATGGCAGAAGCTTTGATCTGCACTTAGAACTGGTTGAAGCCCTCTTTCTCATACTTTAAAGACCTTATTTTGACAGAAGATTTTGAGATATCTGAGAATGTTGTGACAGGTTGTGTAATTTGTATTTGTACTTGTTTAATTAGACTATTTCTTGTTATTGTAAATTAACTTTTAATTTAAACTGTTTATTCATTGTAGAACTTCAACAAGGCTCAATAACTAGTGGTGGAAGGCAAGAGTCTATTATTGGCGGAGCAGCTGCTCCTAGGCCTGGGCCTGCTTAAGTTTTTTAAGTAAGAAAAATTATACTTATGTTTTATTTATAAAGTATGTACGCGAGCTTTAATAATGAACCTAACAATTATGCTAATTCAGTTTTATTTAATTACCTCTAGGTTTCAGATTTCAGACTTTTTGAGTTTTTTGAAGTCATATATGACTTATACTTGCACAACACATGCCTGTATTTTGAGGATGATGTTTTGGCTGAAAACTGTGCTTGTGTGACATCATTTTGAACATGATTTATTGATGTTTGTTGGGCTGGTTGCTGCCAGCAATTTCTGTATATGTGGTTCATGCTTGATAATTGGTAGGTTTTTGTATGTTGGACTTATTGAGTTATATTTACTGAAATTTTTGAATTATTGGGTACTAATTTTGTGTTAGATCATCCAGCTTTTAAATGAACGTCACTACTGGGAACCACACAAATTTACTCATGTTTCCACATGTGAAAGGGTAAGTTACTGCCTTGATATTTTTTTTATGTATCATTAAATTTTAGTTAAGTTTGTAATTGAAACTTTTATTATTAACTTAATACTTAGTATGAATTTGATATTATTTTTAACTTATTGAAATTTGTATTATTGTTAACTTAGTAATTAGTATTATTGTTCAGCCCTACTTAGTAGTTTAGATTATAATATGAACTAATTATGTTGTATTTAAATTGATAGAATGAGAACTTAATTGGTTATGAGTTGGTTATGTTGTATTTAAAGATAGAATGAGAACTTAATTGTTTATGAACTGGTTAAGTTGTATTTAGTATTTAAACTGATATAAGGAGAACTTAATTGGCTATGAACTGATTATGTTGTACTTAAGCTTTTATGTTTTCAATAAATTAGTGGCAAGAGACTTGGTAGTGGTTCATTTTCAACCTCAAATTGGTTATCTCACATTTCGGGAGTCGAATTTCAAGGTTATAGTTTAAACTTTATATATTTATGTTGATGTATTCTACTTTATTTTATCATTAGGTTATATTCTTGATATTCTTATGAAATTAATTCCATTTTTGTTATACGTACAGCTGCTGCAGCATCAACCATATGCATACTGCTCATCAAGTTCCAAAATATTGCTTTACTATGTTTATTAATAGATTTGGATTGGAATATATAATTATTTAAATACTTCTGGATCAATGTAATATATAATTATTTAAATACTTCTGGATGATTGTAATATATAATTATTTTTCCATATGACTGTAATTATAAAGTTTGACTCATTGTTGACGATGTTGGCAAGTTTTTGATTTGGATGAAATCCTGAACAACATGAATTTGTTATATATTATTTAGGTTTGTTACCAAAGATGAAGGTCCTAATATGTTCTTAATTGATGGCTCTGTTAATATGTTCTATTGATCATTTATGTTTATAGGTCAATTTTTATTTTGAAGGATGTTTGAACTAGTGTTTTAAAAAATGGGCCTGGTCCATACAAATAAAAATGTAAACTAGTGTTTTATGATAAATCTTTATAGATAAAATTGTTGTTAATTGGACTGCAAAGTTTTCAAAGCCCATACAAATTGAAACTGATTTACCCGACCCGCAAAACCGACCAAATCGTAATCCGAAAACCGACAAACCCGATTTAAAAATGGGTTGAAATTGGGCCTGAGATTACCAACCGCAGTTTGGGCTGGATTGGATATTTAGACCCGAATCCGTCCGGGCCCGACCATTTGTCCAGCTCTATTTTGCCTTACTATTTTTGTCATATTGTTAAGACAATGTCTGCTTTGCTTTTGACGCGATTTGACAATGCCTAATGCATGTTAGTTTGCTTTTTTACTGTAATTAATTTAGGTCAGTGAGCGCATTGAATGAATCAAAACGTTTTTTTATGATATTCTTCGCCCTTAAGACACAACTTTGCAGCTATAAATACCATGCTTTGCTTTAGCTCAACCCACACGAGCTCATACTTTTCTTCTTTCTCACTTTCTCATTCTTTTCTTTATTTAATCATGTTCCCTTTTGCACTTCTTTGCAAACCTTGGGAACACATGGTTCTCGTTTAAGACACCTTGTACAAAAGTATTTGTCTTAGCGATGGTAAAGCTCTCAAGGTTTCCATTCATAGATTATGCCTCCACCCAATTTGTTCAAACATGTACTTAGAGGGAGATATCTATGGTGTTACAACTATGTCTCTCCTATCCTTATATGAAACATGTGTCTTTATGTGGCTCTTTGTAGGGCTTTCTATGGTGATTTCCAATCACCACTAAGAAATTAAACTTACACTTCCACAAAATGATGAGGTAACCATAGGTTACTTTGCAGTTGTACTTTTATGTTATGTTCCAACATATTGTAATTTTTCGAATACATTAATAAAAGTTTTGTTCCTTTACTTGCTTCAATTTATTATTATTACACACATAGTGGCTTGGTTTTTGTTGCGTCCGATTTGTCTGTAAAAAAGAAATTGCCACCAATTTTATTTTTATAAAAAGGAAAAATTAGATAAAATCTAAAATAAAGATCTTGAACCAAAAACAAAATGGATTCGGGAGTTGATTACGATTAGGGAAAGTAATATTACCCTACATTGTCCGTTAAAACGGTTATCCTACAATTAATTGTATCCAAATTTTTTATTTATTTAATTATGTATTTTATCCCTAAAAAACAATAATAAAAAGAAAAATAAATTATTTACATAAATAAAAGAAAGAAAAATACATTTTTATTAATTTGGTTTGACAAGGGGAAAACCTTGCTCCTACGTATCCTTAAGTACAATAGAGAAATCAAAACATACGTAGTTCTTGGGTAGAAAATATTTGTCTGATTTTATTATTACTCAATTTTAATTATTTATTATTATAATTGTTATTATATATGTATCTAGAAAAAAAAAGGTAATAATAATAATAATGAAAAAGATGTGAGATGTCTGTTCACGGATTGTATCTTTTTATTTTGTATTTGGTTTTAAAGTTAAGAAAAATTGATTTTTGTTAGAAAACAACGGTAACGCGGCGGTATGTGAACGAAACAGATGGATAGTACGACGAAGCAAAAAACACAGTATGTTAAAAGATTTGCTCGTGCGGATCTTTTACGGCACAAAGGCCACCAACGGTTAGGGGTGAGTGATGCGGCTCGGCCAGCGATGATGAATTTCATCCGATGACGGGGACTATCAATTCTATTCCTAAGAAAGAAAAAAAAAACTAATTATTTGATAAAGCCATGATATAAATTTCGTGTTATGTTACAATGGGATGAAGTTTGTTTTGCTTGGTGATTGGTTTATAAGCATCAATTATTTATGTTAGTTTTTTAGTATGTGTGTTGCAAAAAATATTTAGGAATATGAACAATAGCTTAAGAAAAACGAAAACTTAACATATGAGTTTATTTTGCAGAGAAGAAAATTAGAGAAGGATAAGAAAATCGGTACCTTACTGCTGAATTGGTTTTGCTGGACTGGTTTTATCAAGTTCAAATTCTCTGCTCCCCTCTATTTTTGCCTATTATTCTCTCTTTGTTTTTTACCCAGTAGTGCTCTCACTTTCTTCTCCTCTTGGTGTGGATTATCTATAGACTTTTTGGGTGTAGGTTACAAAAGACAAGGAAATAATTGCAAATTGATCACAATTTTTATTACTATTAATTCATTTCTTTTCATTCAATTGATCATCATTATATTGATTTTTATTACCATTGATCTATTTCTTTTCAGTTTATTTTCATTCAATTGATCACAATTATAATGATTTTTATTACCATCAATCAATTTCTTTTCGGTTTCTTTTCATTCAATTATATACTTTTTTTTTTATGTTTTAGAAAACAGTGAAACGTCTGAACAGGAAGCAGAGGCAAACAAGAACCAAAACCACCCATAATTTTCTAAAATTTAAAGCAATAATTTTTATTTTTATCATTATATTTTTTTTCATTTTTTATATATTTATCATTTTTTATAAAAAATCTAAAAATAGCATTCAAAATTAGGTGTCAACAGTTTTAAATATTTTCCATTTACAACTCTAATGAGTAAGCCATAATTTATATCAACTAATGCGTAAGCATTCCTTGAAAATATATATGTAATTCTAAATGGACTAAGCTTCCCATTTTGGAGACCATTTTCCATATTCACGAGCAAATTTATGCATAGGAAAAATGACTTTTGTAACGACCCGATTTTTAACACCGCGAGTGTATTTTTTTTTTTTCAAAAAACAAATTGATAAAAGTACCACGGCGTAACACAAACGACCAAAATCATAATTAATTACATCATAGTTACAACAACTAAAATAGTTTTTGAGACGATAATCCAAAATATCCAAATATAAAATACACCGGGACTATGAGACCTATCAGGCATTGCTCATACCCCTGAGGTATTTTCGGCAGGCACCTGTACAAAGTACTGCTCCAAGAAATACTAATCCCCTCATGGTCACGTCAAAAAAAATGGAACATGGACCCACCAAAACAAAAGTCATCTGACCGTATAAGTTATAGTTATAGTCATCCCAAAATAAACTAAGTACAACCACCAAAAGAAAGACATCAAGTCCCTATACAACAAAACTAATTTGATCATACTCTAGCAACTACAATAACATGGGTGACCTCCACACACTCCGCAAGTCCCTTCTGACGCGGTATCCATCTTCGAGGTAACCTCCTCCTCCTTAACATCCATAGAAGGATCAGTCTCTTCAGAAGTCATATCCACCCACGAGATATGTTGCTTCGGCGGCGTTGGAATCTCAAAACAATCCAATACTTCAGTGACGGTTGGTAAGGGATCATTCACCGGAAATGGGAGCTCTGACTCGGCCCGCCTAGATGGTCCTGCAGTCTCTCGCTCCACTGGCATCGGCCCCTTATCGTTTCCGCCAGTCCCCGATCTAACCACTGTATCCTCAGCTCCTACGGTGGCCTCCGCATCAACTCTAAATGAGGAATCCTTCGCATCTTCCCAAGCTCCACTCATCCCAATAACCAATTCTGAAGGTACCGGATAGTCGATCTTCTCGTGAGTGAGTTCCACAAGATATACTGCCCCAGCTTTCCTACTCGTCCTCACTACCCTCCCCGTATAAGTAGCCCTGCTTGAGATGGGGTCACATACCCAAGCAATGGGGTCACATACCCAAGCAGTCGGCGAGTCTCGATCAGGGAAGTCTAACGATGTTACCTTCGTCAAGGCAACAGTCGATGGAATGAACTCGGGTATCATCTGAGGGAAAAGCCAAATTTCCACAATAATGTAAAGGATTTTTATATGTCAAAAATGCATAAACAATGTTGGAAAATGAAGTTTTTGACAAAACTACACTGTCGTATTTGAATACAGCATATCATAGCCGAATACAAGTGCTAAGTAAGTAGCTAAAACTGAACATCTGTATTCGAATACGAGAAAGGATGTAGCCGAATACGTGTATTTGAATACGAGACAGGATGTAGCCGAATACGAGACAGGACAAGTCAGTAGCAAAAAATGCATCTTCATATTCGAATACAGCATGGTCGTAGCCGAATAGAAAATCAAGTCAGTGGCAAAATTCACTCATTTGTATTCGAATACGAGGTTTCGTATTCGAATATGATGTTTAAAATTTCAAATAAAAACTGAACGTTACAGATGTGTATTCGAATACACACTAGATGTAGCCGAATACAACTGTGAAAAAAATGCAGGTTTCAGTTTTGAAAAGGTTCCGAATCATTCAACACTCACAATATAAAGTCCATCAATAACACTTCAAACATTCATAATATCAATTATGAACACATAATTCACACCAAATTAATCTCCACAATTTCACACCTCAATCACACATCAAACATTCATAACATCAATTATGAACACATAAATACATCGAAACTTAATCAACATAAATTCACACCTCAAAGCAATTGGGCACAATAACAAACAACAATCGAGTATGTATATACAATCATCATCGGTCACCACAATCACTGTGGCCCATCACGGTCACCACAAGCTATGAAATGCATAAGCACACTCTGACTCTTTTCACCACAATCATTAAGTAAATGCAGCTATTAAAAGATTCCCCATTTTTAATACCCATTTAACACTAACGATTTTTCAAACTTATCACAGAGCATACTCAAAACATTTTTTCCTCAATAAACTTCATAACCCACATATTAACAGTTATGAATACATAATCACATCAAACTCAATCTTCACAAATTCACACATTGAACACACACATTAATCACATCGAATTTAATCGTAAATTCATAACATATAACAAAACGTATTTTCACTCAAAATATAGATATTCACGTTGAAATGATTTTTCACGTAATCACACCTTAAACATACATCAATCACACATATAGAGTCCCTATATGCAAACTAGAAATTTGGAAGGAGCCCTTACCATCGTTATCGCTTTCTCAACCGTTTCTGCTACTGCGATCAAATACGACGAAAACTTTCGCTCGCGTCGACACCTCAAAAGTTAGCTCACAAGCACCACAAAGTGGAGAGGAGTAAGTTTCCCTCCTGACACTTGAATGGAAGCTTAGATCTAGACGAGAAATGGATGTTTATGTTTGCTGTTTTTGAAAACCACCAACACGGTTTTGGTTTTTTTCGAAACAGAAAAGAAAGAAGAAAGGGAAATGAACTTGCAAGCGCAGGAGGGAAAATGTTTTCCTTTTCTGTTTCCTATGCTTTGCTTTCTTCTCACATACACACACACACACACACACACAGATATATATATATATATATATATATATATATATATATATATATATTATTAAAACCAATCCACAAATATCTAAATACTCTTACACACATCACTTCACTCACATCTCAAACTATTTTGATAAAAATATCTACTCTCGCCGCAATTCAATTGACAGATAAAATTTTCAACAACCAGTGATATTTTTAACAAAATTGCCCGGTATTAAATTCTTCGCAACATAAATAAATTATTCTTCGACAAATAATTTTAATCGGGTCTCAAAATATATATAAAAATATATACATATATTAAACATATTACAAACTCTAACAAAATATATTTTTGGTACTTAATTTCCAAAATAAAGTAAAATTGGGCTAAATGCCTCATCAATTCAACACAAAATATACTAAAATTGCATAATTTAGAGTTTAAAACTAACGGTCTTACAACTTTCCATACTTTAAATGTATCATAGTTGTCATAAAAATTTGCCACACAAAATTTCTATCAAACAATATATTCCAAGACAACCAATCTTTTATCATGCAACTCCTTAAAATCATTAAACACGGGTGCCCAATAATCCTCAATTGGCAAGTCATTTTGCCTTTGGATACACATAGATTCCATATTAACTTCAACAAGCAACACTACATCATGACCAAACACTAAATTGTAAGCTGATGTGCCTATCGAATCCCTTGGAGAATTCCTATAAGCCCTTAAATTTTGATTTACTATTATGCCAGTTTTAGGGTTTTCTGTTAATGTTCTTTTTAATCAAACTTAAGATAATTTTGTTCATGGCTTCAACTTGATCATTAGCTTGTGCGTAATAAGGAGTAGATGTTAGTATTTTTATCTTCCTTGATTCAGCATACTCAACCATTATCCTACCTATAAAGACCGATCTTTGGCGAGTTGCGATGGTATGGGGTAAACCAAATCTACACAGTGTGATTTTCTATAAACTCAATCACATCTTCATGAGCTACCTCTTTCAAAAGAACAACTTCCACTCATTTAGTAAAGTAATCTACTCCTACTAAGATGTACTTATGTCCTTTCAACAAATTGGGGTGTATTTGGCCAATTAGATTTAAGGCCCATCCTTTAAATGGCCAAGGTTTTATAATTGCATGCAATTCACTTACTAGTACATTCTATATAAAACCACGTCTCTGATGTTGTTTACAAGACTTAGAAAATGTGACACAATCTTTGTTCATTGTTGGCCAATACACTCTTTGTTGATGTAAAACCCTTTTTGTAATGCCCCAACTTTTAAATTTTTTCCTTTTTAAATAAGTCATTTTAAGAAAATCATTTAAATAATAAATCCACAATAAAAGTTTACAAAGTAAACAAAATATTTTTAGTTAAAACATCTTTACTTCAACTGTAATTTTACAATACGTTAAATAATATAGCAACAAAGATTATAGACCTTGATAATCTGACTACTCCTAAGTTGATCACGACATACTTAAATGAAGGCTACTGGGTACTACTGATCCACTAGTTATATCAAGTTGTCCACATTGTATTGGCAGTCAAAGCCAAAACTCTATTACACATTCACTACCATCTAGCACTCTGCATAATAGTTCCTAATATCCTAGGGTGTTCAACCCAGTCCAACTGAAATTAACATATAATATTTTAAAAATATAAAGAATAAATAAAAATTAATAGATCAGACATATTTGTCGTGCGTCAAGGCACCCTAATGAAATGCTTACATACTAGTGCAAATAATTTTGGAATATCACCTCCCCTCTTCAAAGGGTGGTGGATCACCATCAAGCATGCTCCGCAAATATGATGTCTTAACAAACACCAACAACGCCAATTTCCGTTATGGGATTGTGCGCTCCAACCAATTATGAACACGCTACTGTGACTCCAACCAATTCTGGATGACATTGTGACTTTAACCAATTATAGATGTCATTATGAACGTCACTTACCGTGTATGCATGAACATATATATATACACTCCCACATATATGATCAACAATACATTACACCATAATCACCATATCATAAACAATTCATGCATGAATTCGTGACATCATATCATATTACATCATATGAGATCACGCTCAAATGCATTATTCAAGAATAATCACATAACACCAATAAATAAAGCATCACAAAGAAAACACAAAATAATCAAGCACCAAGTAGTAAAACACCAAATCAACTACCAAGTAGCCAAATACCAACAACAAGTTCTAAAATTTTGTTGTGATATTTGTAACAACCCCTCTCACTACATTAGAAATACTTACAAGGTTAAGATAATAATTAGCCCCTAATTTTTGTTGATAAGTAATAACAATTAATTACTAGTAATGTTTAATTTATATTGTTTTCTAGAATGGGGGTAGAATAGTGGTAGTATTATCAAGGACAAGTGTTAAAGGATGTATGTATATTACTCTTATACTTTCCCTTTCACTTATATGTCATACACAACCCATACACATTCAAATTTCCTTTTCTTCCTTCAGAACCAGCCCAAGTTTTTCATTCTGTCATACCATACATTTTCGCCTTCTTTCTTGTGTGTTATTTTCTTCTTTCCTAAAAATGGAGGAACCAAAAGCTCCTTCATCTTCAATCCCTTGCATGTCCTAGATCAAGACACTAAAATACAAAACCTTCAACACTAATACTTATTCTCTCATTATGTTATTGTTCATCATCCACCTCTTTTTCTCTCCTCCCTACTTGACGAACTTTCTTTCCATGGCAGTAAACTTCGAAGTTTATGTCTCTTCAATCTGACATCACACATGTTTTTTCTTCATCTTTAGTATTATTTGCACCCCAAAGAACTACCAAAAGAAGATAAATATCAAATTTGGGAATGTCAGCATCAATCCATCTAAGTAGATGCAGAAGTAATAGGAGCAAAGAGGAATTCTTCCTTGTCAAAGAAAGTGAGTTCTTTTTCTAGTATTACTAATTTTTCATGTTGCATGTGGGTTCGTGGGTTAATTTCAACATCATTTTCTGTTGAATACTGTGATCTAGAAATATTGGGGATTTTTAAATTGAGAATGAGGGAAATTGTAAGGATTTTTCATGTAGGTATTGTTGGCACTTCCATTCAACTTTTCAAGAATTAATCCATTTTGTATGTATGTTGTGTTCATTTTGGTTTGCTATTGAATTGAAAGATTGAAAATTGAATGTTTGTAGATTGTTTGGTGTTAACTATTGTATCTGGTCTCTAAACATTCTAATTCGATTTTGCTTGAAATTTTTATTTGAACATTCTATGTTGATGCTGTCTGGAACTTCCTCTGACTGATACTTTCCTCTATTTGGAACTTCCTCTAACTAAGACTTTCCTTTTTTTGGAACTTCCTCTAACCGAAACTTCCCTCTGTCTGGAACTTCCTATGGCTAAGACTTCCCTCTGTCTGGAATTTCCTCTTATGGAAACTTCCCTTTGTCTGAAAATTCCTCCGATTGAGACTTACCTTTGTTTGAAATTTTCTCTAACTAAAATTTCGCTCTGTGTGGAACTTCTTGTGAGTGAAACTTCCTCTGACTGAGACTTCCCTCTGTATGGAACTTCCTCTAATTGTCACTTCCCTCTAACGGGAACTTTCCTCGGACGGGGACTTTCCTCTGACTCGGACTTCCCTCTGACAAGGACTTTCCTTTGACCTGGAACTAGCTTTTTATGTATTGTTTTTAAGGTAATTATGTTAAAGCTAGTCAATCAAATTGAAATTGGATTTAAAATGAGGAATGTTTGATGAGCATAATGGCCTAATATGCATTGTGTTGATTGGAAATGTTAAGGTGTAAAGGAAGAGCAATTGGGTCATTAGTTGTGGTCAAGGGCAAGACTTACCTTATAGAGGAAAATGATTCCAATTATCTTGGTAGCCCACGTTGAGATAATTGAGATAGACTGTCCATAATTTATGGAAAATGATTGAATTTTTAAAAATTTGATAAAAACTGTTATGTTAAAAATTTCATTTAAACATAAATATTTCAAAATGTCCTTCTTCTTTTTATAGAACTCACTGAGATCATTATCCCACCCCGTTATTTTTTTGTATTATAGCATATAAGAAGACTTGAACATGAACTAGGAGTGAATAGATGATGATGCTCTGTTAGTAAGACGTATTATATTTTGTGTAATGGTACTTTAGAGGATGTTTTGTAAACTACATTGTGTGTAGTTACAATGACATTTAATGCTTGTATCTTATTGGAACCTATAAGATTGCCTCTGAAACACCAAGATGTATATCTTTATTATCATTTTCTAGATACATGATAAAGGGTATTACTTCGGGTAAGGGGTTATTTCGGGATGTTTCATCTTTTGCTATACATTCTAAGTATCACTTCATTGAATATTAAGTCTAATCAACTTATTATTTTATGTATGGTATGGCAGAAGGGGAAAGTCGATGTGGAAGGCTGAGATGTAATTCTCCACAAGCAAATAACATTCCTCCACCACCACCACTTGTTGTTGAGCAATGGGAGCAAATATTAGAAACTGTTCAACAACAAGCAACGACTACCACTCACCCGATCCAGTATCTGGGACAACCAGGGGGTGTTAATCAAGCAACAAATAGAACTTTCTATGACTTCCTTACGATGTAACCTTTAGTCTTTAGAGCAAGTCATAACGCAATTGTAGCTCAAGCATGGCTCGAAGAGATAAAGAAAGCTTTTGAAGTAGTACAATGCTCAAATGAACAAAAGGTAGTATTTGCCACTCACCTACTGAAGGGTGAAGCAGAACATTGGTGGAAAGTAGAAAAGGCTCATATAGTGACTCTAGTAACACCATTAGTTTGTGAACATTTTGAATCAACTTTCTTGGACAAGTATTATCCAGAGAGTGTGAGAAAGAAGAAAAAGTTAGAGTTCGTCCACCTGTAGCAAGGAGACATGACAGTGGCTGAGTATGTCGCAAAATTTGAAGAATTGGCAAGATTTTCGTCCCATGCTTAGTATGCACCAAACGAAGAGTGGAAGATTAAAGAGTTGAAACCAGAAATCAAAGGCAATGTAGGACAGTTGGAGATCACAAGCTATTCCACCCTCGTGCATAAGTGTTACATTGTTGAGGAAAATTTGAAGAGGGTGCAAGAGGATAAGCCGGCCAAGTGGTAGCAACGAAAAGATTCCGACAAGTTCAATCAATAATTGAAGGTGGAGATTTCACAAGGAAAAGGAAAACAATTTCAAATTTCCAACTCTCCCCGTGCAACAAGGTGCTCAAAATGTGGAAAAGAACATGGAGGATAATGTTTAGCCGGGAATAATGTTTTTTATTTTTGCAAACAATCGGGACACATTGTTTCTGTTTGCCCAAACTACAAGAAGAAAGATGATGCCTACTCCAGTAAACCAAGCTTAGGGAGGGCCTATGCCCTTGATGGTAAGAAAATTCTAGTTTGAAATGAAAGGAAAAATTTAATGTGCAAACATTTCCATGTCTTATTTGGTGTTGGTTATTAGTGGAAAATTTTTGTAGAAATTCCCAAAGTTGTTTTACCTGTATTGGTGAAATCGGGTAAAAATTTACCTGCATTTTAAATTTCCAACGAACTCAGCATTTCATAGAAATTTATACATGAATTTTATATCCAATATGTGATTCATTTTAATGAGAGAATAATTTTTGGAGGAAAAATTAATTATTTTTATCAGATAATAATTAAATATACTATTGCAATGGAAATTATTATCGGCAAATAATTGTGATGTATTTGAGTACTGTCAGATTTATTTGCTAGGAATTGAGTTACGTCGGGATAGTATATTTTTGCCTTAATTGCAGTTTTGGTCCCTCTATTATTGTCAATTTACGGAATTGGTTCCCCTATTTTGAAAGTCGACAGTTTTGGTTCCTCCCTTAGATTTTGTAACTAAAAACTGACGATTTTTCATATTTTTAAGGACATGACATACAATTCTATGATGTAGAACATCTAGATGCATTAACTATTTATATGTCATTAATTAAATTAAAAATATGAAAAAATTTGGAAGTTGAAATCTAAGTTTTCATGATATTTTATTTCAATTTCATGGACGTTAATAATTCTACATCATCATATCATATGCCACGTTATTTAAAGTATTCCATATGATCATTTTTTTAGTTAAAAAATCAGAGGGAGAGACCGAAACTGTCAACTTTTAAAATATGGGGACCAATTTCATGAATCAGTAAAAATAGGAGACTAAAACTGCAATTAAACCTATATTTTTATAGAGTAATTTTTGTGGTTATCATTGAAACACCATTAATATTTAATTGTGTCGTGATTGTTGAAACACCATTATTTAATCATGTGGTCTTTAATAAGCCATTCTGGAGCGTTGTGAGCCTTTAAATAGAAAAACCATTATTTTATTACTTTCCAAATCTTGGGGAACAAGTTGGATAAATTAAATGCAAATAGAAAGAAAATAAATTTCATTCCCTTTCTCTTGTTGGAACAAAATGTAGCTCTCTCATACTCTTTTTAATGCCCAATTGTTTTTCCTACTCAAAAAAATGTGAGTGCTCTCAAGATTAGAGAGTTTCCAAGTGAGCTTGGGAGAAAAACTATTTAATTTCTTTTTATATTTGAAATCATGGCATTAGGGAGAGAAGAGACGGAATGTTTCATTTTATTTTATTTTATCCGATTTTGAAAGAAAACACTTGATCTTGAGAGATAGAGAGTTTGGTGAGGAAACACATAGATTTAGAGAGTTTTGTGGAGAATAATCTTATTAAGTGTTGGTTATAACACCCAAAATTTTATAATAAACAATTTTATTAATTAATTAGGATTTTAAAGAATTAATTTGATATTAAAAGTGTTTTAAAATATATGTTGCTAAAGTTTTTTCTATTAATTTTCTTTATATGTGTGCATGTCATTGTGTGATAAATATCTACGCATAAGACTTAATGAGTAATATAAATTAAGAATATTATTTTTAATTATTTAATATTAAGTGTACACATAGTTATATTTTCCTATTCATTTGACTAATATTAGGTGTGCACATAGTTATATTTAATTAATTCTAATTATTTCTTATGTTATTATTTATTTTTTTTAAATATAATTATCTTGAATATATTATGAATATTTAGAATCTTTATTTTCATTATAGAAGTGTTAAAGAGTGTAATTTGAGTTAAACTATTTAAAAAATATATATAATAATAATTATAGTGATTATTTTGAGTATGAAAGTTTTAATTATTAATGCATTCTAAAAGATTAATTACTTTGATTATTTTATTTTGTAAAATATCGGATTTGAAATATTAATAATGTTTTGGAAATGAAAGTATGTTTAAAAAGTGTTAAAATTAATATAATAATTTGAGAATTGTGAGATTAAAATGTGGAATAGAAATATTTAAAAAGTGTTGATTGATTTAATTTTCAATAATTGTGTGGTATTTGATATTATTGTCATATTGGATGCTTGATAAGTTTTGGGCCTATGTTTGGTTTGATGAGTTTATGTAATTTGATAATAAAACTTGGATGGATTGTGCTATATTTGTTTATGTGATTTGATGATAAAACTTGATTTATTGTGTAATATGAGTTTATGTGATGTGACGATAACACATGGATGCATTGTGTAACATGATTTTATGTGACTATGATGTTATATTGAAGATTTTGATGTTATTAATTTGTGATGAATATATTAATGTCACCCTATAGTTAATGAAATAGTGGTGATTCAAACCCGTACTAAAGATGGTTCTCTTAATGGAGTGGATATCCTAGGCCAACGAGAGGAGGAAATAGATGTTAGAGGTCTTTGACATGAAGATTATTTTGTCATTATATAGGGAGAGTCTAACAAGCTTGGTGATGTTCGAGAAATGCAACTAAATGAGCCTGATCGTGGAGGTTTGCTGTTGAGCCTTACGACAAGATTGTTAGACCTTGGGGGTATTCTAGTGGAAATTTCCTAGTGATTTTGACGTTATTGTGTGATATTATTTCCTTGAATGCTTTTGTAGACCATGATATGTTATGATACGACTCTATTATTTACGTGTTTTCTTTACTAATATTACACTATCAATATGATTTCGAAACTCACCTCTTTCGTTGTTAATGTTTAACTAGCTTGGCCCTATGTTTGCAAAATTGCAGTTATTACAGGTTAATGAGTCTTTAAGTTATAGTTTGGGAGAAGCTCCTCTCTAAAATGTGATATCGAGAATAAGACTTACAAGTTGTTTGGGAGAAGTTAAGGTTTGTATTGTACATAATTAAAAACTACTTTTTGTAAGAAAACCTTGTTAGTACTAATTAGTTTTTGAAATTAATTTTAAAAATTATAGTTAAATCAAGTTTATGGAGGTTGCATTTTTTTATTAGAGGAAGAAAGTTTAAAGTGTTTCATGTGTACTTTGAGAAATGTGATACCGTAAATCACTTGTAAAAGTTTTCATTTATTCATTGTGAATTTTTACAAAAATATAGTACAATTTATGATGTACAAGTGGGTCGAGTCAATCATGAGTAAGTCATCTGTCAGTTGAGTGTCGGCCTTGAGCTACTTGTTTACTACCTCTGTTGTTTGTTAACTTTATAAATGCTTTCTTATTATTCTTGTGTTATGTGCTATGTGTTTGTCTATAATTGTACATGATTAGTCAAGTTACTTGTTAATATTTAAATGTTTACCCACAAAATGTAATAACCATCACCATACATCTAGAATACGGCAATAATTCATACATTCTAATGTTTCATAAACAATCACATAAATATGTCTTTAAGTACAATCATTGAAATGTCATTGTAACTACATAATACATAGTCCACAAACATCCTCCGATTACCAAAATATAAAATAAATTACAAATTAAACAAAATCTTACTAAGGAGGGGAGGGTAGTTCAAAGAATTTTCCTTAGATGCAATATCAAGCATGCCATGAATACGAAATTTTATTTAAGAAAATAGTCCTTAATCGTTTCTTATTTTTCCTTAAAGTATGGAAAATTGCATGTTTCTTTCTTTTCCTTAAAGTATGGGAAAGCCTTTTCAATTATCTTGACGTGAGTCACCAAGATAACTGAGAACCTCTTGGTAATGTTAGTTTGACCATGACCCTAACTGGCGTCCCAGTTGTTCTTCCTTTACCTATGTTTCATGCCTGAAACAATCCTCAATGTCCCACCGTAACTAATTAGACCATGCATGTCATGACATTATGTATGTAATGCATACCTCATTACCACATCAATTGCAAGTAATTAACTAACTTGAACATCATATGAAAAATAGAAATTATAAATTAGTCTCTGGTCAATCATCAGAGGGAAATTACAATTAGAGGGAGTTCCTAGCCAGAAGGAGTCCAAATCAGGGGGACTTACGGTTGGAGGAAGTCTAATCAAAGGAAAGACTTGATCAGAGGAATGAATGAATCAGAGGCAACCCAATCAAAGGAAGAAATAAATCAGAGGCAGCCAAATTAGAGGAAGTCTGATAAGAGGAAAGACTTGATCAGAGGAATATATGAATTAGAGGCAGCCCAATTAGAGGAATGAATAAATTAGAGGCATCCAGATTAGACGAAGCTTGTTCAGAGGAAAAACTTGATCAGAGGAAGAAATGAATCAAAGGCAACCCGATTTAAGGAAAAACTAGATCAGATGAAGTCTAATAAGAGGAAGAATTGGAGTAGAGGATGTTTGATCAGAGGAAGAACAGGACCAGAGGAAGTCTACACTCATAGGGAATTTAAGATGATACGTAGAACATCTAAAGGGAATGTTCAGAGGATACGTTAACACGAACAATACAACAGTCAACCTACTAACATCTCACCCTCATTCATTCAATTCTTAACACATTATAAAGATTCACACACACATATGCAAAACGGATAAATTTTGAAGAGCATAATGCAAGTTTCAACAGTTCTTACATGTCCAACCTCACAGTTTTCCTGACTCTCAGTTTTAAAGGTCCCGTTGTTTCAAACCTAGAAAACGAATTCCTAATAGTAAATGAAATTAAAATCAACCCCGGAAACCCACATGAAATTGTGAAAATTTGTTATAGGAAAAGTACTCACACATAGTTGACAAGGAGATTTTTTTTTAGAATCTAGTTGCAGGGGTGTACGTGGGTTGGGTTGGGCTGGTTTTGACAAAACCCGATACCCGACCCGATCGATTATCTTTGGGTTGGGTTAAGTTCTAAACCCGTATTTTTTTCATTTAACCGAATTCGACCCGACCCGATCAAGAACGGGTTGGGTTGGGTTGATTTGGGTTGGGTTGGCGGGTTATACATAAATAATAACCTGTTTTTTTATTTTACGGGAAAATATATTGAATGAAAATATATTTAATACTTAAATGTCTCAAAAACTATAAAATTTCAATCACATCATTCAATTCTTTACAAAAATCATCAACCTCTCACACAAAAAAATAAATTCAACAATCTTCAAATCCATAAATAAATTCAACAACAGTATATCAATAAAATATAAAAATTCATCAAATCTAAGCAATGTCAACTTCAAGTACAAGCACTTAACAAGTTCCTCAAAGTTTGGAAGGCTATAATTGGGAATATGCAAAAACAAATATTAATAATAAAAGTGAGGAGAAAACAGCTAGTATTGCTACTTGGTCCACCACATTACTTTCATCATTACACATAATCCACCAACCATTTTAGTTTACTAAGCTACCATAATTTTTTAATAGTAGTGCTTCATTTATTTATAGTTAGAGTACTTACTATTTTCAAATAAAATACTAAAAAAAAGTGTTTAATAGATTTAAATATAAAAAATTTAAACTAAATTCATCATAAGCTTTTGTATAAGCATCATTTTTGTTCATAAATAGTATTTAACTCAAATGAATAGTATTTAACTAAAAAATTTGTATTTAACAAATGTAAAAAACTTAAACTAAATTCATTATAAGCATAAGTTTTTCGTTCATACCTTTATTATGTAAAACTATAACAAAATAAAACATTTAAATAAATAGTATTTAACTCAAAAATTAAATTGCTCTTTTGAAAGAGACAATTCAAAAATTAGATACGAATTTTATGAGTAGGCATATACGAGATTACAAGGCCAAAATAAATTAAATGCTAGATTGCGAGAAAAATTAAGTATTTAGGCTAGACGCATAATTACCTTGGATCAACATTCATATAAAAATCAGTTATTAATAATATCTGAAACCCTATTGGACTGTTGGGCTGCCAAACAAAATTTTAAAAAAAATATAACTAGTTACCGGGTTGGATCTACGGGTCGATGGATTCAAATTGTTAAACCCATTAGCAGAACCAAATATAAGCGGGTTTCAACGGGTTAGGTTGGGTTGGACCCAAAAGTGATCGGATACGGGTAAAAATCGGGTTGGGTTGGGTTGGGTGATCGGGTTGGCGGGTCGACCCGCACCCATGTACACCCCTATCTAGTTGGGTTGTGGAAGTTGTTTGGTTTTTTAGCTCTCAACACTTTTGTCTATGTTGAAATGGTTCAATTATGAGATTCCCTAATCAGCTCTTTATCTTATTTTAGTGTTGCTTTAGACGGTAAATGACACTTAAGAGGAAGGAAAGGACATGCATGAGGTTGAATTGAAGGAAGAGAATTTCAAATGGTTGTTGCCATTGAAGGATCTTGGAAAGAAAAGGATAGGCGAGAAATGATGATGATGAACAGTAACAAATTGTGATTGTGTGTTAGAATGGAAAGGAAAGTGTAGTTGGTGATGAAAGAAATGAAAATCATAATGGTTTTTGTGTACCCGTGAGTGAGAGAGAAAGAGAAAAATAGCGTGTTTCCTTCTTTTGACACTTGTACTTATCAATACTACCACTTTCCTATCCCAACCTTGAACATAAAACAAATTATTACTAAAAATGTACAATGTCTAAAAATTCTAATAATCTAATTACTATCTTAATCTTGTAATTTTTTTTAAGGTAGTAAGAGGGTTGTTACATCCTCTCCCCTTGAGAAAAATTTGTCCTCAAAATTTGAAAGCTTACTTATTGAAAGAGTTAGGGGTAATCATTCATCATGTCAAATTCAACTTCCCATGTTGCTTCCTTTGGTGATGATCCTCCCCAAATAACCTTTACTATGGGAATGGTCTTATTCCTTAATGTCTTTATACTTCTATCAACAATCTGAATTGGCATAAGATTGTAGGAGAGATTTGGTTTCAATTGGAGAAACTTATGACTCAAAATTTGATAAGGGTCAAGAACACACTTCTTAAGTTGGGAGACATGGAAGACACCATGTAAACTTGACAAGCAGGGTGGTAAGGGAGTCCTACAAAACGAGAACTGAGCTTCTTAACCTTTAACCTCCTTCCAACACCAATAGTGGGGGTAACCTTAAGTAATACATGATCACCTTCATCAAATTCTAAGGGTCTTCTTCTGTTATCAATATAACTTTTCTGCCTACTTTGGGCCACTTTCAATATAACTTCCCTTGTCTCCTACCTCTAACCAGGATAAGGGAGTCCTACACTTGCGCCCATATAATGCCTCAAATGGATCCATTCCTATACTAGTGTGATAACTTTTGTTATATGCAAATTCTACCAGAGGCAAATATGTGTCCCAAGCTCTCAACATGTCTCCTAGGGTTTGGGTTTTCTTTCAGTTTGACCATTAGTCTGTGGATGATAAGCAGAACTAAGGTTCAATCGGGTTCCTAAGGATTTATGAAAGGCCTCCCAAAACATAGAGGTGAATTTAGGATCTTTATCTAATACTATGTTGGAAGGTACTCCATGCAATCTTACTATCTCTTTTATAAATAGTCTCGCCAGTTTAAGGGCATTGTAAGTTGTCTTGACATGTAGTAAATGGGTTGACTTGGTCAACCTATCTACAATTACTCATATGGAATAATACCCCGAATGGGTACGAGGCATACCTACAACAAAGTCCATAGATATGGAATCCCATTTCCATTTAAGTATCTCTATTGGTTGTAATAGGCTTGCTAGCCTCTGATGTTCTATTTTCACTTTTTGGCATTGTAGACACTGGGCCACAAAGGTGGCTACATCATTCTTCATGCCTAACCACAAACATTTTTTTTATAAGATTTTGGTACATTTTAGTGGATCCAGGGTGAACGGATAAGTTACTCTTATGGGTTTCCTCTAAGATTATTTTTGTCAGGTTCTGATCCTTAGGAATGCAAATCCTACCTTTGAAGAGGATGGTTCCATTTGTTGCCATTGAAAAATCTGACTGGTTTTTCTTTGCTTGCAACTCTCCATCTGATTCTTGGGATTGTGTAATCTAGGTTCTAAGGTCACAAGAAATTTCTATCTGCTTCAAAAGTACTCCACCATGAAAAGGAGTCATCTTCAGGTTAAGGTCCCTAAAGCTTTCTATTAAATCTAACTCCTAGATCATTAAGTGAGATATATGGAGAGATTTCTTACTTAATGCATCTGCTACTACATTGGCCTTACCTGAATGGTATCTTAATTCAAAGTCATAGTCCTTAAGGTACTCTGCCCACCTACTATGTCTCATGTTAAGTTCCCTATGATAAAAAAAAGGTATCTCAAACTCTTGTAGATACTAAAGACATGAAAATGTACCCCATACAGGTAATGTCTCCAGATCTTAAGGGCAAAAACTATTGCAGCAAGTTCTAAGTCATGGGTAGGATAGTTTCCTTCATGTTGTTTCAGCTGACGGGAGGCATAGGAAACTATCTGTTTATTTTGCATTAATACACAACCTAAACCCTTTAGAGATGCATCACAAATGATTTCGAATCCTAAAGATGGGTCTGAAATGGCCAGTTGAGGAGCTTTGGTTTGTCTTGTCTTAATTGTTTGAAAACTCTTCTCGCATTCCTGGTCCTACACAAATGGATGGTCCTTATGTGTCAACCATGTCAGAGACAAGACTATTTGAGAGAATTTCCTAATGAACCTATGATAATATCCTACTAAGCCTAAGAAACTTTTGACTTCAATTACATTTTTAGGCTGTTCCCATTCTAACAATGCCTCTACTTTGGAGGGATCTACTGCTACCCCTCATTTGGAAATTACATGACCTAAGAAATTCACTTATGACATTCAGAATTCACACTTACTAGATTTAGCAAACAACTGCTTATCTCTCAGTATCTGCAACATATTTTTGAGATATTATACATGTTATTTTAGGGTGTTGGAATAGATCAAGATATCATCAATAAATACTAAAACAAATTTATCAAGATAAGGTTTGAAGATTCTATTCATGTAGTCGATGAACACGGCTAGAGCATTTGTCACCCCAAATGGAAAACCAAAAAATCATAATGTTGATACCTTGTTCTAAAAGCAGTTTTTGGTATATCTTTAGACTTAATCCTAATCTGATGATATCTAGACCTAAGATCAATTTTGGAAAATATGGAAACTCCCCCCAGTTGATCTAAAAGGTCATATATTCTTGGTAAGGGGTATTTATTCTTAATGGTCACTTTGTTCACTTGTCTATAATCTATGCAGATCCTCATCCCACCATCCATCTTCTTTACCAATAGCACAAAGGCTCCCCATGGTGATACACTAGGTATAATTAGCTGTTTCTTTATGAGATCCTCTAGTTGGTTATTAAGTTCACTCAACTCTAGAAGTGACATCCTATAAGGAGCAATGGATATGGCTCCTGTTCCAAGAACTAAGTCTTAAAGAAATTTCTATCTCTCTCTGGAGGTAAGGATGTCATATCCTTTGGGAAAACATCTTCAAACTCACTTATTATTGGAATATTTGAATCTAATTCTAACACTGAATTTAAGGAAAGTAATAATAATATACCTTAACCCCCGTTGGCTAAACAATGGACGAGTTGGAAGCATAACACAAAGAAACAAATTTTGGTTTCTCTAATTGGGGAATATTGGGTGGGATTATGATCTCTTTACCATGACAAACCGGAGTTACAAAGTTTGCTGACATCTAATCCATTCCAAGGATAATGTTTAGGCCTTTAAGGGGTATACAAACCAAATCCACTAGAAAGACCCTATCAAAGAGGCTAATGGGACATTGAAGACATGCAAGAGAGGTTTCAATTTGGTTCTTACTGCAGTAGATACAACTAAGGTAGAAGGTAAGGTTATCAGAGGGAGATTGAGTTGCATGACACAATTAGAGGATATGAAGGAATGAGATACACCCGTGTCAAACATAACAATCAAGGGTATTTAGGTTATACAACACGTACTAGTAATCAGATTGTTATTCTTACTTTTTTTGCCATCAGGGGATAGACTCTCCCTGAGCTAGACTTAGTTGGGTTGGATTCACCTTGCCTCTAGCGTGCTGGATAGCATGAAGCAACATGTCCTGGTTGCTTGCAGAAGTAGCAGACATGTTTTCCCTCTAGACACTCTTCTCCATGTTCCCTTCCACACCTTGAGCACCTTCTTGCACAAGGAGAATTTGAGGTCTGAACATGTTTCCCTTTTCCTGGTGAGGTTTTCACCTTTAATTGTTGATTGAATTTATTGGAATCCCTTTGTTGTTTCCACTTGGTATGCTTCTCCTCTTGCACCTTCTTCATATTGTCGTCAATAATATAGCTCTTGTGCACAAGGATGGAGTAGTTTTTAATTTACAAATGTCATATGTTGCCTCTAATATCTGGCCTCAAACCCCATTTAAATTGGTTGATTTTCCACTTTTCATTTGGTGCATACTGAGCATGTGAAGAAAATCTTGTATGTTCTTCAAACTTGGCCACATACTCAGCCACTAACATATCTCCCTGCTGTAAGTGGACAAACTCCAATTCCTTCTGCTTCATAGCACTTTTTGGATACTATTTATCTAAAAAAGTTGACTCAAAGTGCTCCCAATCAAATGGTGTTCCCAGAGTCATTAAATGAGCTTTGCTCCCTTCCACCAATACTCTGCCTCACCCTTTAGTAAGTGAGCAACAAATGTTACCTTCTGCTCCTCTGAGCACTGTACTGCCTCAAAATGCCTTATTCACTTCTTCAATCCAGGCTTGTGCCTCATTTGGATCATGGCTTCCTTTAAATACAGGAAGCTATAGTTTAAGGAAATCGTAAAAAGTTATGTTGGCTGCTTGATTACCACCCCCTGGTTGTGCTAGGTCCTGAACAAAGTTGGTGGTAGCTGTCGTTTCGAGTTGAATAGCTTCTAGTATGCATTCCCACAGTTCAATAGCAGGTGACGATGGAGGAGGGACATTATCTTCTGGTGGAGCATAACGTCTCGGCCTTCCACGTCTTCCAAATCCTTCTGCCATAGTTTTTCATACCATACACAAAATACTAAGTTGATCAAACTTAATATTTGGTGAAATGATACTTAGAACATATATTAAAATGAAATAATATTAAGCAAAATGATACTTAACCCACTACCCACAATCCGATTGGTTCGACCGACTCAGATACCAAAATGTAATAACCATCATCATGTATCTAGAATATGGCAATAATTCATACATTCTAATTTTTCAAAAAATAATCACATAAATATCTCATTAAGTACAGTCATTGAAATGTCATTGTAACTATATAATACATAGTCTACAAACATCCTCTGATGTACTAAAATATAAAATAAATTACAAATTAAACAAAATCTGACTACAACGCCTTATCCTCTGATGCTCGAAACTCAACCTTAAGCCCTCTTATTTGCTATAATATATAAAAATAAGGGGTGAGATAATAATCTCAGTGAGTTTTATAAAAAGGAGTGGAAGGCAATTCAAAGAGTTTTCCTTATATGCAATATCAAGCATGCCATGAATATGAAATTTTATTTCAGAAAACAAATCTTAATCTTTTCATCCTTTTCCTTAAAGTATGAAAAAGTGCATATTCCTTTCTTTTCCTTAACGTATGGGAAAGCCTTCTCAATTATCTTGACGTGGGTCACCAAGATAATTGAGAATCTTATGGTAAATTTGGTATGGCCATGACCCCAACCGGTGTTCCAGTTGTTCTTCCTTTACCTATGTTTTATGTCTAACACAATCCTTAATGTCCCATCGTAACTGATTAAGAATGTGCATGTCATGATATTATGTATGTAATGCATACCTCATTATCACATCAATTTCAAGTAATTAACTACTTCAACGTCATAAATATGCAAAACAAAAAGTTTAAATAAGTCTCAGGTCAATCATCAGAGTGAAATTACTATTAGAGGGACTTCCTAGTCGAAGGGAGTCTAAATCAAAGAGAATTACAATCAGAGGAAGTCAGATCAAAAGAAAAACTTGATCAGAGGAATAAATAGATCAGAGGCAGTCTAATTAGAAGAAGAAATGCATCAGAGGCAGACTGCTCAAAGGAAGAAATAAATCAGAGGCGGCCAAATTAGAGGAAGTTTTGATCTGAGGAAAGACTTGATCAGATGAAGAAATGAATCAGAGGCATCCCAATTAGAGGAAGAAATAATTCAGAAGCATCCAGATTAGAGGAAGTCTTATTAGAGGAAATACTTGATCAGAGGAAGAAATGAATCAAAGGAAGCTCAATTAGAGGAAGAACTAGATCAGAGGAAGAAAAATGTTAGAAGAAATTTATGCTGAGAGGAAATTTCAAACGATACATAGAACTTCTAGAATGAAGGTTCAGAGGATAAATTAACACGAATAATACACCAGTTATCCCACTAACATATCAAACTCGTTCATTCAATTCTTACCCTTGGGAATTCAACATTTCCAAGTTCTTTTGGAAAAATGTAGAGAAGTGGAAGATATGAAGAATAAGAGAGCTAGCCGAGGAGGGAACTTTAGTTCAGGGGGGCCTAGTCAGGTGAGTTATCAGGGCAACAAAGGGAAACAAGTTGCTAAGCCTTATAACCGATCGCAGAACAACAATAGAGGCCAGAATCACTCGGGGAACTAGAACCTTGGAAGATAAGTGGGGCAAGTGACTCGATATTTCCGATGTGGGGAAGAGGGGCATTATGCTAATGCTTGTACTTCTAAGAGTCTTACTTGCTACAATTGCCAGAAACCAGGGCACATTGCAATGGATTGCGGAGCTCCGAAGGCGGAACCAGTTGTGAATGCAACTAGTGCTACTCGTCCTACTGCTAGAGGACGCGTTTATTGCGTGAGTGCTGAAGCTGGAAATTCATTTAACAATCTGATTCAACATGACTATGAGATTGCAGACTCTAATTGCACTTTTTGATTTGGGGGCAACCCATTCCTTCATTCCTATGGATTGTGTGAATCGTTTGAAGTTATCTGTGTCGCCTCTACCTTTTGATTTGGTTGTTTCCACACCTGCTAAGACGTTGACAGTAAATACTGCATGTTTACAGTGTCAAGTGACTATTTAGAATAGGGATTTCTTGATTAATTTGATTTGTTTACCTCTACAATCACTCGAGGTCATTCTCAGTATGGATTGGATGTCGTATCATTATGTGATCTTGGATTGTGCTTGCAAACTGGTTCTTTTTCCCGAACCAGAAGTTGTTAAGTATCTAGCTGCTAACAAACTCAGAGTGTCACTAAGAGAAGGAACTCATGAGTTTTTGTCTTTGGCTAACGTGAGGGCAAAGATAAATGTGAAAATAGAAGACGTGGTGTTTGTTCAGGAGTACCCAGACGTATTTCCAACAGAAATTCCAGGATTACCACCGGTAAGAGAAGTGGAGTTTTTCATTGATTTGCATCCAAGAACCGGACCAATTTCGATTGCACCGTATCGAATGTCGCCATTAGAATTAAATGAGCTCAAAGGCCAAATTGAAGATTTGTTGGAGAAGAAATTTATTAGACCAAGTGTATCACCATGGGGAGCTCCGGTATTGCTAGTTAAGAAGAAGGATGGAAGCTCACGCTTATGTGTGGATTATCGACAACTTAATAAGGCGACTATTAAGAATCGTTATCCTTTGCCGCGTATTGATAATTTGATATTCAAAAAACTTGAAGTCGGGTTACCATCAGAATCGTTAACTTGAAGTCGGGTTACCATCAGATCCGAGTAAGAGAAGGAGATATTCAGAAAACTGCTCTCAGAACTCGTTATGGGCATTATGAATATCTGGTTATGCCATTTGGAGTTACCAATGCACCGGCAATTTTTATGGATTACATGAACAGAATCTTTAGTCCATTTCTAGATAAAGTTGTGGTATTCATTGATGATATATTGATTTATTCAAGGATTGTGGAAGAACATGAAGTGCATTTGCGCCAAGTTCTTGAAATCTTACGCGAGAAGCAATTGTATGTTAATTTGTCGAAGTGTGAGTTTTGGCTGGAAGAAGTGAATTTCTTAGGTCATGTGATAACTAAGGAAGGAATCGTTGTGAATTTCTCAGTTCTTGCTTGGAAACAACCTCAGACCGTCACTGACATACGAAGTTTTGTAGGGCTGGCAGGTTACTACAGGAGGTTTATTGAAGGTTTTGCGAAGATTGTAGCTCCATTGGCGTAACTTACTAGAAAAAATCAACCGTTTGCATGGACGGAGAAGTGTGAGGAGAATTTTCAGTTACTAAAGAAGAAGTTGACAACCTCACTAGTTTTGATCTTACCGCAACCAAAAGAACCGTATAAGGTTTACTGTGATGCATCTCACCCAGGTTTGGGATGTGTTCTGATGCAACACAAGAAAGCTGTAGCTTACGCCTCAAGGAAATTGAAGATTCATAAAAGGGGCTATCCTACTCATTATTTAGAGCTTGCTGCAGTAGTTTTTGCATTGAAGATCTGGAGGCACTACTTATATGGATGCACGTTCACAGTGTTCAATGACCATAAAAGTTTGAAATATTTGTTTGATCAAAAGGAATTGAACATGCGTCAGAGAAGATGGATGGAGACTCTCAAGGATTTTGATTTCACACTACAGTACCAACCTGGGAAGGCCAATGTAGTGGCTGATGCGTTGAGTAGAAGAAGTGTATTAGTGTCTTCAATAGTGATGGCTAGACAACAAGAGTTGTGGGAAGCATTCAGAGACTTACACTTGAACATAAAGTTTGCACCGGGAATTTTGAATTCGGAATGATTAAGATTTCGAGTGGACTACTTGAAGACATTGCGAATTTTCAAAATGACACTTTAATTCAAGAGAAGAGGAACCTAATAGTGCAAGGGAAAACGACTGAGTTCAAGATTGGGCCGGATAATATTTTGAGATGTAATGGGAGAATTTGTGTACCAGAAGTTGCAGATCTGGAAAAAAAAATTTAGAAAAGGCTCATAAGAGTAAATTGAGTATTCATCCTGGAGCAACAAAGATGTATTAGGATTTGAGGCAGAATTATTGGTGGCCAGGAATGAAGAGGCATATAGCGGAGTATGTGTCAACTTGTCTAACTGGCCAGAAAGCGAAAGTGGAACATCAGCAACCTACTGGAATGTTGCAACCTTTAGATGGTAGCATGTAGCTCATGCATTTCATAGTACATGGTGACCGCGATGGGCCATGGTGATACCAGATGGGCCACGGGATGATGCCATGTGAATTGTTGGTTCATCTTATCCTTATGGGGATTATCGCGTCGTGCTGATCTGTGAGAGATTGCACTCTAGTTGTGCTGATCTGTGAGCGATTGCACTCTAGAAAACAAAGTAAGCCTGTGAAAGGCGACACTTTAGTAAATCGTGGTGGCCTGTGAGCGACTGCACCTCGGTAATTAGTACTGGCCTGTGAGAGACCGTACAATTATGATTTACGCCCCTTTGAGGAGGGTTTTGGTTTGGAATTCCGGAATCATGTGCATTGGCATATCCGCATTGCATTAGGGTGCTTGGCACGCGAGTCATGTTTGATATATCGTAATGGTTGTATATACATACTCGATTGTGGTTTGTGATTGTGCCGTATTTGATGAGTGTTATTGATTGACTTTATGTGGTAAGCGTTGAATGATATCGAAACATTTTCACAGTTGTATTCGGATTCAAGGATGATGTATTTGAATACGACAGTGCAGTTTGGTTAAAAACTTCATTTTTCAACTTTGATTATGCATGTTTGGCATATGAAAACCCTTTCTAGATGTTTGCTAAGTTGAAAGGTTATTTTGTGCATTTAAAATTTAAATGCTATGTGATATTTGTTAATTTCGGTTGGTGACCTTTACAATTATTGTGGAAACCTGGGCTTTGCCCTCAGATGAGAATCAGGATCCTCCTACCAGTTAGTACTCTTGAGATGGGAATAGAGTTAGACTTATCTGACCACTGTTGTGTCAGAAGGATTTCTACGGGGCGTGTGGAGATCACCTGGGTTATAGTTTTTTTGTAGCATGATCAAATTAGATGGCTGTATAGGGGCTAGATGTCTACCTGTTGTGGTTGTATTTATTTCATTCTGGAAGATTGTACCTATACCATATATTGTCAGCTTGACTTTTATTATGATGGGTCCTTGTACCACTTTTTGATGTGACGTGGGGAAGTTAAAATTCTTGGGGCAGTGCTTTTGTACAGGTGTCTGCCGAGAATACTCCAGGGGTATGAGCTACGTTGGATAGGTCTCATAGCCATGGTGTATTTTTCTGTTTTAAATATTTTGGATTTTCATTTCAAAACCGTTTCCGCTGCTTGTAATTATTATTGACTTTTGTCATTGTGATACGACTTAAATGTTTTATCCAAAGGTATTTCTCTCTTTATTATGAATTTGAATTTGTTTAAAAAAAATCGAGCTGTTACAATTACTCAATTAATATTAATAATAGTTTGAGGGTTTGTGAATTAAAATTCTAATATATTCGATTTAAAATAAAAAAAAAATTCACAATTACAACAAAGATCGATGATTAAAATGATCGAGTGAGAGAACAAAAAATATTTGTACTTGATTTTCTACTTTGAATATTGGTAAATATATATAGTATATAAATATTTAGAAATGATGGACAAAGTCACGTCTCTTTGAATCTTGGTCAGTTTTATTTTACTGAAATTAATTAAATTTAATTTGTTGTTTTATAGTGTTAATTGACATGATATTAAAGTAATTCATTTGCAATTATTTGTATTTGATGTATACTCATAATTGTTTGACAATTAATATTTTGTAACCGAATTGTTATAAATTTTGAATTTCGGTTTTGAAACCAAAATGTTAATGATTATGATTACTCTATTAATATTAATAATAGATTGAAAGTTTGTAAATTAAAATTCTAATATATCCGATTTAAAATAAAAAAATTCACAATTACCACACAGATCAATGATTAAAATGATCGAGTGAGAGAACAAAAAATATTTATATTTGATTTTCTACTTTGAATATTGATAAATATATATAGTATATAAATATTTAGAAATGATGGACAAAGTAATGTCTCTTTGAATTTTGGTTAGTTTTATTTTATTGAAATTAATTAAATTTGATTTGTTGTTTTATAATGTTAGTTAACATGAAATTAAAGTAATTCATTT
>JBBPBQ010000002.1:36414440-36426427 GCA_037974755.1 Cicer yamashitae | reverse complement strand
TATTTTACTGAAATTATTTAAATTAAATTTATTGTTTTATAGTGTTAATTGACATGAAATTAAAGTAACTCATTTGCAATTATTTGTATTTGATGTATACTTATAATTGTTTGTCAATTAATATTTTGTAACCGAATTGTTATAAATTTTGGATTTCGGTTTTGAAACCAAAATGTTAATGATTATGATTACTCTATTAATATTAATAATAATTTGAATGTTTGTTAATTAAAATTCTAATATATCCAATTTAAAATAAAAAAATTTCACAATTACCACAAAGATCGATGATTAAAATGATCAAGTGAGAGAACAAAAAAAAGTAATCAAGTAAAATACAAGATGAATGTATTTTCAACTATTTCACTTTAATCATTTTAAGTTTCTGCAATAAGGTAATACATTTTGTAACTCAATTGTATATCAATTGAGTCTATCTCTTAATTTCAATTATCATATACATTACTTCAACATTTGACATATCCATCGATCTCAATATTAATACATTTCAATTATCAAATACATTACTTCAACATTTGGCATATCCATCAATCTCAATATTAATACGTTACTTTATTTATTCAAGTCATTTGTCTAACATCTGTACTTCTCTTTTATGAATTATATTGGTACAATTATATATATATTATTGATATAAATACTAAATTAGGACATAAAACTTCATATATTTTTTTTAATTCACTTAAATTAAATAAATAAAAATATACCCGTGCAACGTAGGGGTTAGCATCTAGTTTATTTTATTTCAGTTCAATTTTTACTCTGTTTAATTTTTTTCAAGTTGTTATTATGCAAATAGGTGTCCCAAAAGACTATTAAGAGTTCAAACTATATATGAAATACATATTTGTTATTAACCGGTAACCAAAATTAATATTTTTTAATATCTTCTACATTTCATATATTATATATCTATAAAAATTATGTCTAGCAATTTTACATCCTTATTCATTTCTGACACCTCATTATTTTAATAGAATAATATTATCTTTTTACCGCTCTTTGGCCACCCATCACAAATCTCTCTCAATCACTCAAAAATATACTTTTTTTTTTTTTTCTTTTCACTTTTCCACGATTTTTGTTTATTTTCTCCCTTCTCTCATTTATCATATCTCAATTAATTTTTTATCCTCTTTTTTACAAATTATTTTTTTCAAACGAGATTCTTTAAGAGACTATTGGAGAATCGAAAACAAATACGAAACAGATATTTATTATGGTTATAATTAATATTTTTTGTGAACAAATTAATATATTTTTTAAATATCTTTTACATCACAATGAAAATAATTATAATATATTAATGATAATTTATTGTTCTTTAATTTTTATTACATTATTTTTCTACAACTGAGTCACTAAAGATACTGTTGGGGTATACAAATTTTATACGGGACAAATATTTTTCTTTAGTGAATTACTTAAAGTTAGTGGTTTTTAATATCTCCGTCATAAAAATAAAATATATAATACACAAACTATAATTTTTGAATCTTTAATTTTTTTTTTTCACGTTGTCTTTCTGTACATTGGTCACTAAAGAAGTTATTGAAGTATAAAGTTCATACAGGAGAATTTTTTTGTCATTAATCAATAAGTTAAAATTTATATATTTTTTTAATATTTTTTAAATAAAATAAGAATTATAATTTATTATTCAAAACACACACGTAATAAATATTTGTCTCTGATCAATTAATTAAAAATTTAATATTAAACGGATTAATTACTTGAGAGAGATGTGGGTGATGTGGTGAGAGAAAAAAGTTAAAAAAAACAATATGAACTTCAAATTTTCAAGTTTTATAAAAAGTTTAATTGTTATGTACTGTCAGAGTAAAAAAATTACATTGTCAGTACATTAGAACCATTCATGGTTATGATTTTAGAGGTAGTTATAGTAAAAGTATATCACAACCATTGATAATCATGATTTTAGAGATAATTATGGTAGAAGTCAAACATATCTAATAATATAACAATTGCGATTAACTGACAATTTTTTTTTTTACACTAACAGTATATATAAATTAAATACTAGTTAAAATTAGTGTTTTTGAAATATATTCTACATAAAAATAACAATATAATTTATTATTAAAAGCACAGATGAGAATAGATTTTTTGAAATATATTCTACATACAAATAAAACTTAATTGTAATTTTGATCCCTTATTTTATATTACTAAAGAAATGAATCCCTCTATTTTAAATTTGTCCACTTTTGGTCTCTCTCTTATGCTTTGTTTGGATGACAAAAGAAAGTGAAAGGAAAGAAAGGAAGGAAGAGGAAAGAATGTTGAAGACATGAAAATAGAAAGTGAGAAGAAAGATATATGATTTCTTTCAAAAAAAATTTGTGTTGGCTTCAATGTCTCGAAAAATGTTAGTTTTTCATATCCTTCAATATGCATATGATATTATCCTATAAAAATCATTCTTCAAAGCTTTGAATTAGTCTCTGGATTCAGAGTCAATTTCCATCTTTTTTTCTGGTATTCTTTACAATAAAATTCTTTAATTGTCAAAATGGGTGAATCGAATAAATAGAAAATGGAGTTGGAACTTTGTTCGGAATCGGAAGTTAAATTTAGATAATGAGATCTTGTTGATCGAACTTTGGAACTTGACTGGTTGGAGTCGAACTCAATCAAAAAAGAAGTTATAACATTTGTAGTCAAATGTTGTATATATGCATGTCCTTCGAAAATTCATATTTTTGCTTGGAGGTTATTATTAGGAAGGGTACCAAATAAGGAAAAGTTGATTAGGAGAGGAACTCTGAACCACAACCATAGCTCATTGTGTGTCTTTTCTTATAGAGAAACAAAATCATTTTTCCATCTCTTTTTGAATTGTGGCTTTGCTAAAAAAATTGGATGTGAATATTCAAGTGGATGGATTTGGAGGAGCAAATTGAAACTCAAGTGGTATTACATCTCTTAAAATTCAATAAGTGGTCAAAGGCAAGAAGAATAAAAAGATGAGAACTTTGATTTGGTTGTCAACTATGTGAAGCTTATGGCATGAAAGAAACAATATCATCTTTAATGGAGATATGGAAAATTGCGAAAAGGTTATGTATTGTGCAAAAGTATTGTAATGGACATGGTTCACGAGCTCTAATAATATGTGCTATTGTGTTGTAATAATTCGAAGTTGTAATGTCGTGTTTGGTGTCCACAACCTTTCATAGAAGATGAGTGGAGTTTTTCTACTATGATGTTGAACTTGGACCATTACTTTGATGTAAGGGTTGGAGTATCTATTCTACTTCTTTTAATAAAATGTTAATTATAAATTAAAAAAAAATCAATTTTAAGTTCAAAAATTTGAAATAGAAATCAAAACTGAAGAATATAAATTTCGTGAGTTAAATAAAATAAAGGATAAAATGGTAATTAAACTTAAAAATAATAATACATTTTTTTAATGGACCAATAATAACATTTAATAAAGAATTTAATTTATATACATTATTGGTGTAAGGAGTTTTTACGTTGTCAATCAATCATATCTATTAAATCATTAGTAATATTTGACATATGTCGTAACTACTTATAAAATCATTGACATAATTGAGTATGAATTGTCTTGTATGTAAAACTTTTTATACCGGGAGTACATACAAATTAAAAGTGTTTAACAAATGTTGCTAATTTATATTTTTGGCAACATATTAGAAATGTTACTCACTTATTTATACTAGAAAATGTAAATTTCCTAACTGGAAGCGAAATAACTTTCCCTTTTCTGAGATCATGAATGAACACAAAGCCATAGAAAAAGGTTGTTGTTGTAATTATTACCTTGCATAAAATCAATCTACTTAATATGAATACATGATTAGATGACTGACAGCAATAGTTTAGTTAGGAGATTATGATTTCACAAACAAAATTTCGTTAAAAGTAACCAAGTATCAACTGAAAATTGCATAAAATGAAAGTATTTAAACAGGAGGCAAAGCATAACAATACCATGTAACTTGCCTCTTATTCCATTTCACGCCACTTCGGATATGGGCAAGATGTCTCAATACTCGACCCTTATTAACGCTTCTGCCAACTTCTCCGTCTCCGATGTCCCTTTTGAAGCAAAATATTTTCTCGGTGCGAAATACCCATTAATTATAGCCATCATCATCCCACAAACACCGAAGCTAATGAGCTTCTTACGAAAAATGTTAGGGAATATAACATATATTACATTAGTTCATTTTTATTAAGGTTTATAAAAAAGTATGATATCAAAAAAAAAAAAAAAAAAGGAAAAGTGTCGTCGTGTATATATGAGGTATATCAAATGAAAGAAGTTTTATGTGAGAAGGATTAAATTTTGACCACACAATCATGTATGGTCAAGATTAGAAGAAAAAATTACGTGATTTTCTTAAGTGATCAAGTGTCATTTGAATAACTCTTAATCATGAACATGTATAGTTGTGTGGTCAACATTTAACTATCTCAGTCTCTCATCGTAACAAAAATTTCATTTGATATGCTCCATATATATATATATGTTTGATCATCGAAGTTAGATTTTCTAAGTCATATTTAGTCTAATTAGTTAAGAATGAATAGTTGTATCATGAGAGTCTTAGTTAATCCAGACGTTTCATTAAAATAAAAGCCCACGAGGATAGAATTTATAAATAGTACATTCTCTTTTTCTCATTCTGGCTAAATAAAAGCCCATGAGAATCAATGTTTTAAAAGACAAATTTGTTCTCTTGTTAGGTACTATCGGAATTTTAATTTCAATATAATTTACATTGCTTTTTGTTGGAAAATTCATTTTCTCATTCTTGATTATTTAAGAACATTTAATCTTATGCTTGAGAAAAAATAAATTAAAGAGACACTTCGATTTTCTGAAACAAAATTTAAAAAAAAATGAAAGAAGACTAAATTTGTAGTGATAATGGCCATGGTGCAATAGAAAATACTAGTATGTAATAAATTAATGATACGCAGCAGCCACATGAAGATTATGAATTTAATTTCTTGAGTTGTTCCACAAAGGATTTAAAAAGTAAGGCTCCATTGTTAATTCCCATTATTTTTTTATACAATGTTATTAAACGTGTATCCATTTCATTATCTTCCATCAACATTGCAATACCTTCTTCAACATCATTTTGACTAAGCCCATTGAGTCTTAAACCCACCTTCCATATCTCAACAATATACACACAATTCACAAACTGATCCCCAGCCATAGGGTAGCACAACAATTTCTTTTGGAATTCTAAAGCCTCCAATGTAGAATTCCAACCACAATGTGTGATAAAACAACCCACAGAATTGTGTTGCAAGATCTTCGTTTGTGGGGCCCAAGAAACAACCATCCCTATACCTTGCTTCAAAACTCTCTCCAAAAACCCATTTGGTAACCCTTCACGCCAAGTGGACCTCAAAACCCAAATGAAAGGCCTTTTTGAAGCCTCAAGTGCTAGTGCTAGATTTTTCAACTTGGATTCACCAATTGGATTCACCCAACTTCCAAATGAAACATAAACAACTGAATTAACTTTTTGGTTTGTTAGCCATTTTAAGCAACTCAAATCTTCTTTCCAAAAGCTGAGAGTTTTAGTCAAATCATGAGGCCTACAAATTGGGCCTATAGGCAAAACATGTTGTGAATTACTACTACTAACTTTGGTTTCATTGGGAAATGAATTCACCAAAATCCATTTAAGCTTTATGGATCTTTCCAAAGTTCTCATCCAAAACTTAAATCTGTCTTTCCTTGCACCAATAGTTCCAATTAGCCATGGTAGATCATTGGTTGATACTAGAGGCAACTCAGGTACAAAGTTAATTTTCCCTTCATGTTGTGGAACTCCTGCAGCCAATACATTTTAACTTTGAATATATATATACAAATCCAAGTATATGAGATATAAAGAAATTAAAGAAACACAAAGCAAAGCAAAGCTATAACCTGTATCAGAGATGAGTCTAGTCTGAAGCATATGAGGTATGGAAGCAATCAAGAGATAGGATGAAAGCATGGCTGGCCAAAACCCAGCAGTAGGGATGCCAAACCTGCCTGAAGTAACTTGTATGGCCCAAGATGCCAACAAATCAACCACAACCAAACACACGTCAATCCTTTCATATTTTTGAAGGAACTCTTCCAAATGTTTTGGCATTATGTTCTCCATTGCTGATTCAATTTCAAAGAAATCTGGTGTTGTGTCCTCTTCCATCCCATCTACTAAGCCAACCCACTTGATATTCTCATCATCACTATCGATTATCTTCTTATGAACATATTGGGGAAGGACTATCACGGCTTCAAAACCTTGGCTTACAAAGGTAGAGGCTAAATTTTGCATGGGAGTAATATGTCCCTGTGCAGGATAGGGAATCAAAATCACTATTGGCTTCTTCATATTCACTAATTAATTGAGTACTTTCCAACCTTACCAACACTCACTATATATATACACAACATGTGCTCCAAAAGATATATATATTCAATTAGCTATGATGGAAGATATATATATGATTGGTGATATCCGGTCCCCACTAGCTAAAATGCTACTCCATCATAAAGTTGTTCACATTTTAATTTATCTAAATAAAATTGGAACACAATTTTGAACGCATATACAATTGGATTTGGTGTGATCCTTGGTTTTATAAGTATATACATGTACACACACAGACGTGAGGCATGCTTTAAAAAGGCCATAGCAGGGAAGTAAGAAACATGAGTTAATTAAGGTGATTAAAAAAAGTAAAGTGCCTGGCTGTCACAATCAGAAAACCAGATGCAATGAAGCTGTTTCATATGTCGGTGGTGTCTCTTTGCCAGACATTATACGGAATTGGGCGGTGTCAAAGCAAATTACTTGTACTATATAATAGCCATACACACAAAAAGCAAACATCCCTCTTTTATTTTTTATTTTTATCTTTCTCAAAAGTAACATTATCATATCTTACATCACAAAAATAAAATGCACGTGTTTACCGTGCAATCAATCAATTCATGATATTAGACTCGTGCTTGTTCTTTAAGGCAGAGGTTGGTCTCCAAGAAAAGTTAAAGCACACTACTATAAACAACAACATTGATATTTCAAGCAGAATGTAGTGAAGTACAAAAAGATGTATTTTGCTCCTTAGATTATCAAGTTTTACAGAAAAAATGAAGGACATTCATGAAAGGAAAAGGCCATGCTTACAATTGAAATACAAACCATATCAGTTTGCAAAAATAAAGTGAATCTTCATAAAAAAAAATTGACATCTTGATTAAAATAAGTAAGATAAATATAAATATTTTTTTGACAAATAAATATAAATATTTTTTTGACAAATAAAGCAAAAAGGAAACAAAATCACTTTGTTCATATTTTAAAATAGTAAGAATGTTTACATTGAATTTATATTTAAAAACCAACAATCTACCAATAAAATAAAATAGGAATTAAATAGTATCAATATTTATGTAAAACAATTTTACACTAACATTCAATGAGAATTCGTTATTTTGACACATCATCCTATCTTTATATGGTTATTTTGAAACTAATCATGTGATATGAAGATACGGTAGTTTTTAATTAGATGTAATGTAAAATTGATTTACATGGATAGTGTATGACTATTGCATTTAATAAAATATACAAAAAAAAAAAAAACAAAAACAAAAGAACCTACAAATTAAAATAAATAAAACAAAAATCCTTGTGACCATACAATTGAGATTCTTTTTTATCGTAGAGAACCTAACGACTAAACTTACATACACTAATTGTAGATAAGTGAAAAATCATGAGTTCGAACATGCATCATATATAGCATATCATTTGATTTGTATTTATTAAAAATGAGTAGAGTCAAATATTTATAGTTCTATTATTAATTGACAATGTAAATTTTTTTAATTCTACCAATACATTAAAATAAATCTATCAACATATATACAAATTACTCTCTACATTCCACAAAAATTATCTTAGTTGGTCATTTCACATAAATTAAAGAAAAATCATAAATGAATAAAAAAAAATAACAGTTTTACCAAAGTAACATGTCTTTTAGATATACAATACATAATTATATTATATTTGAAAATTTATATACAATATATTTTATTTAAATTATATATATATATATATATATATATATATATAAATGTAACTTAGAAAATCAATATATACTTACTCATATGATTTAATCTATGATTTGTTAGTTTAATCAAATTTGTGCTATTATCAAATAAATGATCGGTCTAAATTTGATAACCATATTTGTGCTTTTCCAAACTCTCCGCATTAGCATTTGCTTAATTATCTTTTTCATTTGTTCTTGTATATTTCATTCCCTCAATTCATTGTCCATTAGATGAAAGAATATTATTTGTGAAACATCCAACATCAATTTTGTAGAATCTTATAACTTAAATTATGATTTTTTATCGTATGTAGTCTGGTTGGTGAAGTAAATAACATCAGAAAAGATTTAAGCAAAAGGTCTAGAGTTTGTGTAACAGCCCTTTTTTTTATAAATAAATTCAAGTTCATAAAATCAAGAAAATACTTTTGGATAAAACATTTAAGTCGTATCACAACGACAAAAGTCAACAATAATTGCAAGCAGCGCAAATAGTTTTCGGAATTAAAAGTCCAAAGTATTTTCAACAGAAAAATACACCGGGACTATGAGACCTATCAAACATAGCTCATACCCCTGGGGTATTCTCGGCAGTCACCTGCACAAATGCACTGCCCCAAGAATCTCTACTTCCCCCACGTCACATCAAAAAGTGATACATGGACCCACCAGAATAAAAGTCAACAGACAGTTAAAATATAGGGATACAGTCTTCCAAAATAAAATAAATACAACCACAAGAGGAAGACACCATGCCCCTATACAGCCACCTAATCTGATCATACCACAAAAAACTATACAACCCGGGAAAACTCCACGCGCCCAGCAAAACCTTCTGACACAGCCTCGGTCAGGTATAACCACTACCTTCCCATCTACGGGGAACTAACCGGAAGGACGGTCCTAATACTCATCTCAGGGCAAAGCCCAAATTTTCACAATAATTGTAAAGGGTCACTAATCCGAAATTAACAAACAACACATAGCATTTAAGTTTTAAATGCACAAAATAACCTTTCAACTTAACATACACCTTGAAAGGGTTTTCATATGCCAACAATGCATAAACAAGTTGAAAAATGAAGTTTTTAACAAAACTCGTATTCAAATACATCATCCTTGTATTCGAATACAGTGTTATTTCATAAGTCAGAAGCAAAAACAGTACAAGTGTATTCGAATACAATCTTGATGTATTCGAATACAACTGTGAAAGTTGCAGATTTTCAGTTTTGAAAACGTTTCAAAATCATTCAACACTTACCACATAAAGTCAATCAATAAAACTCATCAAATACGGCACAATCACAAACATCAATTGAGTATGTATATACAACCATCACAGTATATCAAACATGACTCGCGTGCCAAGCACCCTAATGCAATGCGTATATGCCAATGCATATGATTCCGGAATTCCACACCAAAACCCTCCTCGAAGGGGCGTAAATCATAATTATACGGTCTCTCACAGGCTAGTACTAATTATCAAGGTGCAGTCGCTCACAGACGATGCGATAATCCTCGTAAGGATAAGATGAAACAACTCACATGGCATCATCCCGTGACCCATTCGGTCACCACTATCACCATGGCCCATCACGGTCACCATGTACTATGAAAATGCATGAGTATACTCTGACTCTTTTCACCACAACCATTAAGTAAATGCAGCTATTAAAAGATTCCCCATTTTTAATACTCATTTAACACTAATGATTTTTCAAATTCAACACAAAGCATACTCAAACATATATAACTCATAATCCCACAATTCACACCAATTCATATCAATTCATTTTTCCACAAAATCCACACATAAAACACATCTCAAAAATTCATAATATTAATTATGAACACATCAATCACACCAAACATGAATCACCACAACCATTACGTAAATGCAGCTATTAAAAGCTTCCCCATTTTTAATACTCATTTAACAATAATGATTTTTCAAAAATTTCACATAGTACACTCAAAACAGATTTTCCTCAAACCCACATCAAATTTAATCCACAATCCACATTAAATTTAAATCACCATACATGCCAAATTTCATCCATTCATTTTCCACAAAACCACACATAAATCACATTAATTCAAAACTCCACATTTCCAAACATAAACCACATATATTAAATCTCCAAATATTAAATCTCCAAAATTTTCAACCATAAATCACCAAATTCAAAACTCCAAATTTCCAAACATAAACCACCTATATTAAATCTCTAAATATTAAATCTCCAAAATTTTCAACCATAAATCACCGAATTCAAAACTCCAAATTTCCAAACATAAACCACCTATATTAAATCTCAAAATATTAAATCTCCAAAATTTTCAACCATAAATCACCATATTCAAAACTCCAAATTTCCAAACATAAACCACTTATATTAAATCTCCAAAATTTTCAACCATAAATCACCAAATTCAAAACTCCAAATTTCCAAACATAAACCACCTATATTAAATCTCCAAATATTAAATCTCCAAAATTTTCAACCATAAATCGCCAAATTCAAAACTCCAAATTTCCAAACATAAACCCCATTAAATTCAACTTCCACAATTTCACCCATAAACACATTAAATTCATTTTCCACAAATCTACACCTCAAACACATCAAATTAATTTCCTCAACTCCACATAAAACACCTTAAATTCATTTTCTACAAATCCACACATCAAACACACCAAATTCACACCCCACAAATTCACATATAAGGCCCTCAATGCACACTAAAAGTTTGGAAGGAGCCCTTACTTCAACGGTAGCTTTAACGGCTGATTACGTCACCGCGATTAATTCTGGTAAAATATTTTGTTCGCTCGTCGCTTCCAAAGTTGGCTCACTAGCACCGTAGCGAAGAGGTGAGCAACTTTCCCTTCTGCCACTTCTCGAAATGAAGCTCAGAAGTAGAAGAAAAGTGAGGATTTGTGTTTGTGGATTTTTTTGAAAAAAAAAAACAAAGACTTTTGTAATAGAGGAAGAAGAAGGCGTGGGATTGGAAAAATCTTTGCTTTTCCTTTCTTTTTTTCCAATTATATATATATATATATATATATATATATATATATATATTATAATAAAACAAATATCTAAATAAAAATCTAGATATTTTAGAAAAATCATCATTACGTCACCTCACCTCACATCACAAATCACTTTTTCAGAAAAAATATCTTCTTTCGCCGCAATTCAATCGGTAGATGAATTTTTCTAAAAAAGCGTTGTATCTCAAAAAAAAATTATTTTGCTAGAAGTGTTACTGAAATTAAACAAAATTATTCTTCGACGAATAATTTTAATCGGGGCTCCAAAAAGATTTTTAAGACATTTAACACACAAAATACCTTTCAAATTGGCTAAAAAGCCTCAGAATTCCACATAATAATGCACTAAAATTCATAATTTACAAATTAAAATTAAGGGTCTTACGGTTTGAATCCTAAAAACTAATATGACCTCTAACTTATAAAATCATAATATGTTTTTGTGCTCTTAATATAAACATATGAACTTATGATCTAACGATGATTTTTGTTGAAATATCCTATGAAAAAACTATTCGCTATTGAATAATCTAACTTTGATTTAATTAACTTTTGAGGTATAAGTGTATTTGATTTTGATGATTTTACTCCTAAAAATAATTGTAAGTTTGGACTTGAATATTTTGGTTATAAGCTTCCATATAAACATAAAAAATTATACAAATCCACTAATTGGTATTTTGTGTATGAAAGAGGTAGAGAGAGAGGAGTAAACATAATACTTTTTTAAGAAAGGTGTACATATATTTGTAATATTCTTTTCTTG